>OX465274.1:95521252-96121252 GCA_949987645.1 Tachina grossa
ACATATACATATACATATACATATACATATACATATACATATACATATACATATACATATACATATACATATACATATACATATACATATACATATACATATACATATACATATACATATACATATACATATACATATACATATACATATACATATACATATACATATACATATACATATACATATACATATACATATACATATACATATACATATACATATACATATACATATACATATACATATACATATACATATACATATACATATACATATACATATACATATACATATACATATACATATACATATACATATACATATACATATACATATACATATACATATACATATACATATACATATACATATACATATACATATACATATACATATACATATACATATACATATACATATACATATACATATACATATACATATACATATACATATACATATACATATACATATACATATACATATACATATACATATACATATACATATACATATACATATACATATACATATACATATACATATACATATACATATACATATACATATACATATACATATACATATACATATACATATACATATACATATACATATACATATACATATACATATACATATACATATACATATACATATACATATACATATACATATACATATACATATACATATACATATACATATACATATACATATACATATACATATACATATACATATACATATACATATACATATACATATACATATACATATACATATACATATACATATACATATACATATACATATACATATACATATACATATACATATACATATACATATACATATACATATACATATACATATACATATACATATACATATACATATACATATACATATACATATACATATACATATACATATACATATACATATACATATACATATACATATACATATACATATACATATACATATACATATACATATACATATACATATACATATACATATACATATACATATACATATACATATACATATACATATACATATACATATACATATACATATACATATACATATACATATACATATACATATACATATACATATACATATACATATACATATACATATACATATACATATACATATACATATACATATACATATACATATACATATACATATACATATACATATACATATACATATACATATACATATACATATACATATACATATACATATACATATACATATACATATACATATACATATACATATACATATACATATACATATACATATACATATACATATACATATACATATACATATACATATACATATACATATACATATACATATACATATACATATACATATACATATACATATACATATACATATACATATACATATACATATACATATACATATACATATACATATACATATACATATACATATACATATACATATACATATACATATACATATACATATACATATACATATACATATACATATACATATACATATACATATACATATACATATACATATACATATACATATACATATACATATACATATACATATACATATACATATACATATACATATACATATACATATACATATACATATACATATACATATACATATACATATACATATACATATACATATACATATACATATACATATACATATACATATACATATACATATACATATACATATACATATACATATACATATACATATACATATACATATACATATACATATACATATACATATACATATACATATACATATACATATACATATACATATACATATACATATACATATACATATACATATACATATACATATACATATACATATACATATACATATACATATACATATACATATACATATACATATACATATACATATACATATACATATACATATACATATACATATACATATACATATACATATACATATACATATACATATACATATACATATACATATACATATACATATACATATACATATACATATACATATACATATACATATACATATACATATACATATACATATACATATACATATACATATACATATACATATACATATACATATACATATACATATACATATACATATACATATACATATACATATACATATACATATACATATACATATACATATACATATACATATACATATACATATACATATACATATACATATACATATACATATACATATACATATACATATACATATACATATACATATACATATACATATACATATACATATACATATACATATACATATACATATACATATACATATACATATACATATACATATACATATACATATACATATACATATACATATACATATACATATACATATACATATACATATACATATACATATACATATACATATACATATACATATACATATACATATACATATACATATACATATACATATACATATACATATACATATACATATACATATACATATACATATACATATACATATACATATACATATACATATACATATACATATACATATACATATACATATACATATACATATACATATACATATACATATACATATACATATACATATACATATACATATACATATACATATACATATACATATACATATACATATACATATACATATACATATACATATACATATACATATACATATACATATACATATACATATACATATACATATACATATACATATACATATACATATACATATACATATACATATACATATACATATACATATACATATACATATACATATACATATACATATACATATACATATACATATACATATACATATACATATACATATACATATACATATACATATACATATACATATACATATACATATACATATACATATACATATACATATACATATACATATACATATACATATACATATACATATACATATACATATACATATACATATACATATACATATACATATACATATACATATACATATACATATACATATACATATACATATACATATACATATACATATACATATACATATACATATACATATACATATACATATACATATACATATACATATACATATACATATACATATACATATACATATACATATACATATACATATACATATACATATACATATACATATACATATACATATACATATACATATACATATACATATACATATACATATACATATACATATACATATACATATACATATACATATACATATACATATACATATACATATACATATACATATACATATACATATACATATACATATACATATACATATACATATACATATACATATACATATACATATACATATACATATACATATACATATACATATACATATACATATACATATACATATACATATACATATACATATACATATACATATACATATACATATACATATACATATACATATACATATACATATACATATACATATACATATACATATACATATACATATACATATACATATACATATACATATACATATACATATACATATACATATACATATACATATACATATACATATACATATACATATACATATACATATACATATACATATACATATACATATACATATACATATACATATACATATACATATACATATACATATACATATACATATACATATACATATACATATACATATACATATACATATACATATACATATACATATACATATACATATACATATACATATACATATACATATACATATACATATACATATACATATACATATACATATACATATACATATACATATACATATACATATACATATACATATACATATACATATACATATACATATACATATAAAGGGTGTTTTTTATTGAGGTATAGAACTTTAAGTTGGCATCACTTTTTTAACTGGCGGCCATTTTGTCAGCTGTCAAGTGATTAATATTTAGTTTGGTTTGCCATTTCATCATGAACAGGTTGACAAAAGAACAACGCTTGCAAATCGTGCAAATTTATTTCGAAAACAATGGTTCAGTTCGCGAAGTTTACCACAAGCTCGTCCATTTTATGGTCGACATAATCGTCCATCAGAGCAATTAATTCGGTTAACCATGGATCGTTTTCGCACTACGTTTACTCAATGTGATAATATGCATCCGCAGAGACGTCGAACAGTACGCACCGAAGAAACAATTGCCGCTGTAGAGCAAAGTGTTGAAGAGGACCCGAATGAATCGATTCGCCACCGTGCACAGCAATTGGAGCCGACTAACCGACTATTTTGTTCCCGAATTGGATGGCATGAATGTGGATGAGTTGTGGTTCCAACAAGACGGCGCTACATGCCACACAGCGCACGTCACAATCGATTTATTGAAGGAAACATTCGATGAGCGCATAATTTCGCGGAATGGACCTGTCAATTGGCCACCAAGATCGTGTGATTTGACACCATTGGATTATTTTCTTTGGGGATATGTGAAGTCGCTCGTCTTCGCTAACAAATCAGAAACGTTAGGGGACTTGGAAGCCAACATTCGTGGCGTTATTGCCAACATACGGCCCCATATGCTCGAAAAAGTGGTTGAAAATTGGACCTGTAGAATTAGCTTTATTCGAGCCAGCCGCGCCGGCCACATGCCCGAAATCATATTTAAACATTAATGGCATAAAATTATCCTTCCAATAAAGCCAAATTGATGGACATTAAAACGGTTTTCTTGTGTTTTATTTCAATTCGAAGCTCTATACCCCTCAAAAAAACACCCTATACATATATGAATTTTTTTTTGCATATGTTCGTATTTTCTCCCAATAAAATATATTTGAAAAAGTATATCTTCCAGCCGCTTAGTTAAGTTAACAATGACTCAAATCAAATAATCCGTTCAGACGATGTATTTTTTTTAATATGTCGTCTTAGAAGAAAATACGAAAATATGCAAGAAACTTCAAAAATATACCTTTTTTGGACATGGGCCAGCTCACGAACTGTCATCCCTAGATCCCTCCAATGGCTTGGGAATCCTCAATAAGAAAACCTATCTTTGATTTGAGAGGGTTAACAAAGTCGTGTTTTTCATATCCAAACAAGGTGAGTCGCTCTAATGTATATTTGTACACATGTATGTATGTATTCAGGCTTCCAAGGTCATTCAAATTGATTTAAATGCAAATAAAAGACAATTTTATTTCATTTTTTCATATCCGACGTTTCGTTGGGATTTTCCAACATCTTCAGGGATACTATTTTTATTGAAATCTGGTAACATTGATAAATAAGAGAACGATTTTAATGCAACAACAACAATAATAATAAAACAATTAATGTTTTTGCTTTAACTTACTTATACTATCTTCTAATAAAATTTGCATTTAAATTTTAATAATGTTATTTTACGCGACATGACAACATACAACATAAAACACATAATTTAAAAATAATTGCAAAAATAATCAAAATTGTAAATATCACAGTATAAAGCTTTTCTTAACGTTCTAATATCACAGCTGGAGTTACACTAAAACTTAAATTAATCAATGCTATAAGTAGCATTAGTTTTGTCTTTGTCAGTTTTGTTGTTCATTGCTATGTCCATTTTTTGTTGAATACTTAAGCTTTCCAAAGTGTATCTTTTGTTGTATTTTCTCTCTTTGTGTAGTATTTTCACATTTTCCAGATCAGCTGAGTGAGAATAATCCAAACAATGTTGAGCTAGCGCAGTAGATTGTCGTCCTTTTTTAATATCATTCTCATGTTCAGCTACTCTTACTCCTAGATTCCTTTTTGTTGTCCCGATGTAAACTTGTTTACAGCTTTCGTGTGCGTTTCCATTACATTACATTACATTGCTTTGATCTTTTTTATTTATTTTTGTTTTTAGATTTGTGAACAGTGTATTTGTTGTTTTGTTTGGTTTGTGTGCAAATATAATTCCTTCTTCATTAATTATCTCTTTTATTTTATTATTCTCAGTCAGCTTTGGAATATAAGATAAGCTTATATATTTAGTGTTGCCAGATATTGTTTTTGTGTTATTGTTTTTTGTTGCGTTATGTATTAATTTGTCTATTAGATTATTGATCAAATATGTCGGATAATTATTGTTTTTAAGTATTTCTCTTATTAATTTAATATTTTTATCTTTGAATTTGTTATGAGTTATATGTAACACTTTATTAATAAAGTTTGTAATTGTGTTTGTCTTATGTTTAAAGGGCTGTGTTGAATTATAATTTATTATTCTGCCTGAAGCTATTTGTTTCATGTACCAATCTGTTATAATTCTATCATTGTGTCTTATTATTCTCATATCAAGATAGGGAAGTGAATTGTTTATTTCCTTTTCAATAGTAAATTTAAGCTTGTTATGGTAATTATTAAAGGCCTCCATTATGATTTTCTCGTCCTTTTTTTAATAATGGCAAATAGGTCATCTACATATTTTGTCAATAATTTTATTTCTATGTTTTTATCTCCTAGTTCTTTCGTTGTTTTTTCTACAAGAGTGTCTAACACAATGACGGCGATGGTTGGGGATAGAGGGTTCCCCATTGGCATTCCATATGTTTGATTATAAACTGAGCCTTCATATATGAAATAATTGTTTTCATTTAAACAAAATTGTAATAATTTTAAAAACTGTGTTTTGGGTATTTTTGTGTAATTTTTTAAAATTTCCCATTTCTCCATAATATTTCTTATAGCTAAATGTATTGGTATGTTAGTAAATAACGATACCACGTCCAATGATACAAAGATTTCGTCGTCATCCAAAATAATATCTTCCAATCTCGTTTTTAGTTCTATTGAATTTTTAATGTTGAATTTTGTTGAAATTACATTCCTTAAAATTATGCCTATATATTTAGACAATTTGTAGCATGGTACTTCCACAGATGATGATATTGGCCGTAAAGGCACGTCAGGTTTGTGGATCTTCGGTAAGCCGTATAGTCTCGGTGCTGTAGCGTGATCAGAAATTAATCCTGATTTCTCAAATTGAGTAATATATCCCTGTTTGTGTAAATACATTATTAATTTGTTGTTTTTCCGTTGGAGGTTCTCTGTGGGGTCTGCACGTAATGTTTTATATGTTGTTCTATTTTATAAAAGTTTGTTCATCCCTCTCTTATAGTCTTCTCTATACATAATCACCGTTTTGTTTCCTTTATTAGATTTTAGGATAACTATATTCTCCTTAGTATTATTCGAAGTATTCGTTTTGTATCTTCATATATATTCAGTATAAATTTTTCTTTTGGGTTGTTTTTTGAAGTCCTCTTGTATGTTAGAATTCTATTTGTTATCCTAGATCTTACAACATCTTTTGCTTTATCAACTGTAAGTGTTTGTACCCATTGTTCTAAATCAGCTACCAAATTAATCGTTGAAAAATTGTCCTTATTTACTGGTAAAGAAAATTTAGATCCTAATGAGAGTAACCATTTTATTTCATCTGTGAATTCAATATTTGTTTTGTTTATAAACCATGAGGGGTTAAACTTTAATTCATATTTTTCAAATTCTTTTCGTTTTAGTTTTCCTATCTTGGCTAAGTGCGTCAATTTTTCTGATGATATAAAATTCTTATATCTTATATGTTGTTTTTTAATGAAATTTGTGTATTCATACGTATTTAATGTTGATTTTAGCTCATGTTTCATGTTGTCTATTTTCTTTCGTGTAACTCCTATGCTTATGTTAGTTTCTTTTATTTCTAAATTAAGAATTTTCTTGTGAAAATTTTGCTCTGTCTTAACATATTCTCGTGATATTTCTGTCGTGCTAAATAGTTTCATCGTATTTTTTGTTGTATTTATTAAGTGACTTGGTGTCAAACAATTTTTTCTACATGCCAGTAGATATTTCAGTCTTCCCATTTGCTTTGCTAAGTTTTTTATGTGTCTGCAGTATTTTTTCAGTAATGTACAAGTTTCTATATTATATTTATATCTTATATGTTTGAAAAAGTCCTTCATTTTTAAGTCAGCTATCGATTTCAATTATTTAGTAAATTCGGCGGGCCCTCCGATATTAATATGTAAATATATATATATATATATATGACTATTCGACCTTTTTTATTTAACGTATGATGTAGTTTTTATAGAATTGCTCTATTCAGGCTTCCAAGGTCATTCAAATTGATTTAAATGCAAATAAAAGACAATTTTATTTCATTTTTTCATATCCGACGTTTCGTTGGGATTTTCCAACATCTTCAGGGATACTATTTTTATTGAAATCTGGTAACATTGATACATAAAAGAACGATTTTAATGCAACAACAACAATAATAATAAAACAATTAATGTTTTTGCTTTAACTTACTTATACTATCTTCTAATAAAATTTGCATTTAAATTTTAATAATGTTATTTTACGCGACATGACAACATACAACATAAAACACATAATTTAAAAATAATTGCAAAAATAATCAAAATTGTAAATATCACAGTATAAAGCTTTTCTTAACGTTCTAATATCACAGCTGGAGTTACACTAAAACTTAAATTAATCAATGCTATAAGTAGCATTAGTTTTGTCTTTGTCAGTTTTGTTGTTCATTGCTATGTCCATTTTTTGTTGAATACTTAAGCTTTCCAAAGTGTATCTTTTGTTGTATTTTCTCTCTTTGTGTAGTATTTTCACATTTTCCAGATCAGCTGAGTGAGAATAATCCAAATAATGTTGAGCTAGCGCAGTAGATTGTCGTCCTTTTTTAATATCATTCTCATGTTCAGCTACTCTTACTCCTAGATTCCTTTTTGTTGTCCCGATGTAAACTTGTTTACAGCTTTCGTGTGCGTTTCCATTACATTTTATTTCATATACTACATTGCTTTGATCTTTTTTATTTATTTTTGTTTTTAGATTTGTGAACAGTGTATTTGTTGTTTTGTTTGGTTTGTGTGCAAATATAATTCCTTCTTCATTAATTATCTCTTTTATTTTATTATTCTCAGTATTATTGGAATATAAGATAAGCTTATATATTTAGCGTTGCCAGATATTGTTTTTGTGTTATTGTTTTTTGTTGCGTTATGTATTGATTTGTCTATTAGATTATTGATCAAACATGTCGGATAATTATTGTTTTTAAGTATTTCTCTTATTAATTTAATATTTTTATCTTTGAATTTGTTATGAGTTATATGTAACACTTTATTAATAAAGTTTGTAATTGTGTTTGTCTTATGTTTAAAGGGCTGTGTTGAATTATAATTTATTATTCTGCCTGAAGCTATTTGTTTCATGTACCAATCTGTTATAATTCTATCATTGTGTCTTATTATTCTCATATCAAGATAGGGAAGTGAATTGTTTATTTCCTTTTCAATAGTTAATTTAAGTTTGTTATAGTAATTATTAAAGGCCTCCATTATGATTTTCTCGTCTTTTTTTTTAATAATGGCAAATAGGTCATCTACATATTTTGTCAATAATTTTATTTCTATGTTTTTATCTCCTAGTTCCTTCGTTGTTTTTTCTACAAGAGTGTCTAACACAATGTCGGCGATGGTTGGGGATAGAGGGTTCCCCATTGGCATTCCATATGTTTGATTATAAACTGAGCCTTCATATATGAAATAATTGCTTTCATTTAAACAAAATTGTAATAATTTTAAAAACTGTGTTTTGGGTATTTTTGTGTAATTTTTTAAAATTTCCCATTTCTCCATAATATTTCTTATAGCTAAATGTATTGGTATGTTAGTAAATAACGATACCACGTCCAATGATACAAAGATTTCGTCGTCATCCAAAATAATATCTTCCAATCTCGTTTTTAGTTCTATTGAATTTTTAATGTTGAATTTTGTTGAAATTACATTCTTTAAAATTATGCCTATATATTTAGACAATTTGTAGCATGGTACTTCCACAGATGATGATATTGGCCGTAAAGGCACGTCAGGTTTGTGGATCTTCGGTAAGCCGTATAGTCTCGGTGCTGTAGCGTGATCAGAAATTAATCCTGATTTCTCAAATTGAGTAATATATCCCTGTTTGTATAAATACATTATTAATTTGTTGTTTTTCCGTTGGAGATTCTCTGTGGGGTCTGCACGTAATGTTTTATATGTTGTTTTATTTTGTAAAAGTTTGTTCATCCCTCTCTTAGTCTTCTCTATACACTTCTTTGAAATGAAAGCTGAACATTTTGAATTTTTGTGTATACACAAATATATATATATATATATATATATATATTTGTAGTATATACATATGTATGTATACTAGCTTCAACTCCTCGTGAAATATATTCGTTTAATAATTCTTCTTCAGGATCAGAAAAATTGTGAAAAAGTTGATTTGCACTTAAGTTCGGTAATGGACTCACAGTATATTCCGGGTTAATTTCATTTACTCTATTCCACATTGATTTTAAATATTCTGCTGCTTCAAGTTTTTGCCTTGCAGTTAAGGAATGGTGAAAACGAGGGTCTAGATACAAACACGTTTTTAAAATCTCATTGAGTATTAAAGTGTTCGTCCTTTTCTCGAAAGACTGCAGCAGCTGTTCACCAATTTTTTTTTTTTACTAATGGTTGGTTAGCATTTTTAATAATTTTTTCCGTACATATTTTGCATTTTAGCCATTGTGCGTAAAAGCTGCCGTAGTGTAAATGCTCCGCTTGGAATATTTTTATTGCTTTTTGCAAGGGATTGAATACAGGGCAATATGCATCAACGAATTCCCAAAAAGTGTCATCTATCTCGAAATTTTCTTCTTGTGTCTTGTTTTTTACAGATTCAACTTTTGCCAGTGCGTCTTTGGCTGCTTGCAAATTTTGTATCATTGTATATGTCGATCCCCAACTGGTTGGACAGTCTAATTGGGGCATCTTCAAATTTTTCAATTCGAAAATATTGCGGTATCCATTTGATGTTTTTCTAACATACTTGGTTAAATTACGGCATATAAAAAGGTATTTTGCTAAAACTGAAGATTTTGTCACGTCAAGAGCACAAAGCTGCGCAGTATGAGCAGCACAGCGAAAAACTTGAATGTTGCCCAATAATATGTCCGGTATTTCATCTACAAGTTCTATCTTTTTTAAATATTCTTCATTTGAACTGTCTGCTTCATTTTCTTCCGAATCATCTTATGACAAAAATGATAGTATTTTAGTTGCTTTAAGCATATTTGCGCCATTATCTGACGTAACTGACACTATTTGTTTTAAAGAAATTTCATATTTTTCCAAAATTTTTATGATTTCTAAGGCTAGATTTTTGCTTGAGCTTGAAGCAATACCCTTCAATTCTACCATCCCTAGGATGTGGGATTTTATCTGGCTACCACTTATTAATTGAGCACTAATGCCGAATATATTTCGGCATAGGCGCGTGGCACTGTCTATTTTTAATGATATTAATCTATGTTTTAATTCTGCAGTTATGTCATTTCTTATATTATTTGCAACTAATTGCAAAGTTTTCTTGCAGTTATAGGCATTTAAGGATATTTGTCCTCCTTCGGTATCTCTAAGACCTTCACAAATGGGCATCAAAATATTTCTCATATTAGGCGAGTTCAAAACGTTGAAAGAAATAGTCTTCGGCGACTAGCCCAATGTAAGATCTTAGTAACTGCTTCTTATTAATTGCAATTTTTATTTTTCTTTTCCGTATCACTTTTGATAAACTTACCGAAGAACATTGAGTTGTTTCAATATTATTGTAAATTCTTATATTATGAATCCTCTGTAAATGGTTTTTTAAGTTTGACACTCTGTTGCTTTTAAGTTTGGTTTTGCATGCCTTACATGCAGCAAAATCCATCCCCACTTTTTTCAAAATACTTCCAAACTTCACTTGGCTTATTACGCGGCATTGCTTTTCGAGTGACTAACAAAATCAAAATAATGAAAAAACACACAACATCGACACTTTCTTAACCTGCGAAGTCATTTAAAACAGCAGTCGGATAAACCGACAACTCTTCGAACATGTCAGCTGCTAAAGCTCTTCGATGTGTTTACCTATTAGTTTATTGCATTAACTACAACTACGACACTATGAACTTCAGTAGCAGAGGTGTTCATACATACGTTGTGATTGGCATTCAAGCAAAAGAATGGTCAATAAAATAGCACAATTTTACGACTTTTGCTATCTCGACTGCAGTTTTTTAAACACTGTATAAAAGTTTAAAAATATATCAAACATACATATCTGCGAATGTATAAAATGTTAATTATTTTTTTTTAGCTACTGCCATTACAAAATATTTAACACAAAGAGTAAATTTTTTATAAAAATTTATGAACAAAAAAATTAATAAAAATTTAAACAAACAATGACAAGTATTGCCGTCGTCGTCACCCATTGTATTACATATGTTTATTTTTCTCTCCCGCAACGAGAAATCGCACTGCACCGCACAGCTAACATTGTGTTTAGACTCTAATTCTGTTCGACGATTGTATCGTTTTGTCTATGGACGAAAAAAGCCGCAGATTCTTTAAAATAATTATTATTTATTGTCTATGCTGGAAGGTTCGTGTATTTGCTTTATGATTTTGTTTCAAACATTATATCCAACACATTTTTTTCATTTATTTTTCAAACTTTTGTATAATAATTTTATTTAATTTTTATATTTTAAAAACATGGTAATAGTATTTCTATTTTTCATTATGAAAGACAACAACCATTTTTGAAGAAAATAATTTAGAGAATTCAAAAGCAAGAAAATTATTTTCAAATAAAAGAACGTCCTAAATGTTCTTACTGAATTATGGCATAAGTAAAAATATGAGTGCAGCATTTTTCAAATTCCCTTCATTTTCTGGTGTTCGTCAATAGTGGCTAAGAGCCTATAAAATCTGTGAAATAGACTTGCCAAAAGATCTGACCGGTTATTAAACCAATTTTAAAAAACAATTTTACAATCAACAAGAAATATATTCTGTAGATTAAAAAAATGCAATATAAATTAATATTTGTTAAACTTAATGAAAATTCATTGTCAAGTAATCAAAAATATCAATAAATTTGATTTCTCAACGCTAAACTTAGATGAAAATATAGTTAAAAGATTTGTATTAAGTAGAAAAGTTAAAAATTTTTTTAAGACAATTACACATTTTTGTAAAAAAGTTTTAGGGGAAGACTTACATTTTTTACCATGTACCATGATATAAATATATAAAATACTTCCATTCTCTCTTTGTTTTGAAAAATAAGGATTTTTGAAGTTTGTTTTTTGAGAGAAATAAAGAAAAATGTTTCCATATAGTAAAAAATTTAAGTTTTCCCCTAGGAATTTTTTACAAAAATGTGTAATTATTTTTAAAAAAATTTGGGAATAAATGAAGTTGAATACATAGCTACATATCTGTGAAGTTTGAAAAGTGATTATGTAATAGCTTATCTGATATTTTGATTGGTTGACAATGAACTTTCATTAAGTTTAACAAATATTAATTGATATTGTTATGTAATCTACATAATATGTTTCTTGTTGATTGTAACATCCTTTTCTAAAAAAAATTGATTTAATAACCGGTCAGATCTTTTGGCAAGTCTATTTCACAGATCTTATAGGCTCTTAGCCACTGTTGACGAACATCAGGATATGAAGGGAATTTAAAAAATGCTGCACTCTTATTTTTTATTTATGCTATAATTCAGTAAGAAGACTTAAGCTATGTACAGACGATTGTCAGATATTACAATATTGTCAGATCTGGCAATGTGCTGAATCGAAAATTGCCAGCACAATATTCCTTGTCAGTTCACACGGTTGTCAGAAAATCTTACAATTTATTGCCAGACGGTTGTATGACTTATCGTCATCTCACAAAATCGTCAGTAGAAAAATTGTCAGTTCACACGGTTGTCATATGCACAAATTGTTAGATCTGTTGTTATGCGTTGCCAGACTTAAAGCATTTGTTAGAAATTGTTAAATATTTATCATTTGTGTTTGTGTTAAATGTAAAAAGTGAAAGTATAAATTATTATGGACCATAAAGAAGCAATGGCAATGATTTTTTCTGCATAGATTTTATTATAAATTTTTTTCTTTAAAATCAAGCGTGTGCAGTGTTGCCCATAGAAAGAATTCTCTTACAATGACGCCATTGTCAGATGCATAAACTTCGCACATCTGACATTATTAAAATGTCTGACAAATATCTGGCAATCATTTTACAATGTGCTCACACGATTGTAAGATGTCTGACAATTTGTTGTCAGCTGCTAGTCTTGCAATGGACTGACAATGCTTTTTCTGGCAACGACGTCTGACAAAAATTGCCAGTTCACACGGTTGTAAGAAATTTTGAGTACATTTTACTGGCAGTATTGCAAGATCTGACAACCGACTGCACATAGCTTTAGGATTTTTTTGTTTAAAAATACTTTTGATTTCTTGTTTTTGAATCCTCTAAATTATTTTCTTCAAAAATGGTTGTTGTCTTTCATAATGAAAAATAAAAATATTATTACCATGTTTTTAAAACATACAAATTAAATTAAAGTATTAAGGCAGAATTAGTTTTTACTTTCTGTTCTGTTACGAATCAGCTGACTGTTTTTTGTTTATAGAAATTTAATACAAGTCGTTAGTTTTTCTGTTTCGTTCTGTTCTGTTTCGGTAATTGTAAGTGACAGAATAAATTAAATAAATATATTTTGAAATAAATTGTGATTGTGCTTATGGAATAAAAAAATTAATTTTTAAAAGAAAAGCAAACAATTATAGTGAAACTTAACAATGGACGATGCAAAACTCATCGCTTATCGTGGAAAACTGCGACCCTTCTGGTCAGAAACAGCTGGTAAGTTGCTAAAAAAAAGTAAGTACTCAAATTTAGAAGCAGAACGGCACAGCAAAGAACAGCAACAGAAAGTAAAGACTAATGAAGCCTTTATACAATAGTTTAAAAAATATATGAAAAAAATATGTGTTTAATATAATGTTGGGAACATAATCATAAAGCGAATACACGAACCTTCTAGCATAGACAATAAATAATAATTGTTTTAAAGAATCTGCTGCTTTTTTCGTCCATAGACAAGACGATACAACCGTCTAACAGAATTAGGGCATTAATTGCTGAATTCATAAATTCTTTAAAAAAACAATTTTGAAATAATTTTTTAATAAAATTTTCAAGCAAACAGGAAACAGAGGGGAAATATTAAATTAATACGGTAGCACGATTTTACCGGAAACTTCACTATCCTTATCAGGCGAATGTCAAGAAAAAATTAAAGAGTAGAAGTACCTTCTATATTTATATCATGCCACCACACAACAATCAAAATTCAATACAAATTGAGAATAAGCTTATAAAAATAGTGAATTTTAAGTTTTTCGTAATTTCGTTTATAATAATGTTTATAAAATGTGAATTCACAAGCAGTTTTTAACAATGCTCTTATCTTATCACATGTAATATTATCCCGATGGTACCGTTTTGATATTTCTACAATTATTACAAAAACCTTTTTCAATATATTTGTAATACTTTTTAAAGCTTGAAGGCCCAACTATAATGTGAATAAGCTGGCTTAAGCTAATGTCAGAATTGAACGATAATAGGCTTTTTACACTGACGCACATCTAACATCTACAATCAATTTGCGAAAATGTTAACATCTTCCCATAAGAAATACGCAGTACTAAAAACCAACATCTTTCTACATCTTTAAAAGATGTTCCTATCTCATTTTGTTTCATCTAACATCTTTCGTTAATTTTAGTGTCATCACTAGCAAAATTACATTACAACGTTGCCACTTTCTGTAATAGTGCAAAATCTGTGATATTTAAATTTCTTCGCTATAAATGTAATGCAAACAGCTTGTTGCATTGAAAGTGCTCTGGTATTGAGATTGTATTGAAGATTGCAAGTTTTTGAAGATCATTCAAAAATAATTAAATCAATTCTTTCTGCTTTATATGAAACATCTATAAAATATTATCTCCAGTTTCCTTCATATTTTCTGCTTTTATACAAATTAAAAGCTGAAGTAATCAAAGTTGAGCCAATTTTTTTTTTGTCTAATTACATAAAAGCTTTTTTTTTATTTTTAGTTTACTAATAAAAACCAGCAACTTGTTAGCAAAAGTGGAATTTATGTATATTAATTTAGCTGCTTAAAATACTGTTTCGAGACACAGCAAAATGTAATGTACAAAGATTTTAGTTGCTTTTATATTGAAATAATTACACAAATTAAAAAAAGATCAACTTTTATGATTACCTTTATAATTTTTATTGATGTAGTAGAATCAAAATTTGCACAACCATCGAAATAAAAATTTATCTCTATTTGTTAAGCTAGATTTTTAAAAAATTAGACAATGTGTGGCGTGAATATGCACTTTTACACCACAAGGACCTTAATATATGCGATAAATTGGATGTTTTGAAATTTACTGGTCTAAAATTTCCCAAAGCAAAAACTGTGCTGGCGATATTTTCTTTCCAAATTTAAAAATTGTGGTATTACCATTCTTAAACGCCTATGTTGAGAGATTTTTTTTTAAAGTAAACTGATTTTAATCAAAATTAATTAAAAATGATTTATCAGCTAATACAGTAGCGCCAACTTTAAAATTGTGGTGCAAATTTTTAGCTTAAAATTATAAAAAGAAATTGGAAAAAATAGTTTAGTGTAAATATATAGATATGCTTCAAACAACCAAAGAGTACATAAGTATCGCTCAGTACTTCTAGTTAAATGAGTTTAAATTAAGAAAAGAAAAGGTTGAGAACCCTCTTTTCAAACGCCTGGTTTAAAGAATATTTTATGAA
Source organism: Tachina grossa (assembly GCA_949987645.1). Taxonomy (NCBI): domain Eukaryota; kingdom Metazoa; phylum Arthropoda; class Insecta; order Diptera; family Tachinidae; genus Tachina; species Tachina grossa. Next base: position 95,538,175 of record OX465274.1, read on the forward strand.
ATTTAGACAAAATGTTAGAGGAAAGTGGTAAATTATTCTTCGTTGCAGTAAATATTTACGAATTAGTTATTTTTTTTTTTATATTTGTAATTTTGTTGTACGTTTTTTAAATATTAAAAAATTAGCTCGTATTAAATTTTAATTTAATAATAAACTAATAAAAAATAAAAATTTTTCTAGATTTTTTTGCATTATTTTAGACTTGCTTTGTAATTTCATTTTCCACTAGTGGTAATGCTGGTCAAAAACTAAGAAAAAAACGACATACATATATACATAGTACATACATGTACCTTTTAAAAAATGTTCATCTTATTCTTGCAAATCTTTTATAATTTCCATGTACTGCACTTTAACTGGGTTTGTTCTTGCAAAGCAACAACTAATCCAGTTATTAATTTTACATCAAAATCTATTTATTATAATTTCCTTAACAAAACCTATGCAGTACGTGTTGTCTTTTTGACAAGTGATGATTGATGATGGTAGATGTTACAGCCATCCCTAAACAAAAGCGGCAAGCGTTTTTTAGCTGTCAAAAGTTCTCATGTCCATACATTTTGTATGGAGCATACCGAAATAACGCGGCGGCAACGCGACGGAAACGCTTTGCTATTGGAAAATCCGATTTTTACATCGTGTTGCACAATGAAGTTAGTTGCAAAAGAAAACAATTGCCTTTGGTTTGCAATCATCAGCGTTACCATATGTGAAGATTTATCTTATTTTCGAAGTTTTTCAGGATGTTAAAAAGACTAAAAGATTTCTTTGTTAAAAATAAGATTTTTGTGAATATGATATTTGGAACTCTTAGTATATTATTTAGTGTATATTATTTAGTAGTAACGTGAACTTTAACTGACAGTTCTTCATATAAAACTTCCCGTTAAAGTCCCTGTTAGCTTTAAATTGTACATTGTGAAAAGGGTCGTCATTCTGTCTGTGAAAATTAAAATTTATAAGTGTTGAAAAAATAAGTAAAAACAATAGTGAATAAAAGAAACTCACAAAATTTTATTTAATATAAATATTTTGTAAAAACCAAGATGCGTTGGCCGTGAAAATGTGTGAAGAGCGCTAGATACCTCCTAGGTTATTCTGTTTTTGCTTATTTATATCTTTAATTTTAAATTTTTTATTTACTTGTGTATTTTTAAAATAAAAAAAAATAAAAATTACATATATGGGAATTTTCGCAAAAAGGTCAACCAAGAGTCCCCAAAAAAAGTACCGAAGATCTTGCAATTTTTATCATATATTATTTAGAAGTATTGAAATTTAATATTTTTGGGATAAAATAGTGAATAAAAGTTTATATGTAAAAAATAATTGTAAGCGAAGTTGAGTTTGAATGTTTCTTGCACTGGGTACCTTTTATAGACTTATTTCCTTAAAATATTTACTATATTTAGAGTTCCCTTACTGTAGAGCTTCTCTTCTTTAATTGTACTTAGATAAGTGCAGTTACGGTAAAAAGTACAAAGAGAGACAACAGAGCACGAATTAACCGTATTTGTGTTAATCTTTAATCTAATCTTCTTTTGTCGCGTGAGTGTCCGAAAAACAGCATAAGTTGTCAAAACGTTTGCATTTGTTGATAAAAGTGTAGAAAATTTGTAGTTTACGTGCGATTTGTTCAACAATCAGTAAAATAAAATTAAATAACATATTTTTCAAATAATTTATTTTTTATTCATTGCGAAAGTTTGTCGTGTGAGTGACCGTAAGTGCAAGCCATTCTAAAAAAACTATTTTTGCTTAGTTATTTGTTAGCTTTTTTAATTCAAATTTAGATGGATCAACAAAATATTAATAAAAAATGAAAAGCAAATACGATACATGGGCAAAATAAAAAATAACCCACAAAAACTGATGGGTTATAGAGCAAAACAAAGAGAATTGTCCCGAAAATACAGAATAAAAGTGCGAGAGAATCCAATAGAAGTCGATAGCAAGTTAAAAGAAAGAGAGAATATGATAGATCGAGAGTAAAAATGATTCGGACTAATCGGCAAGTGGAGAACAAGAAAAGTGATAGCTATTGGAGCAAGCAATCTCTTGGAAAGGCGTAAAGAAAGCAGAAAGGGCACTGCCAAAAAATTCAGAAAGGGGAAACATTGTTTTTGATGTATTAAATAAAAAGTACGATATGGATCTCTTTTTTATTTTTTCTTCTTCTTAGCTTAAATACTAATGTAATGACTATAACTGTATATATAACTGCCACAAAACTGCAGTGGAAAAAAATGTCGCGTGAGTGACCCAGAAGAATCCTTCGAAAAAAAAATTACAGGCCAAATTTTTAAAAATCATAAGTCTAATAATAAAGCTTGATATTTCTTATTTACATATGTCAAAAATATTTAAAGTTCAAAATTTTCACACAATTCGCAGAGTTTGCCGATTATTGGCAATGATGTATAAAGCCATGTCTATTTGAAGTCGCGTGAGTGACTGCTCTTTTGTGGCTTTTATCTCAAAAGATAAAAACCGGAGGCTCTCATTTTTTTACCATTGATAGTACTCTCAAAATACTACAAAAAATTATTAGTGGCGAATTGTAAAAAATTTAATTGTGTTTGATTTATTTAACAATTAAAATTTTATTTTGCTCCCGAAAGTCGTGTGAGTGACCGCGGAAATGCCCATATACATATATACTAGCTGAACCCGGCAAACGTTGTCCTAACCTCAATAATTTATTTTTTAACTCTCACTTTTTTCATTTGGCCCTTAATAATGTTATAGAAACTTTGTTCTACGCAATGATGAATATATCCTGCATCACTTCCGATCAAATGACAATAGTAGTAGAATGTATGAGCCCCAGCAATTAAAATTGTCAAATTTTGGTAATTAAAATCGAAATTTTGTAATTTATGGGGTAAAATTTACATATTAAGGTAATTACTGTCAATGGTGTGAAGTGACGAGGGTTATGGACGGTTTGTACGTAGAAAAGGGTAGTTTGATGTCGGCCCGTCGATGTGTGTTTGTTTTAATTTTATGGTTTGATATCCGTTCGCCGATGCGCATAGTTAATTATGTAGGCACGTGGGGCTTGTTTGTACGTAGTATGTTTCTTCGTTTGTTAAGCGGTTGCAGCAGGTTTATGATTTTATATTGTGTGTGCGTGTGTGCATAGTTTAGTTTTTTTAATATTCTTTTGTTTGTACGTAGTATGTTTTTTCGTTTGTTAAGCGGTTGCGGAAGGGTACTTGAGAAAGAAATTGTGTGGGAATCTATGAATGTTTTTTTTTTTTGTTGGTTTTATTTAGTTTGATTTTATTTATTTTTTTCCTATGTTTAAAGAGTTCGAAGAGATGAATAAAATATATGGTTTGTGAGATAAGCATGGTTTGATATCCGTTCGTCGATGTACATAGTTAATTATGTAGGTACGAAGGATTTTATGTAGGTTTTTGTTTTAATTTTAATTTTGAATGGAATTTTTTTTTTTTTTTTGTTTGTTAAGCGGTTGAAGCAGGTTTATGATTTTAGAGTGTAAGTGCGTGTGTGCATAGAGAAAAATGTTGCTTTTGTCTCTTTGCAATATTCTTTTTTTCGCTGGTGGTCATGGAAGATTATTTTGGAAAGAAATTATGTATGCTTGTGGGAAATCTATGAATGTTTTTTGTTGTTGGTTTTATTTAGTTTGATTTTTCAATTTCCTATATTTAAAGAGTTTGAAGAGGTAAACGAAATATGTAATTTATGAACTTATTTGAAAGTTGGAAAAATTGAAGTGTAAGATATTTATGATTGTCAAAGGGAATTAGAGATGCGTGATCATGGGAGCCAACGTTATGCTCATACGTGTGTATTTGTGTTTTGTTTTTACAATAATTTGAGCGTTGGCAGATGGGTAAGTAGTCGTATATGTATATGTGCAATGCCGAGTACAAATCTGGCATTTTCTTGTGTTCTAATCATTTTTAACTTGAGCGTTGGCAGATGGGTAAGTAGTCGTATATGTATATGTGCAATGCCGAGTACAAATCTGGCATTTTCTTGTGTTCTAATCATTTTTTAAAATGTGTGCAACGCCTTTCACATTATGTTTTTTTTTATTTATTTTTTTTTATATGGAATACAAAACGGAAATGATAAACGTTACCACTAGGGCACACTGTTGCGATGTCACAAAATATCATAGTGTGCACTCGGCATTACTTTTTTTTTTTGTTTGTAATATTCGTTTTTTTTAGCTGGGGACATGGAAGGGTATTTTAAAAAGTAATTATGTATGCTGGTGAGATATCAATGTTTTGTTTTTGTTGTTGTTGTTGTTTGATTTTATTTTTTTTATGTGTAAAGAGTTTGAAGACATGAATAAAATATACAATTTATGCGTGTTGTATTTATTCATTCTTTTCACTTCTTTTGTAAAGAAATTGAAGTTTGTGATATTGAGGATTGTCAAAGATTGGTTGTTATTTTCACTGCTTGCTGACATTTCTCTCTGTGTTTTTTGTACATACCATATACATATAAATAAATGATTGAACAAAAATTTTTTATAATTTTAATATACATATTTATTTAAAAAAATATCGTAAATATATGTTGTGACAATGTAAGAATAGAAAAATAAAATATATTTTTTTAGTTATTTTCTTGATAAAGTAAATATGCATTTCTTAAGGCACAAACTCCATAATTGTGATAGCTGCAGTAAAAATATTCCGGATATTTAAGTTGTATTTGCTTAAAGTTGATGCAGCCAATATCCTCGATGTTGAAAACTCTAATTTGAAGTAGTTTTTCAAACCATTTCTTCTTTTCCACACCCTTAACATAGATTGAATAATGTTTTAAATTGGATTTTAAAAATTTTACAACACTCTTAAATGATATTGATCCGTCATTCCAATTCAGATGATGAAAGTTTCTTGTTAGCCAATTCGCTTCTCTTTGTTTTGCTATTGATAATCTTTTGAAGTTAAACGGTGGTTTAATAATAAAATTTATGTGCTCCTTATTGTTAAAAACAATTGCTATTTCTTTTGCAATGAAGATGTTTGAATTAGATTTAAATCCTTGCATATCGATGAAAACTTTATCCCCAATCATCTTATTTTATTATTTTTTATTTACATTATCTTACGAACTTGACCTTTTAAGGGTATGTATTCTATTATGCGGTCGCGGATGAGTATGCAAAAAGCTGATGTATCGGTAGGTATATTGGAGTCTGTTTCAATTTCAATTTTTATATCAACAGGACCGTTAGAGAGGGCTTCGTTTTGGTGACTGACATCTACTACCACTATCGGCACACTATTTTTAAATTCTTGAGCAGTTAGAATCGGTTGTGATTCTCTCATGTAGTAGCTTTGTTGAAACCGTAGATACATATCATATCATACATATCATTAAAATTTAGAATGGCATACCGATCATTTTTAAATTTTATATTTAGATCATCATATGGGTACGATTCGGTATTTAAATGTACTTTTAAATTGTTTAAATTACAATGAACAAACTTATTTTCTTGTTGAAAAGATATCAACACAAAACGGGGTCGTCCTCTATTTGCAGCCAATTTAACATTCCATATATAGCTAGTTCCTGTATTTAGTTGAGGATTAATGTGACAATCCGAAATGCCATTGGTATAGAAGCACCACTGTTAATAATTTTAATCATATTCAATTTGCTCAGATCGGATAATTGTACATGCGGAATTCTCCATGAGATGTTTGAGATACTAATTTTTGGTTTGTCAGTAGCAAAAGTTGAGTATACGAGTTTTTCATCGTTCTTACTACGTAAGAGAACCAATTCATGTTTACCGCTGAGTATAATTTTATTATAGTCGTCAGCGAAACCTAAAAATAGTTTCAGTGGTACATAGAAATTAAAGTGTCCATTTGAAATATCCAAATCATCGAGTTTGTTCCATCCTGCATTGTACAAGCCAACACTTTCTGTTGGTGATAAGGAAACAAAATTTTTTAGGCTGCTTGTAATCGCTAAATGTCTTGTATGATCAATTTCTATGCCATTAAGTTCATATCGAATTTCGTCAAAGAGATGTGCCACAAAGTTATTTTTTAATTTTAGATTTAAAAACGAAGATAGTTTGCTGTCATTATCATCTACAATACTTCCCTCAACATATATGTAGCTGGGTAGCACATATAAGTCTTGATTTTGTATTTATTTGTATTTGTATGTTATTGTTAAAGGATTGTAGGTATGGTGTATATGTGTGATAGTCCTTTTTAATTATACTCTCGTCTGATTGAGGTTTTTCTAGAACATCTAGTATGTAACTCATTTCTTTGTCAAATTTAAATTGAGAGACTTCAATAATTTTTTATTTTCTTGCGTCAAATGTTTTTTGTGTAATGATCGCTTTAATTGTGGTTTGTTTTGCAATAGTATTTTATGTGTGTATCCAATTTTATCCTTAGATTGCTTGACGTTGTATATTATCATTATTTGCTAGATCTCAAATGTATTCGTGTTGTAATTTCCTCTCCTCGGAAATTAATTAAATCACCGTTCTGATCAACTATGCGTAGAGTAAGAGAACTTATCTCTCGGCAGTTAACTGGCAAATAGATAAGATTTCGAGGAATCTCAACAATTTTATACCCTGGGGGGACATTGATCGCAAATTCATGTAATGTGTGTGCTTGTGAGTTATTCGTATATGTGTTAACCACTATACTACATTCAACACGCAAGATATTCACGATGAAAATATTGACTGGTAGATCTGAGTAATGGTCTTGGTTAGGAGCTAGAATTTTCTTATTGAATCCAAAAAGTTTTCCAATTGTATTATCTTTGTTAAAGTATATTTGATCCTTAGAGCTATTAACTCTAACTTGCATTGTATTGTTATTAGCTTCTATATCAATTTTATTTTCCGGACAATACTGCTTATAGTTATGTTTAATATAATCAACTATATCATTCAATTCATAAGATCCTATTGGTATTTTAATTACATGTTCACCAATATGAATTATATTGTTATAATCATCTACATTGGGAATGCTATTATATGAATGAAAATCAGTTAGAGCACATTCATATTCACCATCCAAACGAATAGGAGGAAAGTAATTAGCAGATAACTCAGATGAGTTTGAGCTAAGAGTAAGTGTTATTATGACTGTCTGATTACAAATAAGTGAAATTAAACACAGCACTTTGTATAAAAAGGAAGTTTATATTTTATTTAAATATATTAGATACAAATATAGACTTATATATACACTTAACTACAATATTTCATTTTTATTGATCCAAGAATTATGTTGATTGGTAAATCCTAACCATTTAACATATGCCTTCTCGCCTTTAGTTTTAAGATCTTTTTCAACTAGATATGTATTTGGATATCTGGTTTTTGAAAGTTCTTCACCATAGAATCCACCTTTAATAGGGTTACCACGATAGTCTTCCAATATGTATGTAGCTGGATGTGTATTTTGATGGTGTATATTTTTTGGTGTATATCCTTTTTCAAAAACATGTTTATATTTACTTATGCGCACATGATCTCCCACATTGAACTTTGATAATTTGAATAGTTTTAAGCGGTTATATACCGTGTTTAATAATTTTTTCTCATTTTTATAGTTAACTTGAATCGGTGGCATTTTGATGGTGCGATGAATTGTTTTATTATATGTATTAATCAAGTCTTTGTAAATGTCGAGCCAGTTATAAGACCCATTAAAGCTAAACTCTTTCCCCATCATTACTTTTAATGTTCTGTAGTGAATCTATAATTAACATAAGCACTGTAAGAATTTTATTTACTCTAAGACATTGAACTTGAATTCATTTTTTTATTTACGCTAAATATTTTTTTGTTGGTCAGCAGTAATGGACATTACGTTTTTTTTGTTTGTATTAAATAATTTGTATCAAGCGAAATTGTAACATGAATACTGTGTGAAGTAAACTGTTGGCATAAAACAATTTATAATGTGAAATTAAATTGAAATTTTTGGTATTTATTTGTTGCTGGGTTTGATAACCAAAAATTTGTCAAGATTGCAAAGTTCCGTGGGAACAGTAAATCTACCATTGGTTTGTTGTATTACCACATTAATGCTGACCCTTAGAATAAGTTAGTATATAAGTTAGTGATTTTTGTAAATAAAATTCAGAAATAATTGATCAAGCAATCAAGTGAGATCTTTCATTTCTCTATTAAGATCGGCACTTCTGGTGCTGAAGAAAAGCGGCTGCAGAGCTTAGTAATACTGAAAAATTAATAAACAATTTAAACACACCATTTCTAATAAACAAATTTAATTACACCATATGGCGATCCTGCCAATCTATTTTTGGAGAATATAAAGAAACAGGATAAATTTTTGAAATCCTGCATGTTTACCTTTTTGAGATTTTGAAATTTTTTTCTTTTCTCCCCTTGCTGGAGAATTCTACAAAATTTAACATTTAAATTTATTTTTCCAAATGACTCAAGAGGAAGTCAACGAAATTTTCAAACGCTGGCAAAAATTTATACAAGAGGAGTACATTCCAGAAGGAACACCAATTGAAGAACCACCAACCTATACACCGACTCCAAAGTCTGCTGGCCCTAAGTCAATCACAATAGAGCAGTATCAGGCTAGACAGAAAAATTACCAACAACAATTACAAAACTTCAGGAACCAATCAAAAATCAAAAAAAAAAGAAGAAAGGAGGAAAAAAGGTAAAATTTCAAAAAACCTGCAAGGACCTTCAGCGAATAATAGGCATTAGTCAGGGAAAACAAAAACAAACATTGATACAGCAACTGATAGAACTCAGAAGAACCGGTTGGAGAAACTAGACATCAACCAACATACTCAATAAATAAAAATTTTTTCTTCCCTTAATCCAGTTTAATTCAAAATTTTTCCTTAAATTTTATATTATGCTAAGATTTTACAAATTTTAAATAAATTAATATAAATAAATATAACATTAAGTTATACTTTAAAGATTTGGAAATAAGAATAAGAAAATTTGGCTTCAATGCTAGATTTTAAGAGAGGTTATGAATCTAGGACTACACACCTTTCAGTTAACCGAGGAAGATAGAATAGAATATACATTAGAACAACTCAAAATGGTCATCGCAGATGCAAAAGTAGAGGGCCATGCGAATGCCAATGCTATAAACACAAATAAATCAAGAAATTATAATAATTTTGTTGATAATTTTCATACTAGTAGCGATATTTAAATTCTTACAGCATTATATAAAGAAACAGGTTGTAAGAAACTCTGTACAAAATGTATAAATAACAAAACAAAATTTAAATAAAGAAAATCTAAATAAAAATTTTTTTATCAAATGCTGTAGAAATAAATATAATTAATGGAACAGATTTTTGAAGAATTAGAAAAGTTAATTACGAATGCTAGAAAATCGATAGCAAAGAAATACACAAAAGAAACTATACAGGAACAATTAAAGTCAATACAACAGTTGAGTGAAAAATTCGAAAAACTTGTAGGGCATTTAGCAAATCCCTTCAGAGATGAGAAAATTACTCAATTCAGAGATTTGAGAGAAAGAGCAATTCAGCTGTTGACAGAACATAAAGGAGAAAAATTAGAAATAGAGCAAGAAGTTGAAAATCCTAAAATCATGTCGCACTTTGACAGCAAAAAGGCTTCGGATATAATTCCAGTCTTCGACGGAAAACCAAAACATGTTAATATTTTCCTTTCAATGATAGAAATGGTTCATTCTGAACTAAATGAGCAAGGAAAAAACAACCTATTAAAATATGTATTGGCGATAAAATTAGTAGACAGAGTCAGGGATATTTTGATTATAGAAAACACACCTGAAACTTTCGAAGAACTTAAAACAGTTCTAACAAAACATTTCAAATCCACAAGAACGGCAAGCAGCATACATTTTGATTTAAAGAATACCAAGCAAAAAGGAAATGTACTTAATTACAAAGAACGGATTAACACTTTAATAGAGGACTTGACATTGGTACAAATTTCAGAACTAGAGGACAGTTCAAATCAAGTAGCTCGCTCTACGATTAAGACTATGAACGAAAAACTGGCTCTAGAAATTTTTCAAGAAGGTTTATATAAAGACATAAGAACCGCTGTAATAGCTGCACAACCCAAGACTTTGGCACAAGCCTATGACATTGCAAGTACACAGGAAAAATCATTACAACTATCAGATACATTTACAACTTTACAAATAAACAATAATAAACGAAATTATTACAATAACACAAACAGAAATAATTCAGGAATTAGAAATAACAGAAACAGAAATCATATCAATCCACAGACGGATAGACATTTTAACATAAATAAGAACAACAGAAACTATAACAATATCAACAGAAATTTTAACAATAACAACAGAAACCATAACAGAAATAATAACAATAACAGACACTATAACAACTACAACAATAATTACAATGGCTATAACAACAATACATCCAACAGAGGTAATAGATACAATAATAACACAAGAGGAAAAAGCTACTCCAATGTTCATGCAGTACAACAACAGGGAAACGTACAAACCCTGGAGACTCATTACGAATCTCCGAACAGGGAAAATTAAGGGTTTATACACTGCATATTGGGACAACGAATTTTCTTTTCTTAACGGTAAAAAGCACTAATTATAAATTAACATTTATAATAGACACAGGTTCAGAAATATCACTCTGTAAAGAAAATGTTATATACAACTATTACAAAAATACTGACAATATTTGCCGATTGAGTGGCATTACAAATGAATGCAAAGAAACAGTAGGTTCTGCTGATTTGAAGATAATATTAGGAGAACAAACACTAACACACAGATTTCAATTAGTGGACAAAGCATTTCCAATCATTACTGATGGAATTTTGGGAATTGATTTTTTCTGTAAATACAACTGTCAATCTGAGACTATGAAACACTGACTTTAAATACTTGCATAGAGGGAGAGAAAATAACAATCCCAATAGAGGTTAACACAAAAAGAATACATAATATAACTATAGCTCCAAGAACAGAGAAGATAGTACCTATAAACATTGACATAAAAGAAGATAGTGTCACATGTAGTAAGGAAATAATGAATGGAGTATTTTTAGCAAACACTATAATACCCAAAGATGGCCAACGCTATATTAAAATTTTGAACACTTTAGAGGAACCAGTGCGCCTAGAGAAATTGGGAGTCACAACAATACCATTAAAAAATTATACAATTTGTAAAACTAACATGCGCAATAACAATAAACACTCAGAGCAAAGATTTAATAAATTACTAGAAAAACTAGATTTCAAGAACATTGAAGAAAAAAATAAAAGAGTCATATGTGATATTCTAAGACAATATCAAGAAGTATTTCATCTTGAAGATGAACCATTAACGGTAAACAATTTTTATAAACAAAGTATTGAATTAAATGATAACACGCCCACTTACATAAAAACTATAGACTGCCACAAACTCAATTAGACGATATAAGTAAACAAGTACAAGAGTTATTAGAAAAAGACATAGTAGAACCATCTATTAGTCCATATAATTCTCCATTATTATTAGTACCAAAAAAAGGACAGAACGACACGGAAAAATGGCGTTTAGTTGTAGATTTCAGACGTTTAAATGACAAGATAGTAAACGACAAATTCCCTTTAACCAGACTTGAAGATGTATTGGACAGATTAGGTAGAGCTAAATATTTTTCCACTTTAGACATGACAAGCTCATTTCACCAAATAGAACTCGAACCACAATCACGACCACTAACAGCATTTTCTACACCAAACGGTCACTTTCAATATACAAGACTACCATTTGGTTTAAAAATATCATCTAACAGTTTCCAAAGAATGTTGACCATAGCATTATCTGGGTTAGAATCAGAACCTTTTTTGTATGTTGACGATGTCATTATTTTCGGATGCAGTTTGAAGCACCACAATGAGAACCTCATAAGAGTCTTAGAAAGACTAAAACAATACAATTTGAAGCTGAATCCATCAAAATGTTGTTTCTTAAAATCAGAAGTTTTGTATTTAGGACATTTGATTACAAAAAATGGTATAAAAACCGACCCGACGAAATACAAAGTAATTGAACAATATCCTGTTCCAAAAAACCCAGACGACGTTAGACGGTTTATAGCCTTCTGCAATTATTACAGAAGATTCATTCCAGACTTCGCCAAAACGGCAACTTCTTAATAATTTATTTAAAAAAAAGTAATTTTCAATTGGACAGAAGATTGCCAAATAGCATTTGAGACACTAAGACACAAATTAAAAAACCCGCCCATATTACGATATCCCAACTTTGACGAACCATTCATTTTAACGACATACGCTTCAAATGTAGCTTTGGGAGCAGTTCTTTCACAGGGTGAAATCGGAAACGATTTACCCATATCATATGCAAGTAGAACATTGAATAAACATGAGAAAAATAAATCAGTAATTGAAAAAGAATTATTAGGTATTCATTGGGGAATACAATTTTTTAGACCATATCTATATGGTAGAAAATTTACCGTAGTCACAGACCATAGACCTCTTATTGCTTTGTTTACCCATAAAAACCTGTCTTCAAAATTAACCAGAATTAGACTTGAATTATCGGATTATGACTTTGATATAAAATATAAAAAGGGAGCGAATAATACGAACGCAGACGCTCTATCGCGTGCAGAAATAATCTCACAAATATTAAGAGACATGATTCCAATCTATATTGGTGAAAAAGAAAAGAAAACCTTGGCAATAACAAGAAATATGTTTAACAACGAAATGAAAAATAAATATGATGAAGATGAAAATAAAAAGAACGACTGCATATCTCGAAAGGAGACTGATCACCTCCATATGTGGGAATGCACGTCAATAAATAACATTAAGGGTACCCAAAAGATTGAATTTATATATGATAATAAGCTGCAGCAACAATTAAAGAATTTATTTTTTTTATTTATTTATTTAGTAGTAGTATTTAAAATACTTTAGGTTCTCTTAATTCTAGTTACATAATATTAAAGTTTAAATCTAAACAAAGCTCTATGTTGAATTATTTCTCACAAATGTTATAATTATTCTATTAAATGTATTAAAATTCTCCTCATTTTTTGCTTCGTTTGGTAGCATATTATACAGGTTCAATCCTTTGTAAAATAATGATCGCTGCATTGCGGTTGTTGAAACTCTCTGAAGTCTAAAGTTTTCTGAATTTCTAAGGCAGTAGGGTTGTACTTCTCCAACATATTCTATTTGGTCACACAAGTATTTTGGTGCTTCGCCTATTTTTATTTTTCTAATAAATTTGAGTGTGTTCAATTGTAACCGTTGCTTTATATTTAACCATTTCAGTGTGTTGAGCATAAATTGTGTTGGCGTATATCTATTGTATTTTAAAATTGATCTCATTGCTTTATTCTGTAATTTTTGTAGTCTTTCTATTTGTGTATTTGTGCAGCATGTATATAAAATAGTGGAACCGAATTCGAAATGTGGTTTTATTATTATGTTGTATATGTTAATTGCAGTCATTATTGAGACTTTACTTCTTAAGCGTTTAAAAAATCCTATTTTTTACCAATCCTTTTGCATATGTAGTTAATATGTTCTTTAAATTTTAAATCCTTGTCTATTATAAAACCTAGATATTTTATTTGATTTACTTTTTCTATTACTGTATCATTGATTGTAATTACCAAATCACTATTCATGTTGATTTCCATTAATTTTGTTTTATTTTCATTCAATTTTAATTTATTCATTTTAAGCCACTCATTTATTTTCATTAAATCGTACATTATGTTTTCTCGACATATTGTTTCATTTTTTGCCTCGGTTAAAATCAACGTATCATCCGCGTATAATACTATTTCACATTTTTTCAATATGTTTGGCATATCGTTTATATATATTATAAATAATAATGCGCCCAGAATAGAACCTTGAGGCACACCAAATTCATTGTTTAATATACCTGATATTTTATTATTCACTTTAGTTTTTTGTCTTCTTTCCGTTAAATAACTTTTAAACCATCTTAGTTCTTTGTCTTTCACTCCATACATGTATAGTTTTTGTAGCAATATATCTCGGTCAATTGTTTCGAAAGCCCTTTTAAAATCTAGGAAGATTGCCATTACTTTATTATTTTTATCTATTTTTTTCCACCTATTTATTACGTAGTTGACAGCTGTTTCACATGAAAAACTTTTTCGGAATCCTGATTGATATTTTGAGAATAACTTATTTCTCTCCATATAACTTTCCAATTGTATTTTAACAACTTGTTCGATTATTTTTTCACACGTTTTTAAAGTATTTATTGGGCGATATTCTTCACTTTTCTGAGTTTTTTTAACTTTCTCAATTGGTGTTTCCATTGTCTCTTTCCATGACTCAGGAAAAATTCCTGTTTCTAAAGATTTATTTATTATATAAAGTAGCTTATTTCCTATTAAATTCCAATTATCTAAAATAATGTTTATTGATACTTTGTTGAAGTCTGGTTTCTTTTTCATCCTCTTACATATATCTAAGAGTTCTTGAATATTAATTGCACAAAAATTTAATTTGCTAGTTATCACAGGTACTTGATTTATATATTGCACATCTTCTATACTATCTCTTATATCTTTTAAGCTATTTATAAAGAAAAGGTTAAACTGATTAGCAATTTGGTAACTATCCTTAAATTCTATTTGATTGAATGTAACAGATTCTATCACAGTTCGGTTTTTCTTAAGAATTAAGTCTTTGATTTCTTTCCACATTTGTTTCTGATTATCTGCATTATTTATTCTATTGCAAATGTATCTATTTTTCTCGTTCACTATTTTGGTTTTATATATATTTCTTATTGTTTTGTAATTTTTCCATTCTATGTCCGTATTTACTGACCTTGCAATTTGGTATTTAACAATTTTTTCTTGCTTTAACTGTCTTAGTTCTTGATTAAGCCAGCGGCATTCGTAATTTTCTTTTATTTTAATTATTTTTGTAAATTTTTCAATAGTTTTTTCAATGCACGCATCAAACAAGTTGACATTGTTATTTAAGGTATAATTTTCATTAATTGTTAGCACTTGGCCTAATTCTCTAGAAAACAGATTTTTGTTGTATTTGAAACTATTTAATTCTTTGTATTGTATTTGTTCTAATTCATTTGAATTACATTCAATATTTATGCTTATTGTATCATGATCCGATATTTTATTGTCACTGTTGATGTCTACTGATATTTTGTCTTTGTTCGTTATAACTAAATCTATTATAGTTCTTGTATTCTGTGTTACTCTTGTATATTCATTAACTATTTGTTTTACTCCGCTGTCATTAAGTATGCTTTCTAGTTTTTGTTTATAAAAACCATTTCGTGACCAATCTATATTAAAATCTCCTATTATTACTATTTCATTATTATATTCACTAAGTTCTTCGATAACTTTTTCAAAATTTTCACAAAATTCAGCTTCACTGTATGATGGAGATCTATATACTGCTGCCAATATAAAATAATTGTTTTTATTTTTTACAGTGCATGCATTTATCCAGTATTTTAAGTCCTCTACTTTTTCAAAAATTTTCTTTATTTTATAATTTTGTTTAAAATATATTATAACACCTCCTGTTCTTATGGATTCAGAAAATGTTGTGATTTGTCCATATCCCTCTAATGTAATTTCTTCTTCTTCGATGTCTTTTGTTAAGTGCGTTTCTGAGAGCACTATAAAATCAGGTTGCTCATTTTAGACCATAATTTCTACTTGATTATAATTATTGATTAAACCCTGAACATTTGTATAAATAATACGAACTAAATTCTTTGATTGTTACAAATTTATTCCAATTCTTCTCTGTTTTGTACTCAATTTATTTTTATAAACGGGGCACTCACGATTCATTGTATGGTGATTTTCGTCTAGTCCAAGATTAAGCTTTTTATTTATTCGTATACAATTGATACATTTTTCTATTATTTCCTCATCGCACTCTCTGTTATTATGATTTCCATGACATTTTATACATATTTCTTGGTTTCTACAATCTTTAGCTATATGGTTAAAACCTTTGCATTTAAAGCATTGTGTTATTTCGGTTCCGTCGAAAACTCTACATTTTTCCCAACCAATATTTACTTTTTGTTCTTCCATTATTTTTTTGTATAACTCATTATCAATATTAACTCTAGCACTATAAATTGTTTTGTTGTTCTTTTTAAAACTGTATATTTTAGAAATTTTCATTTTACTTTCACGCAAAATTGGGTTTTGTTTTTTTAGCTTATCCATTATTTCTTCTTCAGAATATTTAAATGATATATCTGTTATTGTTACACTCATTTCAACTGGGTTGGGCACCTTAATTTCATAACCTTCACTCATTTGGTCTTGTATAGCTACTTTTATATTTTTTCTTTCTTCATCATTATCTGTTTGTATTACTAAAGTTCCATTTCTTCTATTTTCAACACTAGTTATTTTTAAGTTTACTGGGTCCACTTTCTTGTTTAATTCTTCTTTTGTTTTTTCAATTCCTTGTTTTTCTTTGGGTTTAATTATTAAAGGCACTTTTTTTGTTACACTAGGCATCACTGTTTTGCTTCTCACTATTTCTGCATATGACATTACTTTTTTTGGCGCACTTGTCTCTTTTATAACTTTCTTTATTTCGTTGCACATTTTATTGTTGTTTTCCTCTATTGATGAATACATTTGTTTGTTTTTATTTTCAAAGTCATTAACAGATCCATATAATTTTTGAACTTCTTGTAAATTTTTATCAAACAGATTTTGAGCACTATCTATTTTCTTCAGCCTTTCTTCATATCGCTTTTCAATAGCTTCCAATAATTTTTTAATCCCATTTTCGTTCTCTTTTAAAACCGCATTAAATTCATACTCATAATCCACCAATTGTTGTTTGTTTTTGGCGACTCCATCTTGTATGTCTTTCAACACAATATCAACATTATGAATGTATTGTATACAGTCATCGCATATGAATCTCACATAATTTTTACTTTCCAGGACTCCAACCGAATATTGGTCAAGCCCAGAACATTTTGCTGTACAATGATAGACTTTCTTACAAACTCCATCACATTGTATGCCTGTCTCACCCCTAATTAATGTTCTACATTTACTGCATTCTGCCGGCATTGCAGCGCAAAAAAAATAAACACTAAGTTTCAATCTTTTGTTATGAAATATAACAATTTTATTGTCCACATATGGTCCCCAAGTTCGTTTATTAATTTTGATACACTTTTTTAATTTTTAACACCGTTTTTATTTAAATATTAATATATTTAAGGAGCTTTGTGCAAATTTAACTTGTTATTTGACAGAGTTGCCAATAAACTAAAAAAAGAATGATAAAATAACGCGCATAATACGCAATAAAAGCGAAAATCCTATGTTTTCAGGAACATTTATGGAGAAACTTTTATTAAGATTGGAGAAATTTAAATTTAAAAAGTACGTACTATATGATAATGATGAAATATTTAAATATATAACGGCCGAAGAATTGAAGGAAAAGTATAACAATATAAAGAAAAATGATATAGAAATAATTATATACAGAATGCCAAGAGAAATAAAAGATAATATAACACAATACAGATTGATAGAAGGATTTCATGACTCACCACATGGAGGACATTTTGGAATTAGGAAAACACTTTCCAAATTAAAACAAAGATATATATGGAAAAATATGAACAAAATGGTAAAAAAAAATACATAACAACATGTGATTCATGCCAAAAACATAAACAGATAAAAAATACAAAAAAACCATTTACTATAACAGATACACCATCACACGGTTTTGATACTGTTGTAATGGACACAGTTGGACCATTAAGACCATCCGAACAATTTAGACACATACTTACAATGCAGTGCGAACTGACAAAATAAATTGTTGCTTGTCCGATCGAAGCCAAAGATGCCAAAACAGTCGCGAAGGCTTTAATAGAACATATTGTATTGAAATACGGTCTATTTAACATTCTCAAAACAGATAGAGGAACTGAATTTGCCAATGAATTAATGAGAGAGATTTGTGTATTATTAAAAATAAAACAAAATTTCTCAACGCCTTACCATCATGAAACTTTAGGTACAATAGAACGAAATCATCGCGTTTTAAATGAATATTTTCTAAATTTTGTAGATGACAATAATTGGCATGAGTGGATACCATATTATACTTTTGCTTTTAATACGACACCAAATGTCGATACAGACTATTCACCATTTGAACTAATTTTTGGTAGACGTCCTAGACTGCCAAACAACACTTTAAGTGATACTAGAAAGATTTATAATATTGACAACTATTTAAATGAACTAAAGATTAGACTTCATAACTCATTACAAAGAGCAAGAGAAATAATCGTTGAAGTAAAACGAAAAAGGAAATTAGAATCTGAAAAGAAACAAAATAGAATAGAGCTTAGAATAGGAGATGAAGTTTTGGTTAAAGTTTTGAATAGAAAAAAGTATGAACCTCCATACAAAGGCCCATACAAAGTATTAGACTTAGATGATTTAAATGTACTAATAGAAATTGATAAAACAAAAACAAAACTAGTACATAAGAATTTGCTAAAAAAAAGTTATTTAAATTAACATAGGCAAATAAGAAAGATAAATAATATAAGAACATAAAATCTATATGTATATAGGTTGTTTCCAATGCAGTCTTTCTTTTCAAGGGTACTGCCCAAGCAAATTTTGAAAATGTATCAATTACAGTCAGCAAAAATCGATAATCTCTATTGTCTGTAGAATAGTTCCCCATTTCAACTAAATCAGCTTGCCAAAGATCATCTATTCCTTTCATAACAACTCTTCGACGTGGAAAATGTTTTCGTGCTTGCTTATGTAGTTCATTTATCAAATTTCTTTTTGAAGTCATTATTTAACGTATTTAGAATTTGATGGGATAAGTTGAGTTCAGTGTGAGTTCATTTAAATACTGTCGACCATCATATTTCTTACATACCCATAAATTAACTCATTTATCTTTTTAATTTCTTTTTCAAAGAATAATTTCATACTTGAGATTGTTTCCTGAATTTCGTTGAGTTTCTGACTTAAACTTATGTTGATTTCATCTCGTACCTCTTCAATTTGACTTTGCAGAAACAATTTATTAACAACGTCGTTTTCCTCCAAAGCTTTTCCCACATTTTTGATTCTTTTGTTTTGAGCGTCAATGTTATTAGTTGTATCCATAACGAAGCCCAGCAGCTAAGGAACATTTTTCACAAAAACTGTACCACTTGTATCATTAAGATAGTGCCCAAACTTATCGATGGACATGATTTATGTAGATAAATATTATTCTATAATTTTTGCTTCATATAATTCTTCGATAATTGAGACAATTTCGTTATTGTGATTAGTATGACCTGCAGCTTGTGATGCTAGCAATAGCCTAAGGCGATCTACTAACTCATTAGGATCATCCCAGTGTATATAGTTAGCTTTGTATGGGTTTAGTTTTATCAAACCCTTACCCTTGTAAGGACTTTTTATTGCATGTAGTGATGACGAAGTTGATGAGTTTTTTTCACTTTCTTTCTTAAACAATTTACTGATAATATGCTTATATTTATATGCTCTCGTTCCTTTGATTTGTCCATCAGGTCTATAATCTCTTTTGTATGCATTTGTGATCACTAAAATTTTCTTATATATATCTAATTCATGTTTATCATAATATTTTGGTGTTTTGTGAAACAGTAAAGAAAATAAACCTGGTGTAAAAGCCCATATTTGATTTTCAATCACTATTTTATCTGCAGTAAGTTTAATACTACTATTGCCAAACTTCCATTCATTATTAAAACCTTTATGTGGACCGTATAGAGTATCTAATTCGTTTCTGCTTTCCAAGAGTCAGTATAACTCTTATTATTATCTGAATTGTCTAGAGTTTCCGATTGAGAGTAAAAATCATCGTTGTCATCATCATCATCATCATCATCAGTATCAACATTATCAACCTTGTTTGCGTTTCGATTACTAAGTGAGATATTTTTATTGCATAACAATTCTTCAACAAGTTTCTTTGGAGTACTTGTCTCTAACTTAACTGATTGTTCGTTGAATGGAAAATTTGAATTTTTATAAACTTTCGTTTTAAATTCATCTCTTTCTGATTTAATACTTTTTTTATTATTTTTAGAACTGTTCACAAATTCTGTTAATGGTTCTATTATTGGTTTAAATGTATCTTTGAATTGCTCATGTGTATCTGCTTCATCAACTTTTATACTACGAAATTTTTTCTTTAAAACATTTCTTGTCTTTATTAGCTCTTTTAAAACTTTTTCATCCATTTTCAACTATTAGACACCAGATCAGGTATCAGCTATCAGATCAGGTATTACTTATCAGATCAGGTATTAGATCAGCTATCAGATTAGGTATCAGATCAGGTATCAGATCAGCTATCCGATCAGGTATCAGATCAGGTATCAGATCAGGTATAAGATCAGCTATCAGATCAGCTATCAGATCAGGTATCAGGTATCAGATCAGCTATCCGATCATCTATCACTTATCAGATCAGGTATCAGATCAGGTATAAGATCAGCTATCAGATCAGGTATTGGGGTATCAGATCAGGTATCGCTATTAGATCAGGTAACAGATCAGCTTTCAGATCAGGTATGGTAAATACTTTAGGAAATAAGTAGATGTACTATGCGCAAGGCCAAATTAAGTACTAATGTTTTACTTTTATGTAGAGTAATTTATATCGTTATAAAATAGTCGAATTGCTTTCTATAGCGACCATTGTTTAAGTCATTATCTTTGCTTATCATCAAAAATCCATATATATCCTTCCAACACTCTCGACAAATTTCATGAAACTTTTCATAACTCATATCGCTGACAACATGATCACTATAAACGTGCTTCATGTTTTTTTCGCTTCGTCAGGAGGAATAACTTTTTCATTATCTGTAAATGTGTAGTATCCCATCCCTTTAATTGGTGAAATTAATCGCTTTAAGTATTCATATTTTGGTTGATAAAGGGATTTTGAGTATAAATAGATGTATTCAAACTTGAGTCCATTAGGACTTTCTAGCAAGCTAATCATAACATTAGTCTTTCCACAATTTGATGGTCCAACTATTAGAGCACGAATAAAATTTGGTAAGAGAGAGCTATGTTTTATTTTAGATCTGATTTTCGTTGAAGCATCAATATTGCGAATCACAATATTTTTATTTTGTTTTACTAATTGCATTCTTATAACTAATTGCATTTCATAAATGTTACTTTTATTATAGAAAAAAAAATAAAATAAGATGCTTGTACATTATAACAAAACGTTTAGTTATAAAAAACCAGCCGTTGGAAAAGGTTTAGTGAATAAAGTAATTAACTCTCTGCCTGTTGAATTACACCTTCCTGGATATCAGTTTTGTGGACCCGGAACAAAATTACAAAAACGTTTAGATCGCGGTGACAAAGGAATTAATTTATTAGACGCTGCATGTAAAAATCACGATATTGCTTATTCCAAAACAAATGATTTAAATAGTAGACATCAAGCTGATAAAATTCTTGAAAATAAAGCTTGGGAACGAGTTATTTCAAAAGATAGCAGTCTTGCAGAAAAATCGTTTGCATACATGGTTACTAACGCAAAGAAAGTCAAAAGAAAATTTGGTATGGGATTGAAGAAGGTTGCAAAAAAAAGTGAACAAAATGGAAAAAAGCTGTTCATTACATCAATTAAAACTGCAACAAAAATACTGAAGAAGGAAAAACCTCAAGACATTAACTCTGCAATTAGGATTGCACGTAAGATTATCAACAAGTCGTTAAGGGGGAAGAAATCGGAAGTTGTAATACCTCGCGTAATTAATGTTCCAAAGATTGGTGGCTTCTTACCTTTGGTACCTATTCTTACTGCTCTGAGTGCAATTGGTAGTCTTTCTACTGGCGGAGCAGCTATAGCAAAAGCAATAAATGCTGTAAAGAATGCCAAACAACAACTTGATGAAGCAACTAGACATAATAAAACAATGGAAGCAGTAGCAATGGGGAAAGGTTTTTACCTTAAACCATATAAGAAAGGATATGGATTGGTTTGTCAAGAAAAACAAAAACCAAATTTTTCGTAATGCTGCCCAATAAACCCCTATCTGATGTTGATCTGAGAAACTTTTCAACAAACATTCCATACTTTAGAGGAGTTTTCATGTTGGATACACTACCAAAACGATCGAGAAAAAGAGAATGCGGAATCATTAATTTGGATTTATCAAGAGGACCTGGAACCCATTGGGTAGCATATTATAAAAACAATGAACATAAGGAATATTTCGACAGTTTTGGAAATTTACAACCTCCATTAGAATTAGTTAAATATTTAGGTAAAAATATAAAATATAATTACAATCAATATCAAGATTACGATTCATTTAAATGTGGACATTTATGTCTTCAATTTCTTTACAAAATAAGTGAAAAGAATAAATAAATAACACACACACAAACTATTTTAAAATTTTTTTGTTTTATTAATAAAAAAAAAAGTTTATAAAATATACTTTCTACATATTATTCCCACTGTGGGTATTGAGCATTTGTTAGAAATATACTTATTTCAGCAGCAGTATCCAACTTTAAGCCACTGTCCCCTTGCTTACATATGCAATATATCCCAGATGCTAGTTCTATTATATTATCATCCGATAGCGTGTTGTACCGATTTGGTAAGAACATTATGTTATTTTCCAGTTCAATTTGAATTGTGGTGCCGTATTTACTTGTCACCCGTTTAGCATTTTTAACTGTATATTTAGTTGAGTCCTTTAGCTCTTTTATATGGATTAATGTTTTTTTATTTAAATTGTTGAACTTGTTATCAAATCGGGAGGATTCATTATCAGAATATTAATTAAATTTAATTTTTTTCTATGTATTTTTTATGTTTTCTTCTTCTTCTCTTTTTGACAGATTGCTCAATCTGTTTTTGTAAACTGATGTATTAAAAATTTCTACCAATCTTTAAATAGGCAAAAACAGGAAAAAACAAACAAAAAAAACATTTAAAAAACAAAGATCAGTAACGTAGCTATCTCTTTTTCTTATATTGTAATTATTTTTTATGTAAATGTTTGTTTGTTTTGTCACTGATAGAATTGTAGTGAAAGAGATAGTTATATTGACGTTCTAAAACGTAACTGAAACATAAAATTTCAAAACAAAGATCAGAGAGATAGTTATATTAATGTTCTAAAGTGTAAGTGAAACAAAATATTTCAAAAAGCACACAAAAGTATTTGTAAAATTTTAATTTTACAAGAATATTTTACTATAAATAAGAATGTAAAACTTTCAAGAGTACTACTAGTATAAAAATAGTATTCAAGAAAAAAGTATTCTTTAAAAAAAGAAAATTAAAATAACAATTAAAAAAATGAGCCAAGTACGTGAGCGGTTATTTGAGTTTCTTAATTCTTATGAGGACTTATTGCTCTATGAGCATAAAGAAACCATACATTTTTTCGTCTCCATGCTCACCGAAAATGAGGACTATGGAATTATAGAGCAAGAGGACTCTGATAGTGGGCATTTTGCCAGCTGCCCCTGGTATAGCGAAGGATGCGAGGAAGGGCCAGACACATGTCGATGCACCATGTTCCATATAAGGAAAAAAATTATTTTTAAGATTATTGAAACTTATAAAAAATTTGTCAAAAATAAATAATGAACAAATATAGAATATATGTATATGTATGTGTGTATGGGTTTTATTTAGTTTTTTATTTTATTTTATTTTATTTTTTTTAATATACATACATATGTGTGTGTATATATATATATATATATATATATATATATATATATATATATATATATATAATAAAGATTAATAGAGCGAAAAACTATTAGTTTAAATATTATTTTCATTGCGGATGGATAAACGTACTTTAAAGAATATATTTCACAACAATCAAGAACGAAAACCTCAAATATATGATTTGGTTTTTGAGTTTGAATACTTGCTCAATTGGAAATTGAAGATTGCATGTGGATTTTTTACAGCTTTTGGTTTTAAGCCAATGATATGGTTGAGTTATAAAAATAAGCAAGACATTGGACTGGATCGAGAAGAGTGGTTACATCTCATGTGCTATAAGGAGTATATTCATGATATGCTTAATCGTCGGGATTTTTTAAATTCTGTAAATATAATTGATAATGAAAGTGAAAGAGATGTTGAATATAAGTTTCAATATAAAAGAGGTGTTTGTTTTTTAGTTATCATACAAGGAAACTTTAAAATAAAAATCGATTCTGACACTTGGAGATCACTAACTCAAATTCGAGTATTTTTTACATCAATTTTATGTTGGAACAACATTCTAAGAAAACAAATCCTTCATTTCTATCACGAATATTATATACCAACTTGCTCCGCTTTAAACAAAACAAAACTTCAAATCAATGAAATACAAGGAATACACGAAAGGGATGTAAAGATTGAATTAACACGACTTTGTTATGAGATTAGAGAAAAAATGCAACACAAGATTGTAACAGATGTGAAAATTCATAAATTTTATTTAAGGATGGATAATAAATAAAAAAAAACTGTACACAAAAATATTTGTTTTTTTAATGCTTTTTTATTTAACTGAATAACTAGACAATATTTCTTAAATAAAAATAATTTACAATAGACACAAAGATTTTTACTTAAAACTAAATAATTATAATTAGAGAAATAAATTACAGAAGCTTTAATTTGTATACATATTTTACTCATCTTCTTGAAATTTTTCTATTTCTAATAATAACATATGTATCAAGTTCATAATCAGGATTTGTTTCATCAATTTCAATATGATGCCATGCATATGTGTTTATACCATCACTTTTGACTTTTCTCTTGTCATCTTGATAACTTAATATTACTTTATGTATTTGCATAGTATATAATTCATGCAACTTAGACTTAAAAGTTAGCATATTATCATAAACATTTGAACTTAGGCTATACTTATCTAAAACACATTTTTTACTCCTTTAGATTTTTTAATTTCATTTCCATTTTGTACAGTAAAGGAGTACATTCTAGACCGTAGTCCCACGAATTCTTCCATAATCTTCCCACAATTCTCATCTTTCATCATACCCAGAACTTTTTTGTTTACGAGTGGAATCCCGTAATCATTTGTTTCTGGATAGTCAGAAGTGTCAAATTCATGTTCTATATCATTTTTAATGTCTGCGTAAAAGTCTTCAGTTTGTATTGTGTATATGAATGAGTCAGTATCCATGTAATTTAATTTCAATTTTGACTTGAATTTAGGTTGCATGTATCTATAATGAAAATTATACATCTTCCATTTAGAAAGTTCTAGCACACAAAATCCTAAATATATTGGCTTATTATAACATGTCTTCACTCGATTCATTTGAATCGCTACCATATCTTCTGAAAATATTGCTAAGCTATGAAAATTTGATTTAGATATCCAATTTTGAGCACCTAAGCGGTTTCGGTTTAATGTAGTCCAACTGGTAACAATCCTCACATCTTTCCTTTTGTCCACATTCTCCATGGTTTTCTCATATACTGCGTTGTTGAGCAATTTGAAAAAAAATTTTTCAAAGTTATTTCTAGCTTCGGCTCTGTATTTAGTATTAAGATCTATATAATCTTTCAACCATGGAGACTGCTTAAAAGTTAGAACTCTATGTATTTTTTTCAAAATCAAACCGTTTTCTAGACATTGTTTAAGTACTCTGTAATGAATTATATAAGAATGTTTTGGCGAAAAATCAGTTATTAGTTTTTTATATTTTGATGTTCCAATTTCCTTGTTTTCGGCACAGAAAGGAAGATCGTTATGCATGTTATGTAAATAAGAAGGATATTCTAAATCAACCTCATATACATAACCATCATTTGAATTATCATCTATTAACTGCGGATTAATATTTAGTTCTTCGCTTTTTAACCATCTGAATCCTCCATAAATACATAAGAAATTCGGAAGGTTTATTTTTATCAAAAGTCTCTAAATACTTATTATTTGCCTTGGAGTATCTTTTACAACATTGGACAATTCCACCTCGTATCCCTCTTTTAAAGAAATTGTACATGTCGATATCGGTTATTAGCTCTAATTCAATGTTTGTATGCTTAAGCATAGCATCCCAAGATATCCCCGGAGCAGTATAGTATTGACAGGGATCCAAGCTATAAATTTTTTTACAGACATTTCTAAAATTTTCAAAAATATCCGTTAGGAGAAGCACATCTGTTTTCAAATACAATTCCATATAATCTTTCAAAATTTTGCAGTTAAAAATTGTCCGGACTTCATTCGCATGCGCATAGTCTTCAATAGAACATTCTTTGTTATTAAGTTTATTAAAGAAATCTTTTCTAGGTGGAAGTTGTGTTTCATTAAGTTTTTCAAAAGAATCAAGATAATCATAGGGAAAAATTCCTTTCCTCCTTATGAGATTAAATTCTTGGCTTGTTTGAAATTGTGCTCTAATAGTATGAAAATCGTTCACGGTAAGATTATTTGCCAACGATTCCAAACTATCGGCCATAAAACGCATTGTATCAAGAAACCTAAGTTCAAGATCTGTACCATCACTCATATTAATAAATTGAGATAGATATATATATAACTCTTTATTTAACGGAAGGACTTTTATATTTGTCGCAACCTTACTTAATTCTTTCACAAAAAGATGAGAATCATAGGATGAATAGTTATGAAAATAAATTGGAATAAACTTGGGTACTTGATAACTTAGGTTGCATCTGTTATGCGCAGCACCTCGATATTTACCGCTTATATGACAATGATCTCTCACACGATCATTATTTAAGTATTGTCCACATATGTGACAAGTTATCGCATTGTAAAATGTTACATTTTCTTCATCTGTCAAGTTCTCCATTTCAATTGTTTTTGTGAGATAATTGTTATATATATCTTGACAATCTTGATTCAAAAAGTAACAAATTTTTCAGAAGCATCTTTACCCGTATAAATTCTCAGCTTATCCAATTTATTGTCATGCTTACACTTAATAAAATAGCTGAATGCGCAGGGTACATGTGACTGATTTAATTTAGTTTTACTACTTATATTAAAGTCTATCTGTTGCAAAACGCATTCAAAATCGGCGTATACAACAAAAGGGACGTCAATTTTTCTATGGTGGCTCTTGAACCGCAGTATGGAGTCTTCTGCCTTTGGCATTGTGGTAACTATTTTATCACATTCCATTTTATGTTTCTCCATAATATTTTCAAGATGGGTGTATTGCAGACAGCTGTTGCAAAATAAGAGTCGTTCACAATGTGTCGTTGTTTGCCTTTTTAGTAGTCTGTAGGACATCAAACACGCGTATTGTATTATTTAATTTTAAATACTTTCCAAAATATTACTTACTTTGAAATATCTTTTATAAAAATATAGTGATGCCCATCCATGTTTTCCAATAGCAATAAGTTAATATGCTTGCTCTTCTCCTTTTGGGTTATATAAAATGGTCCAATTAGTTCATCACTGTCGTCGTCATATCCAAACACATTCACACTAACATCATTCCGCCTCTCAAATTCCTTAATATATTTTAGTGACATCGGAAATGTCAAATTTGAAAAATCAATTATAGTTCCATTTTGTAGCGAAATTATATCAGCACTAATATCTTCAATATTATATGAAGAGCATCGAGTCGGAACATTGATAGACGAGGTACTCATTGCCGCAATTAAGGCCCACTTAAAACAGTAATTATCACTGTTTTCAATGTTAATGCAAGCACCACGACTAGCAAGCTTCTGCGGGGTACTAATCCAATGAGCTCCTTTTACTAAAGAAGATTTATTAATATTTAGTTCAGCTCGAACTATGCGAACAAGAGTCCATCCGGAATCTCTTTCCTGAAACTCAGACACTTTATTTTGAATTTCTCTGACCTGCTTACAGAAAAATTCGTTCACGTCATCTGCTCTAGTCAACAAGCTCATTTTTGCTGTATGTACTACTATTATTATTTCTAATTCTTCGCCCACAATTTTTAGATATTCTGCAACTATACTTATATTAAATTTCAATATAGTATGTTGCTTCAAATGGTATTCAAGCCTCTCTATAAAAGTCGATTCATTTTCGACAACAAAATCTTCAAAGAGAAGTTGATCCTTTTTATTTTGTATTCCATAAGAAATAATATTGTTTTTAAATGCTTTTCTGATCTCATAACATTTCATACACTCTCCATCAATAATGATATTATTTGTTGAGCTACTTCCAAAATCCTGTAAACCTTGCTGTTGTTGTTGTTGTTGTGGAGGGTGATGTTGTAGTGTTTGGTGTTGGTCAGTATTTGGATACCAATGTATTGGAGTAGGAAGTTGCTGCAAATTTGGGTACCATTGCATGGGAG
Organism: Tachina grossa; assembly: GCA_949987645.1. NCBI lineage: Eukaryota > Metazoa > Arthropoda > Insecta > Diptera > Tachinidae > Tachina > Tachina grossa. The sequence continues at coordinate 95,566,649 of OX465274.1, forward strand.
TAGCACTTTGCTGCCAATACATTTGTAGTTGTGGTTGTTGTTGTTCTTGATGAGGATATTGCTGATGAGCATATTGCTGATGAGGATATTGCTGATGAGGATATTGCTGATAAGTATATTGTTGATGACGATATTGATGTTGTTGTTGTTGAAGACATTGTAGTTCTTGTTGTTGTTGTTCTTGATTAGGATATTGTTGATAAGGATATTGATGCTGTTGTTGTTGAGGATATTGTAGTTGTTGTTCTTGATGAGGATATTGTTGATGATATTGATATTATTGATCATATTGCAGTTGTTGAGGATAAGTGAAGCCTGTATTATTCCGTGGTAGTGGTCGTTCTTGACTTGAGTCTCGACTTATGACCACTTGGTTCGCTACACCATGATTTTGGATGTGATCCAAAAAGCATTTTTTGTATTTATATACCTTTTTACACCCATTGCACTCATAAGCTAAAGAATTATTTTTTTTTTCTTTTTTTTTCTTTAGTTTATACAATATTATTATATATGTAAATATATATTTAATATTATTATATTTAATAACAGCGAAATTATTGAGGATTTGACACTTGTAGAGACAATGCTTTACTTGCTGCTAGAATAGAAAACTTCTCAATTTATACGAGTTACGATTAAGTCATATGCACAATGTAAAAGTCAATAGACAGAGACAAATGTCAGCAAGCAGTGAAAATAACAACCAATCTTTGACAATCCTCAATATCACAAACTTCAATTTCTTTGCAAAAGAAGTGAAAAGAATGAATAAATACAACACGCATAAATTGTATATTTTATTCATTTCTTCAAACTCTTTACACATAAAAAAAAAAATAAAATCAAACAACAACAGCAACAAAAACAAAACATTGATATCTCACCAGCTAAAAAAACGAATATTACAAACAAAAAAAAAGTAATGCCGAGTGCACACTATGATATTTTGTGACATCGCAACAGTGTGCCCTAGTGGTAACGTTTATCATTTCCGTTTTGTATTCCACATAAAAAAGTAAAAAAAAAAAAAAAAAAACAATGTGAAAGGCGTTGCACACATTTTAAAAAATGATTAGAACACAAGAAAATGCCAGATTTGTACTCGGCATTGCATATATACATATACGACTACTTACCTATCTGCCAACGCTCAAGTTATTGTAAAAACATACACAAATACACACGTATGAGCATAACGTTAGCTCCTATGATCACGCATCTCTAATTCCCTTTGACAATCATAAATATCTTACACTTCAATTTTTCCAACCTTGAAATAAGTTCATAAATTACATATTTCGTTTACCTCTTCAAACTCTTTAAATATAGGAAATTGAAAAATCAAACTAAATAAAACCAACAACAAAAAACATTCATAGATTTCCCACAAGCATACATAATTTCTTTCTAAAATAATCTTCCATGACCACCAGCTAAAAAAAGAATATTGCAAAGAGACAAAAGCAACATTTTTTCTCTATGCACACACGCACTTACACTCTAAAATCATAAACCTGCTTCAACCGCTTAACAAACAAAAAAAAACAAAAAAATTCCATTCAAAATTAAAATTAAAACAAAAACCTACATAAAATCCTTCGTACCTACATAATTAACTATGTACATCGACGAACGGATATCAAACCATGCTTATCTCACAAACCATATATTTTATTCATGTCTTCGAACTCTTTAAACATAGGAAAAAATAAATAAAAATCAAACTAAATAAAACCAACAAAAAAAAAACATTCATAGATTCCCACACAATTTCTTTCTCAAGTACCCTTCCGCAACCGGTTAACAAACGAAAAAACATACTAAGTACAAACAAAAGAATATTACAAAAAACTAAACTATGCACACACGCACACACAATATAAAATCATAAACCTGCTGCAACCGCTTAACAAGCGAAAAAATATACTACGTACAAACAAGCCCCACGTGCCTACATAATTAACTATGCGCATTGGCGAACGGATATCAAACCATAAAATTAAAACAAACACACATCGACGGGCCGACATCATACTACCCTTTTCTACGTACAAACCGTCCATAACCCTCGTCACTTCACACTATTGACAGTAATTGCCTTAATATGTAAATTTTAGCCCATAAATTACAAAATTACAAATTTTAATTACCCAAATTTGACAATTTTAATTGCTGGGGCTCATACATTCTACTACTACTAATGACCGGTCGATTGAATGATACTATTATTGTAGGGTTAGTTGATTTGAAACAAAATAAATTTTTTCTGAATTTGAATTCAGTAAAATCAATGCATATTAATATATTTTAAGTAAAATCACTAAAAAAAAAGATTTTTAATGAGAAAAAGAGATTTTTTGTTCGACTTGAAGTTTTTTGAGAAAAAAAAATATGGCAACGCTTGCCATCATCCTTAACACAAGCAAGTTTTCCACATCTTCTAAATAACTAATTTTTTCAAAATTATTTATTATTTTATTTTAATTTAAATAACAAAATTTATGTAACCAAATATTAATAACAAAATCACAAACAACAATGTCGTTCGTCCGGCTGTTAAAGTAATCAGGGTTGTTTTATTCATTTGTTTCATAACCCTGTTTTTATCGTTTTGACATAACGCCGCCGCTTTTGTTTAGGTATGGCATTTCAGCGTTAAAGCTCGGCGGAAAAAAAACGTTCCGCTTTCCGTCCTTGTTTAGGGATGGCTGTTAGATGTTTTCAATTTAAACGCATGCTTCACATTTTTTACATCTTCCATGCGTTTCACTGAAATGTGTGTCAATGTAAAAAGCCTATAAGCTTGTCAAATACTGAAGCAATTCAGATGTGAATGTTAGGTGGCCACAATGTACATACATACATGCACTTAATAATACTATGTTTAGACGACGAGTTGAATCACATGCTTCGCTCTCTGAATCTTGTTTTTGAATCTTGCCGTTTATACGACGCATTCGTGCTTCGTGTGCAGCGTGCCAATTTAGTGCTTTTCGCACTAGATTTAGTGCTTTTCAATTCATAACAGTCCGGAATTTTTCAACTAGGTGCTTTTTTTTAAATACCTGAAATTGGTGCTTTTTCACCTTTGACTTTAGTGCTTTTAGTGCGTTTAACAAATCCACTAAATATAAATTTGTGATAGTATGGTGGCTTTACACAAAACAACAAATAAACATTTTCCACTTTTCTGTCTGATTGTTATAAGTAAAGAACGGAATGTGGTACAGTAAACTTCTTGGCACGCTTTTGTAGAAAATTATATACTCTATAAAAAATTTAAAATTAAACTAAATCTGAAATAAAGATTTTTTTTTGAATTTCCATTCCATTCACTTATTACAGCTATGGCTAAAATAAATTGAAAAACTTATAAAATTGTTTTACATTTCTCTATTATAACGAAAAACACTTCTTTGGCACTTTTTAAAAGGCCTGTTTGTATTTTGTATGGAACTTGGTAAAATTTTCTGGAATGACATAATATTTCTGTTGTTTTCTTGAAAAATCGTATAAATTTAGGGTAAATTTTATTTGGACTGTAAATAACTTTTGATCCAGCTAACGTATCAAAAAATTTTATGTGACTTTTTTTATAGAGCGTTTAATTTTCTACAAAAGCGTACCAAGAAGTTTACTGTAGGACATTCCGTTCTTTACTTATGGCAATCAGAATGAATAAAATCAATTTATACCATGTAAATCGTATGGGAAATTGAAAAGTGCGATGCGCACCATCTCATCATCAATATTATGAGCTGATATTTTAACAGGCCTATTTTTTACCTAAACTAAGGTTTGAACCCTGGTTCTGAGAAAAAAAAAGGATTTTTTTTTTAGAACACCCTAATGTACATCCATACATATTAAATAGTTTTTGTTAATTCATTGACACATACCTACATATTTATACGCATGTACATATATATAAATACATACAAATTCTTTCGATTTGTATGCTAATTACACGCAGAATTCATTTTATTTCGATTCTAATTACAATTACTGGAGTTACAGTAACAAATTGATGGACTCGATATCCTCCAAAATCCTACATTTCCACATAAATTTTAATCAAGTGTTTTGATATTTCGTCTATACGGAATGATTTAATTTAGGCACTTATATAAAAGAGTACAAATAAAATTTTAATTGAAATCTTTATCGTGTAAATAAAATTACTTCGTTTCTGAAGTTTAGTTTTATGGATTACGAGTTCACTTTATGTTTCCAAAATTTTTATATCAAATATCCCATTACTTAATTGTTTAATTTGCTTTTGTCTTGAACTTAAATTATTTTCCTTCTCATATTCTACTTATAACTGAACAAAATCGAAATATGGCTTTATTGCATTTAGTAGAGCTGCAAAAGTATCGATAGTACTATCGATAGTATCGACAGTTTTGTTGTAAATGAAATATCGATAGTTTTTTCCACTATCGATACTATCGGCAAAAAAAACAAGTAATTAAAAGAGTAAAAATAATCGAAGTCAGTAAACAGTAGCCGGCAGCTTTGAAGTAAATTATCCGTAGTTGATTTAAGCTTTTGTACAGCGATGGAAAAGTTGCTACAATTGTATAATTTTAGCGCTATTTGAATGCCAAAAGTACCGTAGCACCGCAATGACCCATTTAGCACTACTGGAATCTCTTTATATTATATTACATGCCAAAAATAGCATTAAAATATATTAACCCCCTTATGCAAAAAATAATGCGTGCTGGTTAATGCGTGGGGTTAATCTTTAGCTCGAAGGTATTAGAAAATTAAGTAAATCAAACGATGTTTTCCGGTACTTAAAGAATTGCTGGAGGAATGTTATTTATTCCAAAGTCATCTGCAAATGTGGAAATTTTATTTTCGTACCAAGGGGAGAAGCCGATTATTTGCATCGACTGTGAACAATCGAATAAAAAAAAAGGTTATAAACGTAGTATATCGTAAATGTTACTTTTATATTCAGATCCCAGCAACTAATATTCTTTGTGAACCTTCTGGCGTTTTGTTAATTGATTTTTAGTTAATTAAAAAGTACAAGTATTAAAAAAATATAAATAAAGAATTAGGTACAATCGTACTGAAAAAATTCAAATTTTTTTTGAAAGTTAGTACAATTTGTAAATATGACATCGCATCCCTGCTTCTGTATACATAAGTACTTAAATACATATGTATGTATATGAATTTATTTATAAATCCAAGTGTTATTCGATAAATAGTAGTCACAAGTATCTTAATAAATTCAACATCGTCGACACAAAGATAAATTTTGGTGGTACTAATATCGCGACGGCCGCCAATCGTCTCTTATGATAAAACTTTACAGTTAGTGTCTTAAAAGTTATCAACAATTTTCGCATTTTGATAATTCTAAACCATGGGTAGGCCCATAAAATTTTAAGTTCAATAAAAAAGCATATTTTCGAAAATTGTCGCTTACGATAAAATCGAAAAAAAAGGCTTGATATATTTTTATATACTAATGAAAATGTTGAGGACCCTGGATTTTTTTTCGAGTCAAATGTAGTTTATGTGGCAACTTTTATAAAACTATTGGATACTATCGATAGTATCGATAGTTTTACATAAAACTATCGAAACTATCGAGTGGAGCGACTATCGATAGTTTTGCAGCTCTAGCATTTAGTGCTTTTTTTTTTTGAAGGCAGAGTGCTTTTTGCTCTGAAAAAGTTTGGCATCACTCTTCGTGTGGCATCTTTTTATTTATATTCACACATTCATACATATACGCACGACTACGCATACCCAGTGGGAAAAGGTAATGAATAGTAAATTATAAGGTAATGCACATCATGTATAATTTTTCATTTCCGAATTGATTACTGTTAACACAGAACATGTCCCAGCAAAGTAATGAATTATTTTAATTGTGTTTGATCAAATTACCCTATCGTTTCTAAGCGATGAATTGTTTTGCTTTGGAAAATAATACTGTATGTAATTAATGCCTACTTTTCCAGCTGGGTACATACGTATCATATGCACGTATATACATACAAACACATAAGCATACATACTTACATACATTCGACTCATTCAAAATTTTGTTTTTGAACGCATCCCTATACAGAGACCTGCGCCGTGACGGCTTAGCCGGCTCAAGCCGCGCCGCCGATGATTTTTGGCAGCCGACGCCGCCGTTAATTTTTCGGCTAAGAATCGGCTTAAAATTAGCCGCCGATTTAAGTCAGACGATTAAAATTAGCCGCCAATTTTTTTAATTTTTTTTTTGTTTGACTTTTTTATGCTGAATTTACTTTAAATAAGTTTTTATATGGAAAATAAAATAAAACTAAATGTTGTAAAAAATGTTGGGACACATATAGTTCGGCTATAATGAACATTGATTAAAATTCACTCACAATTTTTGTTTATTCTTTTGCTTTTGCTACATTTAATTTACGCAGCAGTTACACGAACAAGCTTTAGTTTAGTTTTACACACATTACTGCAGCACAAAAATTTTTCTGTAAATGCTTATGTTATAAGCTATAAGACACGTTTTGTGGAATTGGACATACAGAAACATTAAATAATTAACTATCATAATTTGGTAACAATTTTGTGACAGTATGTAAGTACATATACATACATATGTATGAATGTGTTGTTATCCTATTTAAAAATATACTGATGATTTTATAATTTGATGATTTTATATCATGATGAATCAAACAAGTATTTGAAAAATACCGGGCCTGATTCACGAAATCGACTGAGTTCGACTTGTCGCACACTTACATTCAAAACAAAAACAAATTCTAAAACTTTGTTGTTGTTTCCAATGTAAGTGTGCGACAACGTTCTACTTGTCGATATCGTGAACCAGGCCCACCGTCTTTGAAATTAAATTTGATATCAAAATGAATTTATCAGGCCGTGAGCTCTGATGATTATATCATAAGGCTGCTATAATATTAATAAATTGAGTCTATACGTGATGAATTTTCATCATGATATCAATTTGACATTCATCATGATATAAATTCATCAGGTGTGGACACTATGTTATAGTGCATTTCCATTGTGGGTAAAATATGTCGGCACTTTTTTATTATATTGTAAATGTTTTTCAGTTCGCAAATTCGCAATAACTTTGATGGTTTTATAGTTTTGTTTACATTATTTTTAACTGCATATATTAAGGCAGTGATACACTGTCATACAAAGTCGTGCGATTTTTTAGATTGTGTAGGATAGTGAGTTATGGCCTTTATGCGTCTCCTACACGTTTCGACGTGTTGTACAATTTGATTAAGTTGTATAATCAATTGTTACGTTAGAGGTCTGATTGACCAACGGTTGGTCATCTGTTGAATAAAAAATCAAAAAATTTTTATTTGCATTCAACTGTCGAACAACTTAGCTATCAAATTGGTGCGTGTGATTGCGATTTTTTCTTTTGTTTGTCATTTTCATTCAAACGTTTTGTAAGGAACATTTTGCGCAGGAAACAATAAGTGTGAAAAAACATGTTTTTATATTTCTTATTTTCATCTTTTTTCTCCATTAAAATTTTATTATAATGGGTGTTTTTTATTGAGGTATAGAACCTTAAGTTGGCATCACTTTTTTAACTGGCGGCCATTTTGTCAGCTGTCAAGTGATTAATATTTAGTTTGGTTTGCCATTTCATCATGAACAGGTTGACAAAAGAACAACGCTTGCAAATCGTGCAAATTTATTTCGAAAATAATGGTTCAGTTCGCGAAGTTTACCGCAAGCTCCGTCCATTTTATGGTCGACATAATCGTCCATCAGAGCAATTAATTCGGTTAACCATGGATCGTTTTCGCACTACGTTTACTCTATGTGATAATACGCATCCGCAGGGACGTCGAACAGTGCGCACCGAAGAAACAATTGCCGCTGTAGAGCAGTGTTGAAGAGGACCCGAATGAATCGATTCGCCACCGTGCACAGCAATTGGAGCTTTGTCCATCAACTTTATGGAAGATTTTGCGCAAAGATCTTGGCTTGCGACCTTACAAGATCCAGCTTGTGCAAGAATTAAAGCCGCGAGACCATGCAATGCGTCGTGATTTTGGTGTATGGGCCGAAAATGAGATTGATCTCGATGCTGATTTTCATCGCAAAATTTTGTTCAGTGATGAGGCTCATTTTTGGTTGAATGGCTACGTCAACAAGCAAAATTGCCGCATTTGGAGTGAAGAGAATCCACATGAGACCCTTGAGACGCCATTACATCCACAAAAACTGACTGTTTGGTGTGCTCTATGGGCTGGTGGAGTCATTGGGCCATACTTCTTCCGAAATAATGCTGGAGAGTCAGTTACCGTTAATGTAGACCGGTATAGAGCCATGATAACCGACTATTTTGTTCCCGAATTGGATGGCATGAATGTGGATGAGTTGTGGTTCCAACAAGACGGCGCTACATGCCACACAGCGCACGTCACAATCGATTTATTGAAGGAAACATTCGATGAGCGCATAATTTCGCGGAATGGACCTGTCAATTGGCCACCAAGATCGTGTGATTTGACACCATTGGATTATTTTCTTTGGGGATATGTGAAGTCGCTCGTCTACGCCATCAAACCAGAAACGTTAGGGGACTTGGAAGCCAACATTCGTGGCGTTATTGCCAACATACGGCCCCATATGCTCGAAAAAGTGGTTCAAAATTGGACCTGTAGAATTGGCTTTATTCGAGCCAGCCGCGGCGGCCACATGCCCGAAATCATATTTAAACATTAATGGCATAAAATTATCCTTCCAATAAAGCCAAATTGATGGACATTAAAACGATTTTCTTGTGTTTTATTTCAATTTGAAGTTCTATACCTCTAAAAAAACACCCTTTACATACATATATGCAACACAATTTTACTACCAGTTGCAACGTGTAGGGGTCGCATTACAGTGAGATTACACGAGATGTAAGTTTGGAAATGTTTGTATTGGCGATTGTCAAAATATGTTTCTAACAAAAAAATTTCTGTATAAACCGTAAATGTTAGTGTTCAAACACATGTTTGGATATAATTGCTCAAATACAAATCTGATAATTATTTACATTAGCTTTACTGTATAATAACAGCGTGACGCTGATATACATAGCATGAAATTTTTATTCCGTTATTCTGCTGATTTTTCTCTGCTTTAAATTTATGTATACTTATCAGTGTTACCGAAGTCGCTTTTACATGATATACAGCCAAAATTTCAAATCTTAATCTCAAGTTGTTTGATTATTTTGTTTTGTTAAATTCTTATGATTATTGCTAAACTCACCTGGATCAATACATACATAAATTTGATCAAACAGTTTGATAACTTGGCAAGGCCTTTAAATTTTATATTATAAGATTACAGTTTGAATTTTATAAAACATGTAATTTTTTTATCTTCTGAAACTAAAAATATCTGCAATTTGTTAATTATATTAATATACAACCAATATACACCATGTACAAAGTACATATGTACATACATACATATTGTCACATGAAACGTAAAGCCATGTGAGTGACAAAGATTTCAACTTCGGGGTTTTAATAATTGTATACTATTAACATCAGTTGTACTATTGTATATTTTTTTCTCCTGTAAAATTAAAAAAAAAAATTAGATACATGATTTCACGTTTTGTATGGCGATATGACATTTAAGTACAAAAAAGCTAAGCTTTTTTATATTTACATCTCTTATTTAAATATTATTCTTACGTACATATATGTGCATACACCAGTTTCTCTTTTTAACAGGAATAATGAACTAAAAAAGTATTATTAAAATAATTTTTGTTTGTTTTAAAAATACTGCGCTCTTAAAAATAATTTTTAAAATAAGAATGTTTTTATAACATTAATATACAAAATTTTTATTTTTATAACGAAGCAGTTTTAAAATAAAAGGGTGCTCTTCTATTTTAGAAATGAAACAAAATTAGTTATATTTCATAAACATTTATTTTTAAAACGAAATTGTTTCTTGTGAATTGAATTCTTTTTATTATTTAGCTGGTGAGGCCTATATTGTTTTATGTCAATAAAAACTCAATTTTTATTACATATTTTTCCCGACGTTTCGTGAATTTTATGTTCACTTCTTCAGGGGATTTTGTCTGTTTTATTAAAATTTAAAAAAAAATTAACATCAAAAGTGTATAGAAAATAATATACATAATAAGATAAACTTACTAACAATCGAGTTGTGTTGTTGTTAAAACATCAAAAATAAAAAATATACAAGTATACTTGAACTAAAAATTACAATATTAAGAAAGATGGCTTTAGCTGTTCCTTATTATCACACTGTAAATGGCGCTTAAATTGTCAGTATCTTCTTTTTTGTTCATTGTTTTCATTATTTTCTGTTGTATTCGTAAGCTTTCTGTTGTGAAACGTTTTCTTGTATTGTTTTCTACATTTAGAATTTTAATATTGTCAAAATCAGGTGCATGATTTGTTTCTATTATATGTTTAGATAATGCCGTACTTTCTTTGTTTTTATTTATGTCTGCTTTGTCTTCCTTCATTCTAGTTAGTAAATTTCGTTTTGTTGTGCCAATATAGACAAGATCACAGCTGTTTGCATTATCTCCTTTACATGGTATTTCATACACCACATTATTTTGCTGTAGTTTGTCGACAGGTGTTTTTGTGTTAGTGAAAATGGTACTCAATGTTTTATTAGCTTTATATGCTAAGGCAGTGTTGTTGTTGTTTATTGTATATTGTATGTTTCTATTATCAGTTTAGCCTGGTATGTATTTGACGCTGTAGTACTGTTTATTATCATTAGGGTTGCCATTTCTATTGTTTTGTGAGTGTTTTTGGGAATTTATTAGAGTTTTTATTAAATATGGGGGGAAGCTATTATCTATTAATATTTTAGTGATTTTTTGTATGTTGCGTGGGTGAAATTGTTCGTCACTTATATCCAAGACTCTATGTATGAGATTCCTTGCCGTATTGATTATTTGGAACTTCGGTTGAGTTGCATTAAAGTTTATAATTCTTCCTGATGAAGCATTTTTTGTGTACCAATCAAATAATATTTTATTGTCCAATCTGTGTAGTGTGGTGTCAAGATACGATATTTTCCTTTCCTTTTCTATTTCGATAGTAAATTTAATTTTAGGATGATATGAATTTAATGAGTTCAAAATCTCGTTTTTATTATTGATGTTGATCACCGCCAAAATATCGTCTACGTATTTAGTTACGTATTTTATGTAAATATTTTTGCTGCTTAGCTCGGCTATTGCTTTGTCTAATAAATTGTCTAAAACGATATCAGCAATAGTTGGAGAGAGGGGATTCCCCATGGGCATACCAAAAATTTGATTGTATATATTGTTGTTGTAAATAAAATAATTGTTGTCGTAGAGGCAAAATTTGAGTATATCAAGAAATTTTGGTTTTTGTAGTACTGTGTGGGTTTTAATGGAGTTCCATTTGTCCATTATAATATTAATGGCTGTGTGTGTGGGAATATTCGTGAATAGGGAAATAACATCAAAAGACACCAAGGAATCATTGGAGTCTATTTGCAAATTTTTAAGTTTATTTTTTAGTTCAGCTGAGTTTTTAGTGTTATATTTTTCCGATACAATATTTTTAAGTATTCTTCCTAAATATTTGCTGAGTTGGTAACAAGGGACTTTGAAAGAAGATACTATTGGTCTCAATGGTGTACCTTCCTTATGTATTTTGGGTAATCCGTAAATTCTGGGAGCGGTAGCAGAGGAACAAATGAGCATTTTTTTGAGACTGTAATCTATGTACTCTTTTTTGTGTAAATCATTTACTATGGTGTTGTTAATTTTAATTAATTTATCGGTGGGATCCGTCCTAATAATCCTGTAGGTATTCTTATCTTCTAGTATATTTTCCATTTTACTTTGGTATTCCTCTTTGTATAGTGCAACTGTTTTATTCCCTTTATCAGACTGCGTTATTATTATGTTTTGGTGTCTTTTTAAAAATTTTTTTGTTTTTTCAAAAATTGTGAGAATAAGTTTTTCCCTCTGTGTGTTTTTCAACCTCCTTTTAAAAAATGTAATTTTGTTTGCGAGTCTAGTTCTGGCCACTTCTTTTTCTTTGTCATCACTATTATTATTATTTCCCCCTAAATTTTGGATGCATTGCTCAACATCTGCTATTACTTGCAGTGGTGAAAAATTGCTACGATCCACCGGTAAAGCAAACTTTTTCCCTAAGGACAAAATCCATTGGCTTTCCCATGGTATTTCAATATCAGTTTTGTTTTCAAACCAGTGTTTATTGAATTTTAAGCCCAGTTTATGGAACAAGTTTTCTTTTAGAGCATTTAATTTTTGTTTTTGTTTTTCTTTAGTGTTCGTTGTTATGTGTTTTGCTCTTTCTGTTTGATGCTTCATGAAAGTTGAAAAGTCAGCAGTAGTCACAAAATTTTGTATACCTATTTTCAGGCGGTAGAGTTTTCTTCTAATTATTTTGATATCAACATTTGTTTGTGATATTTCTAAATTCATTAACTTATTATGAAAGTTTCGTTCTATTTTGTCAAGTTTTCCCTTAATAGTGTGGCATCCAAAAAGTTTTTTAACCTGTACCGTTGTGTGTTTGAAATTGTTTCTTCTTGATTTTAAAACGTTTTTTGGATGTACATATCGCTCATTTGCTTCAATAGTGGCGTAACTCAAAAAATGAGTTTTTTGAGTTAATAATGCAGAAAGATGCGGCATTTTGTATTTTATCTTGTGTAAAAATTTCATATAAACAGCTTGTACGATCACCTCCTGAGAGAAGAATTTTTTTCATTTCTCCATTGAGTTGTATGCAAAATAAAAACTTAAAACGCGTTTTCTGCAAAACTGGTTTTTTTGAGTTGTGCCACTATTGAAGTAAATGAGCGATATGTACATATATCGTCTACTTCTAATAATAAACATTTATAATAAAACAAACCTAATTATTTAACAGTTTCTATTTATGTGATACATATTTAAATTTAATTGAGCTAGAAACTAATCTTGATTAAAGTTTTTATTTGTTTATTTTTATTTGAGACAGTATAGAGCAACCGCTTAAGCTGAATGAAAGGAATTTCAGATTTAATACTGTTTTGTGTATTTGTCTTTGTATAAACTAGCTTTGATGTCAATGTAAAAGAAAATGCTTTTCATATTTCCAAATTTTAGAGACTTCAGTACAAAAGTAACGGCCAAATTATAAACGATAATAGAACTGGGTTACTCCATTCACTTCCAATTATTTCATTTGGTGTTTCCTTTCCCTATTTATGCCATTTATCAACATACATACATATACATATTTTTAGTTAAAATTGCTAAATAATCAAAAGCTAACTATACCGTAATTAAATTTTAATATCTGGATTTAAGCCGGCTTAGCCGTCTTTTTGTAAGAGCCGTGCAAAAAGCGGCTAGCCGATATATTTGTCGGCTGACAGCCGAATTTGAGCCGCCGCCGATGATTTTCATGCCAGCCGCCGCCGCCGATGAAAATCCTTCGGCGCAGGTCTCTGTCCCTATATTTTCTTATTTTTCCTTTTTTTACTATTCATAACTTAATTAAATTTATTTATATTAAACTCACATCTATGTTTTTTTGGTTTGTTTTTATATGTTCAAACCCATACATACACATATACATATTTTGTTTTGAAAGCTGGTTCAGCTAAACTGCCGATAAACTGCGATAAAAGTTAGAGAAGATACAAATTCTACGTGATTCGCAAATAGATTCATATTGAATCTACTTGATTCGCTCTCATAATTTTGTATGGCGAAGCAAGTTGATTCGCTCATGATTGGGGTGTGAAGCATGAATAGAGAGCGAAGAACGTATCGTGTAAACATACTATAAAATAAACTTTAGTTACACAAAAACTAAAATTATGTACATATTATAGCATTGCACAGATACATCTGTTTGCAATAGTTTTGCGTGTTTTTGGTTCTGGTACAAACAAATATGTTATTTAGCGTTTTCTGTTACTAGTTGTAGTTGTAGTTGATGATTTTTTTGTTTTTATTTTTTGTTTTTCTAAATCAAATAAGATACATAAAACTGCTTTAGCATAAGTGCCTTATGATGTGTTGAGTAAAAATCTACAAGGCTGATGAATGAATGAATGAAAGCAAAATTTCACATACATATGTAAGTAAATGATACATTTACATGAGACACATGCATGTGTAATTACTCTCAGAGCAAAATTCTCTCTCTCTCTCTCTCTTTATACTTGGCTGCGCCACAAAATACATAACGAACGTCCGCACATGCTCCTGAACATCATGTATAGTGTTTTTTTTCATATATTTGTATTACAATATGTATTTTTGAGTAAAAACAGATCAAACAGTTGTTCAGCAGCAATACAATAAGCAATTGTTATTTGTTTTCAATTGTATTGTAATTTGGAAAAGCACGCACACACAATAACTCTTATAATAGTTCTGTCGCTCACACTACAATTCAGTGTTCGAAAATAAACATTATTTCAAGGCACATCAATCAGGTACCCAAGATTCTACAACAAATATTACAACAGCAACAACCACATGTTTTTTGTTGGTATAAATTACCTTCTTACTTTTCAAAACAGGGTAACATCGTCAGATTGCATGTTTCTTACAGGAAATGTCAAACACCATACAAAACTGAATATTCGAAAGGTGTTTATGGATACCCAAACAAAAGCATGCTTTTAGGCTAATACCTACACAATGCAAATTTGACATTTAGATTGGTATAATGACGTTAGTCACCTGGTGTAGTGCTGCCACCTAATAAATGCGCCTTGCATTATTTAATGAACTTTACTGTTCTGTAAGGTACAATCTCACATACACAATAAAGGGTTGCATTTGTATACTCGTTTGTATAGCCAAAACAAATATACCATGGTATGTACCATATAACTGTAGTGTGAGCGACAGAACTAGTATAAGAGTTGTGTGTGCGTGCTTTTCCAAATTAAAATACAATTGAAAACAAATAACAATTGCTTATTGTATTGCTGCTGAGCAACTGTTTGATCTGTTTTTGCTCAAAAAATACATATTGTAATACAAATATATGAAAAAACCACTATTGAAACAAATACATGATGTGCAGAGGTATGTGCGGACGTTCGTTATGTTATTTTGTGGCGCAGCCAAAGTATAGAGAGAGAAAGAGACAATTTTGCTCTGAGAGTAATTACAAATGCATGTGTTTCATGTACATGTATCATTTACTTACATATGTATGTGCAATTTTGCTTTCATTCATTCATTCATCAGCCAATTACATTTTTTCTCAACACATCATAAGTACGGTGACCATTCGTTCTGTATTACACAGAACAGTACTGTATTTGAGAGTCCTGTTCTGTATAAATTATTCATTAGGAAAAAACGTTGAAATATTCTGTATTTTATTTGCTGTTCAGTATTTGTTCTGTATTTTCATGACTCAAAATACTTTAGAAAAAATTAACGTAGTTTCTGCAACAATTGATTTTAAAAGTCGCCAAAATCAGTTGAATGTAGTTTTTCTTAATATATATTTGATAATAAATTTGTCTTTATTTAACACTTTTTTTAATTATGTACATATATACATTTTTTTACTCCTGACTAAAAAGGTGGTATAAATTTGTAGAGTTTGTCTGTGCATCTGTGTGTCTGTACAAGTTCGCGTACTGACGAAACGGCTGGACCGATCTTAATTTTTTTCTGTTTGAAAGGTGACGTGATCGAGAAGGTTCTTAGCTATGTTTTAATGAAATCGGTCCAGCCGCTTAGAAATATTCGGGGGTTTTAAAATTTAAAATTTTTGTTACCTAATACAATCGTTTACAAATTCAGCAAAAAATCACAAAAAGCAGAAATAAAATCGATAAAAATAGTTTTTGGTAAATTTTTCTCATCCAAATTCAAAATACATTAATTACTATAATTAATATAAGAAAATTCATCAAAATCAAATTGTTTTAATTTCTTACAGACGAGTTTTGGTAGGATTAATTTTTTTTTTGTAGGAGTACAACAAACTATTTTCTTGAATTAAAAAAATTTTGATGTTCAATTTTGTTAAAAAATAAACAAACAAACAAATTTATTTATCGCCAGAAAAATTGCAATGTCGCCAAAGCAGAAATTTGAGAGAAATCGCCATATCTGAAAGCCCTGGTGACGAGGTGTATTTGTATGCAATGTATTGGAATCACTGAAAAAATCAATTACGTGAAAATACGACTCGTACTTGTGACCATCGATATGTAGATTAGCGTATGTGATTACATTGTTATGTTGCATTTTGAATTTTTTTTGTTAATTTAAAAATTTAAGCATTCCATGAAATTCAATATGTTTAATATGTCTGTAAGGTTGTTTGTACTATAGTTGCTGTTTTTTTTTAACATTTACTTGTTCTGTATATTGGTTTAAGAATTATAGTCACCGTAATCATAAGGCACTTATGGTAAAAGCAGTTTTATGTATCTTATTTGTTTTAAAAAAACAAAAAAATAAATGTGTTGTTTTCATTTGCTCATTTACCAACCATACCAGAGATCAGATTGAATGCCTTATTTTGCTGTTTTGAATGCAATCACAAAAAACCTGCATATTGTTGTCAATCCACAACATTTGAAAAAACAAACAACGCATGGCACAATCAAAAGAGATGAGTGTGGCGAATTTTATTACCTGCATTGCTTGTTTTATATAAATGTTCACTGGTCTTGTCAACAGCAGCAAATACTCAGTGAATGGTGCGAATACTTTTTATTGTGATCATGATACAATTATACAGGTAACCGCGAAACGCCAGCTGTTTTGCTTGTTTCGTGGTGCCATCTGCCAAATGTTGTTTATGTTTTACAAACACACACATACTATTAAGCAACCACATTGCATATTTTATTAGAAATGAGCAAATTTTACGCTGAGATTTTACGTGTTTTAAATATTTAATCTGTGTTTTAAATTGTTTTGTGAAAAAGTTTAATATTCATAAATTAGTGATATATATATTTGCGAACAAAATTGCTTATTTTATCAAAAAAATAAACTTAAAATGAAAAAGTGTTGTGTCTGCCAAGAAAAAAACAAATACCTGGAAATGGAGCCTTTTTTGCTGTGCCAAAAGGTGACCGCAGGACGAAGTGGAGCCAAATATGTGAATTGAACTTTATATTAATATTGGAATGCATGCACAATAATATTTTATTAATTTTCTTCTCAATAGAAAATACAAATGTGCTTTGCTGTTTGTTTATCTTTCATTTCCATTACTTGCTCTATGACAGTTGGCACCATAAACTAGCAACAAAAAGCCCTGTTGTTTTATTTGCTGTAAATTTGTTGTCGATTCGCGGTTACCTGTATAATTGTATCATGATTGTGATTAAACACAACGTAATCTTGTATAAGACGTTCATATGTACATATGTGTGTGTGCTCTTAAATTTGTATTCTTAAAACACCCCTGCAGTCAGACTGGGGCCAAGTGTCTCTATGTCAATACTAAAACTCTAGTAGTACTTACATTGTCTATAATTTCTCTTTTATTCGTCAGTATAAAATAAAGAGAGAAAACAGATGTGGTGTATTTCTCGTGGATTTTACAAGAGCTTGTCAATATACATAAATTAAGGTATAGAAATGTACCAGTAAATTTCTGGTTGGTATGTCTCCATGTCCCATAAGAACTATGAATTCACTATCTAGTCAATTGTTTTAGTGTTACTAGTAGATTTTCAATGACAAGCACATGCTAAATGTCTATAGCACAAAGTATTATATGGGGAATAATTGTAGAGTAGTACTGGTGACAAAGTCAAAAGCGACTCAGTACATTTTCAACATCGACATTTCCTTCAGGGACGATATAGATTTGAAATGTATGTATTTATATGTATGTATGTATTATACAAAAGATCAACGAATACTCCAGTGAATGCGCTGATTTACACGGGCATAATTGTGCTGGCATAATATGCCAGTTTGTAGGTGAGAGAGGCAAAGAGAGTGGTTTTGCGGTTGGCATAACTTTTCAACCAGCTTCAACCCCGCATTAGCAGCATAAAACCAATACACATACAACTTAAAAAACAGCAAATGTTAAATGAATACTAAAAACACTAACACACACACAGCTGTGTATACGAATACATTTTGTGCCAGATGCATTAGTCTCGTGTAATTTGCAAAAGAACAAAAATTGTGCGGCTTAAAAATTGTTCTCGTCCAAACTACCTCAATGGTATGAAAGAAATACATTCTTTCATGCTGCATCATTTCATTTCGCTGCTTGTATTATAACAGCATTGCAATAATAGAGTGTGTCAGAGCAATCAACAAAACAACGAATTATAGCAAGGCAACTACATTTGTTATTATTTGTTTAAATAAAAGTTTGTAATATAATAACTCTAGTTGTTCTAAGAAGCTTTGGGTAAAGGTTCCCTGATGATCTGCATTAGCAACAGTGAAATGCGCATAGGATCCAGCTTAACCCCTCAATAATCAATTTCAATGTATTTTTAATAAAAAAATATTTTACTTAATAAGTAAAATATTAATTTGGGATTATTAGTGCGTTTAGAAATTTTAAACTTAAATTGTAGTAATTCCCATAAAAACACCAATTATTAACTTGACTGCACCCGGTCAAAAAAAAAAAAAATACTTGTGTGGCAACACTCTATTTACATTTATTTTCTTTTACATACTCTTACGACTACAATTTGAAGCTGAAAAAAGTCAGCCAATGTAGCAATACTAAAGTAAGAAAATAAAAAACATGTTGATTATTGAGTTCTTGTTTCAACTTTGTTATTTGTTATTGACCTTCTCATTTGTTTAAATGACAGTTTATAATATAATAACTCTAGTTGTTCTAAGAAGCTTTGGGTAAAGGTTCCCTGCTGATCTGCATTA
Source organism: Tachina grossa (assembly GCA_949987645.1). Lineage (NCBI taxonomy): Eukaryota > Metazoa > Arthropoda > Insecta > Diptera > Tachinidae > Tachina > Tachina grossa. The sequence goes on from OX465274.1 coordinate 95,585,586, forward strand.
GCAACAGTGAAATGCGCATAGGATCCAGCTAAACCCCTCAATAATCAATTTCAATGTATTTTTAATAAAAAAATATTTTACTTAATAAGTAAAATATTAATTTGGGATTATTAGTGCGTTTAAAAATTTTAAACTTAAATTGTAACAATTCCCATAAAAAACACTAATTATAAACTTGACTGCACCCGGTCAAAAAAATACTTGTGTGGCAACACTCTATTCTTAAATAGCTGTTGTTGTTATTTACATTTATTTTCTTTTACATACTCTTACGACTACAATTTGAAGCTGAAAAAAAGTCAGCCAATGTAGCAATAGTAAAGTAAGAAAATAAAAAACATGTTGATTATTGAGTTCTTGTTTCGACTTTGTTATTTGTTATTAAGCTTCTCATTTGTTTAAATGAAAGTTTATAATATAATAACTCTAGTTGTTCTAATAGGCTTTGGCTAAAGGTTCCCTGATGATCTGCATTAGCAACAGTGAAATGCGCATAGGATCCAGCTAAACCCCTCAATAATAAATTTCAATGTATTTTTAATAAAAAAATATTTTACTTAATAAGTAAAATATTAATTTGGGATTATTAGTGCGTTTAAAAATTTTAAACTTAAATTGTAACAATTCCCATAAAAAACACTAATTATTAACTTGACTGCACCCGGTCAAAAAAAAATACTTGTGTGGCAACACTCTATTCTTAAATAGCTGTTGTTGTTATTTACATTTATTTTCTTTTACATACTCCTACGACTACAATTTGAAGCTGAAAAAAAGTCAGCCAATGTAGCATTAGTAAAGTAAGAAAATAAAAAACATGTTGATTATGGAGTTCTTGTTTCAACTTTGTTATTTGTTATTGAGCTTCTCATTTGTTTAAATGAAAGTTTATAATATAATAACTCTAGTTGTTCTAAGAAGCTTTGGGTAAAGGTTCCCTGATGATCTGCATTAGCAACAGTGAAATGCGCATAGGATCCAGTTAAGCCCCTCAATAATCAATTTCAATGTATTTCTAATAAAAAAATATTTTACTTAATAAGTAAAATATTAATTTGGGATTATTAGTGCGTTTAAAAATTTTAAACTTAAATTGTAACAATTCCCATAAAAAACACTAATTATTAACTTGACTGCACCCGGTCAAAAAAAATACTTGTGTGGCAACACTCTATTCTTAAATAGCTGTTGTTGTTATTTACATTTATTTTCTTTTACATACTCTTACGCAAGGCAAATTCATGACAGGTAAAGTTAATACTACAACAAAATACAAACAATAAAAACAATATGGTATTTTGTTGTTGCCTTGGAGGCTCGTATGTCAAAAACAGCTGATTGAAGTTACTCAAGCAGAGATCTAGGCCATGATGGCTTACAACCGGCTGAGCCGAGCCGTCGATAATTTTAGTCAGCTACGCCGCCGCTGGAAAAAGTTTGGTTTATGTTGCTTGAAAAACAGCCGCCGATTTTTCATGTACAATATAATCTAATAATTATTTTATTTATTTAAAAATATTTATTATTTGACATATTTTCATACGTTTATTTTAATTGATATGTATTTGATAGTAGCTAAGCATTGTCTATATATTTCATTGGTGCTTTGCCAAATCATCAGTAGACTTCAATCATATATTTTGAACAGTTACAAACCTCTTATCTTATGGACAGACTTTCAAAAACTATTTGAGAATTCACAAATAATAATATATTTGAAAATCACAAAAGGAAAATAAGCGTAATAGGCTTAGAAACTTTAACAAAATATATGGTTGAAGTCTACTAAAGGTACCAACAGACGACATATTTTTCACATTCTTTATGCTAGAATTTACATATGTAAACGAAAACATGTCGTGTGTTACCTTTAAAACATCGCTTGTGTAAAAAACATGACAAAAAACATAAGACATTATTTGAAATAGAGCGTGCTCTATTTTCTTATGTTAAACATACAGCTCCAAATGTCTATGTCATGCGAACAAATTCGTCGGCGGTTGATTATGTGCACTATCATTAGCCGCCTGAATGAAGTAATTATTTTGCAAGACAAATTAATTATATATTTTTTTTTTTAATTTAACGTTGTCGTTTTATTAAAATAAGTCCAAAAATGTATAGATTTTTAGATACAACCTCAACGTCTTGTTTAAAAAAGAAAAAATTAAAAAAGCAAATTTGCGTCGCCAGTACTACAGCGACGGAACCAAAAATATTTCGACGGCTGCAAGCCATTTATATATAAAACAAACTACGTGGATATTTATGTACTGAAAAAGAAGAAATGATACTACATGTACGTTTGTGACCAAAAATTATAAACCTTATGTAAATTAACCAATATTGACAAGCATAAAGAAAAACATACGAGTCAAAAACTTAAAAAACACATGTAAGAAACATGTCGTCTGTTGGTACCTTAATGATTTGGAAAAGAACCAACCAAATATATAGAAAATGCTAAGCCACAAGCAAATAAATTTCAATGAAAATAAACTTATGACAATATCTCAAATAATAAATTTCTTAAATGTTAAATTTATACTTTATTTTTCATTTTGCCTTATAAATACTTTTATTGCTATCCAATGGATTTTTAATTGTATAAAGGTGTAGAAAAAGAAAATACACCTATTTATATCGAATATAAATTATTTGCTGGGTGAATTCTCAAATAGTTTTTGACATAGGAATTTTTTAAAGTCTGCGCATAAGTAAGAGGTTTGTGACTGTTCAAAATATGTGGTTGATGTATACTGATGATTTGGCAAAGCACCAATGAAATATATAGATAATGCTTAACCACCAGCACGTAAATATCTGCTTTATTTACTTTTTAATTCTTTTTTATCTTAAATTTTGTATTTCATGTTATTTGATTATCAGCTTCCGCCGACAATTCTTCTAAGAGCTGGCGCCGCCGAAAAAATTGTCCGGCGCAGGTCTGTATATATAAACAACTTTTGACATACGAGCCAATAGTTATATGAATTCGCCTTGAATTGGGCACAAAAAAAATAGATCAGCTGTGTTTTCAACCTTACCTGTTATGAATTTGCCTTGCTCTTACGACTACAATTTGAAGCTGAAAAAAGTCAGCCAATGTAGCAATAGTAAAGTAAGAAAATAAAAAACATGTTGATTTTTGAGTTCTTGATTCAACTTTGTTATTTGTTATTGAGCTTCTCATTTGTTTAAATGAAAGTTTATAATATAATAACTCTAGTTGTTCTAAGAAGCTTTGGGTAAAGGTTCCCTGATGATCTGCGTTAGCAACAGTGAAATGCGCATAGGATCCAGCTAAACCCCTCAATAATCAATTTCAATGTATTTTTAATTAAAAAAATATTTTACTTAATAAGTAATATATTAATTTGGGATTATTAGTGCGTTTAAAAATTTTAAACTTAAATTGTAACAATTCCCATAAAAAACACTAATTATTACCTTGACTGCACCCGGTCAAAAAAATACTTGTGTGGCAACACTCTATTCTTAAATAGCTGTTGTTGTTATTTACATTTATTTTCTTTTACATACTCTTACGACTACAATTTGAAGCTGAAAAAGTCAGCCAATGTAGCAATAGTAAAGTAAGAAAATAAAAAACATGTTGATTATTGAGGTCTTGTTTCAACTTTGTTATTTGTTATTGAGCTTCTCATTTGTTTAAATGAAAGTTTATAATATAATAACTCTAGTTGTTCTAAGAAGCTTTGGGTAAAGGTTCCCTGATGATCTGCATTAGCAACAGTGAAATGCGCATAGGATCCAGCTAAACCTCTCAATAATCAATTTCAATGTATTTTTAATAAAAATATATTTTACTTAATAAGTAAAATATTAATTTGGGATTATTAGTGCGTTTAAAAATTTTAAACTTACATTTGTTATTGTTGTCGAATAAATGCATGGCAAAAGCAACGAATTTATGAATAGTTAGCAAATATGAATGGTCTCACTCTGTAAACTGAACCATACAATAATTGCTTAAAAAATCAACATTTACAACTAGTAACAGAAAACGATAAATAACATATTTGTTCATACCAGAACCAAAAAACACGCAAAACTAGTGCAAACAGATGTATCTGCGCAATGCACAGTGGTGGCTTTTGCAAAATAAATGGTAATAAATCTGGAACTTCTAAACTACTGATTGGATTTATATGAAACTTCGAACATCCGTAGAGGAGGACTCAGGCTTTATAACAAATGTCTTGGCAGCCGTCTGGCCTAAGCTGGACAGGAGTTACAGTGGGCCTAAGTTGACAACATGGGACTCAAAAAAAATTCTGAGGCTTGTAACTTTTAGAAAACTTATTCGATTATTACGAGATAAAGCGTTTTGATCTAAGCTTAACATTTTTAATAAATAATGTCCTTAGATGTGTTTTCGTATCTCTCATAACTTAGAAGATATTTGACTTTTAACAAAAAAAATTTTTTTTTTGCCTTGACTTTTTTTTAGTATTTCACCTACAACTTTTTAGTTAATTGTTGGATTTTAAATTAAAAGACAGCATTAAATTTCTGATCAAATTTTAAATAAAAATAAGTAAAAAACTTATTATTATCTGCAGTCGTAAAAACGGGAAAAGGCAAAGAATTCAAAGTTTTAAAATTTTTCTGGAAAAGGCACGTTTTTGTAAGAAAAAGTATCTTCATTATTTTCAATTTTGTGAAAAACTTTGTTTGACACATACACTTTTAAACCACATAGCGCTAAAACAATCTATTCAGAATATGCTAAGAGCCAATTATTTTGTATTTTGGGCATGCACCCTACACTCAGCAGTGTCCGAAAATTGCCAATTTCAAAATTTTTTTTGTGCTTATGCGCTTATAAAAAGTTGTGACGGTATATTTTGAAAGCTTTAGCTATATCATTTAATTATTAGGATAGTTGGCAACATGTTAAACTTAAATTTTTAACAGCCTTTTCATAAATGCGAGGATGCGCGCAAATTTTCTGAAAAAAGTCAAAATTTTGTTTTGTATCATAATAAATATATATAAAAATAATTTTCTTTTTTTATGTTGGCATTTTTAGCTTTCATGTGAGTCCTTTTACTTTGCCTGAAAAAACTATTCCAATATAATTAACCGATCTCGAGATATTCCGATTATAGGGTGCAATTCAAAAAATATGTAGAATGCGCTTAACTTTTTTCCCTTTATTCACACATCAGCTGTTTAAAACTTTTATGAATTCTGAAATTCAACCTAAATAGAAAAACAAAAATAAATTTGGAATGTTATCCAATAAGTCTATGTATATTTTTCGCAATAAAAAATATTTATGGTAATTATACATGTTTTTCCATGTAAGTGTAGTTAATGTTAATAACAGGTAAGCATTTAACGAATAACAACACACATGTTTAATGGATTAAAAAAAGGTTTTTGCGGATTTTATTACAGCAACATCGGGAGGTGCTACCTGATTGTGCTACTACTACTTAATAACACTTCACAGTACTAGGTAATTAGACAAAATTAGCAAAGGTTCTTATAAATTATGCTGTATTGCATAAAAACGCAGGGTTCTTTTATAAGAACAATCACTCTATATTGAACTGTTATGGAGATTAGTATTAAATATAACGCGGTATGTAAACTTCTATGGGAATACGTTCCTGTTAGTTTATTGCGCCAAGAAAAATGTTCTAAAATCATAGATATAATTGACAACTCATTTGGATTAAAACTAAATGAAGATGCTACTAAAAAAATAGAGAACTTTTTGGTAGCGTACGAAAGAAAAATGAAAGAATTAAATTATAACAAAACTAAGTTCCAAAAACAAAATGAACAATGGCTTAAAACCGAGATAGTTACACAGTTTGGTATGAAACAATTGGGAAGGCCTAATAAATTATACGAGGAACTTCAACCAAGAAGCCAGAAAAGAAAGCAAGAAGACCTCATTGAAAACCACTCTTTTGGCCTTATAAAGGATGCCTTTAGAAGTGCCTTAACCAAAAACAAACCGAAGGAAGTTGGCAAAATTGTAGATGCTCTTCCAAAAGCATCTCCAAAGAGAATACAACGTATGGTGGAAAGCATACCAACGCCTAAATCTAAAACAGGTTTTACTAATGAAGATGCATTAGCCCTTATTCTAAACTTGGGTCTAACAAGGAATAAATATGAAATATTAAGAAATGCTATGACTGAAAAGAAATGGGGAAATTTGCCATCTACAAAGTCATTGAAGGCAACAAAGGATGTAATTTTGCCATCGGTTTCGAACGTTAGTAGCACGGGCGCCACTATTGAGTTATGCAGTCTCCTCGAAAATACTGCTTCTAGGATAATTTCAACATTTAGCAAAGAAGACATAAGTAAATGCCACAAGTCCGAGCTAGTATTAATTTGTACATGGGGTTGTGATGGGACTACTGGATTTTCTGAATATAGACAACAAAGCGAAGATAATATATCTTTTTCATCGATATTTATGTCTACGTTGGTACCTCTTAGAATGCGTTTATATACAAATTCATCATCATCATCCACTGTACCTGCATTTGAAGACGTATGGATAAATAGGACGCCTGCATCAAAGTTATTATGTCGACCAATAAAATTTGAATATATGAAAGAAAATAGAGATGAAACTCAAAATATTGTAGTTACTATATCAGAAGAAATAAGGAACTTACCAAGCATTGCAATTTCTGACTGCATTATAAATGTCACATTTGATTTACAATTGACTATGATAGATGGAAAAGTTGCCAATGCCCTAACGGATACCAAGTCATACTGGAAATGCAATATATGTGGGAAAAAAGCTCTGAGTTTGAAGATAAATCTGATGAAACTATAAAAGAGGAAGCCCTTAAATTTGGAATTTCCCCACTTCATGCTCGCATTAGATTTATCGAGTATTGCTTGCATCTATCATATGATATTAAATATAGAAATATCAAAGGTAATGAAACTGTCTCCTCACGAAACAACAAAGACTTAGCAGATACACGAAGAACTGAGAAGAAAAGGATACAAGATGAATTTAGAAAGCATGGGCTTATAATTGATAAGCCAATTAACGGTTATGGTAGCTCGAATAATGGAAATACTGCTAGACGCTTTTTGAGGATCCTGAGACTACATCCTTGATAACCGGCTTGGATAAAAAACTAATAAGGAACTTCAAAATAATACTGGCAACTATTAACAGTAAAAAGCAAATTAATGCAGAAAAATTTGATGCTTTTGCTAATGAAACAAAAGTATTGATAAAAAATTTATATCCATGGAGATTGATGACGCCAACTGTACATAAGGTATTATCTCATGGAAAAGAAATCATTGAAACCAACATCCTACCTCTGGGAGAACTTACAGAAGAAGCTCAAGAAGCAAGGAACAAAGATGTAAGGCAGTACAGATTATTTAATAGTCGAAAGTGTTCAAAATTAGCAGAAAATTATGATTTAATGCTTCACTTATTGTTATCCTCAGATCCAGTTTTACAAGCAATACGGTTGAAATGGTTACCAAAGATAACTAAAGAAATAGAGAAAGACGACAGTGAAGCAATTCAAATAAAAAAAAAAAAAATAAAATTCTTAAAAATAATTGAAATAAATAAATTGTAAAATTATGGTAATTAACATAGCTCAAACATGTAATTTAAAAATAAATAAATTATTTAGTGTTAAATAGTTTTTCTTAGCTATAGCCTAATATTAAATAGATTATCTATTGGTAAATAATAATAAAAAAACAATACACACAAATAAAACTTTTCACATTTTTTATGCAATACAGCATAATTTATAAGCACCTTTGCTAATTTTGTCTAATTACCTAGTACTGTGAAGTGTTATTAGTAGTAGTAGCACAATCAGGTAGTACCTCCCGATGTTGCTGTAATAAAATCCGCAAAAACCTTTTTTTAATCCATTAAACATGTGTGTTGTTATTCGTTAAATGCTTACCTGTTATTAACATTAACTACACTTACATGGAAAAACATGTATAATTACCATAAATATTTTTTATTGCGAAAAATATACATAGACTTATTGGATAACATTCCAAATTTATTTTTGTTTTTCTATTTAGGTTGAATTTCAGAATTCATAAAAGTTTTAAACAGCTGATGTGTGAATAAAGGGAAAAAAGTTAAGCGCATTCTACATATTTTTTGAATTGCACCCCACAATCGGAATATCTCGAGATCAGTTAATTATATTGGAATAGTTTTTTCAGGCAAAGTAAAAGGACTCACATGAAAGCTAAAAATGCCAACATAAAAAAAGAAAATTATTTTTATATATATTTTTTATGGTACAAAACAAAATTTTGACTTTTTTCAGAAAATTTGCGCGCATCCTCGCATTTATGAAAAGGCTGTTAAAAATTTAAGTTTAACATGTTGCCAACTATCCTAATAATTAAATGATATAGCTAAAGCTTTCAAAATATACCGTCACAACTTTTTATAAGCGCATAAGCACAAAAAAAATTTTGAAATTGGCAATTTTCGGACACTGCTGAGAGTAGGGTGCATGCCCAAAATACAAAATAATTGGCTTTTAGCATATTCTGAATAGATTGTTTTAGCGCTATGTGGTTTAAAAGTGTATGTGTCAAACAAAGTTTTTCACAAAATTGAAAATAATGAAGATACTTTTTCTTAAAAAAACGTGCCTTTTCCAGAAAAATTTTAAAACTTTGAATTCTTTGCCTTTTCCCGTTTTTACGACTGCAGATAATAATAAGTTTTTTACTTATTTTTATTTAAAATTTGATCAGAAATTTAATGCTGGCTTTTAATTTAAAATCCAACAATTAACTAAAAAGTTGTAGGTGAAATACTAAAAAAAGTCAAGGCAAAAAAAAATTTTTTTTGTTAAAAGTCAAATATCTTCTAAGTTATGAGAGATACGAAAACACATCTAAGGACATTATTTATTAAAAATGTTAAGCTTAGATCAAAACGCTTTATCTCATAAAAATCGGATAAGTTTTCTAAAAGTTACAAGCCTCAGAATTTTTTTTGAGTCCCATGTTGTCAACTTAGGCCCACTGTAAGTCCTGTCCAGCTTAGGCCAGATGGCTGCCAAGACATTTGTTATAAAGCCTGAGTCCTCCTCTACGGATGTTCGAAGTTTCATATAAATCCAATCAGTAGTTTAGAAGTTCCAGATTTATTACCATTTATTTTGCAAAAGCCCCCACTGTGCAATGCTATAATACACAAGCGCTAATAATGTAGGCATACTGAATACATTAAAATTATAAGTACTTATAATTTTAGTTAACTTGTGCACAACAAGAATAATTATGTTAACCTACTCAAAATGATGATGATCAACACTTCGTTTCGTAAGGTTAAAGACATTATTATTAAAGTATATTTAATGCATATATGTACGTACACTCAAAAAAGTTTTACAATAACTGAATGTACGAGAAATTTCTCTTAACTAAAATTAAAGTAAATTTTATAGTTAGGTATAGTTTTACCAAGGTATTTGTATGTGAAGTCTTTGTGTTTATTGTTTAATAAACTGAAACAATTTCATCTGAAATTATTTTTCGTACAATTTTTACTTAAGCGATTAGTACACATGTAAAATGACACATACGAATGTGGCTGTGCCAGGACGACAATTTTCAGATTGTTGGTTTAATTTTTTTTAAATAAGTAGTAGTGGCTACATGACGTTAAATTTTTATAGTATTTTTGTTCCAAAATCTAAATGTAAAACATTTATACTAGTCGGGCACATTTTCAGAAGCAGTACGTTTGTAAAGACGTGAATTTCTACATTAAAATGTGCTACTAGTACAAGGCTTGTAGCCAATTTAGCTTCATGGTGACGTCAAAATTATATCGGAACCATGAGCGAATGTGAAATTCTCATGCCGTATACTATTTGCTTTATATTATTTTCTTTCATTGTAAAATTAAAAATATTTTAATAACTAATCAATATGTTAAAAAATTAGATTTAAACTTAAGTGCATACGAGTAGTTTAAAAAATTAAAATAGTTTTGCGTAAATTTAAACATAGATATGTACATATGTGCATACATATTTAAATACATATGTATATGGATGTAAAAAATTCATTACTGTCGAATATAAAAGTATTAAAGTGGTAAACTACATATGTACATGAAATTGGTATATATCATGTTGTGGCATATGCATGTAAGTATGTATGTATTTAAGTATGAACATATGTGCTGGTATACATATGCGTGTGCGTGTGTACGTAAGTTTCGTAGAAAACGAGTAATGGGAAATACGCCTTTTTTCGATTAAATCGTAAACGACAAAAACGAAAGTTTTTAGGAGAATTTTTTTAATCGGGCCTTATTTTCGGTTTTATCGTAAGCGACAAAAATTAAAGTTTTCAGGAGAAGGTTTTTGTAATATTCAAATATGTTTTTTTACGTAAAAAAATGTTCGCTTACGATAAAATTGAACAACCTATATCTTAAAAGTTCTCAACAATTTTGGCATTTTGATAATTCTAAACTATGGATAGGCACATTTTCGATAACATGTCGCTTGCGGTAGAATCGCAAATGTGGCTCGATAGTCAAATATGTTTCACATGCCTGAATTGTCCCTTACAATACAATTTTACAGCATGAATGTTAAAAGTTATCAAGAATTTTGGCATTTTGATAACTCTAAGCAATGGATTGGCCCCCAAAATCTCAATTTCAATAAAAATGTTAATTTTTTACTACATGTCGTTTATTATTAAAACGAAAATAGAGCTCGATATGTACGTGCATAAAAAACTTAAAACGTTAAATTTGATAAGGCAAGAAACATGGAAATAGATTGTTGAAGTTTTGTTACATGATATTTAACATCTAAGGGTTCTGTTTTGACGAAGATAAGGAAAGAGCATCTGTTTTCCTATTATTTTGTGCGAATATAAAAAAATTATGTTATTAGATTACTTACAGATATTTTTTTCCATATTACCTAATTATCTCAGCAATATGTACTTTACATATGTATTTATAAACAATAAAAATGATTTATAAAAAATATTCTTTAAAATTATATTTATTTAATTTACAAGCCTTGTTGTGTTGTATTTGAAAAGAAAGTTTAATTAAAATACTTCTAAATGAAAACAAGTTATTTCTATTTTATTTGAAGTCGTTTTTTCAAATTCGAATCAAGCAATTGTAATTGTACTAACTTGTGTTTAAATTGGTCAGGTAGGTAATTTGTTGTCCTTAAAAATAAGTGTAACACAATTTTTATAGTTTTATATACGGTATGTGATAGCTTCCGAGTCGTTTCACGTGTTGTCTTGATGTGAATTCTGCTGTTAAAAGATATGCCACACCTGCTTAAGTTGAAATTTTGAATACACAAATTAATAGTATGTGTTCCAAATTAGAAGAAAAATATTTTGAAACAGACGATTTAAAATCAGTAGTTTTAATTATGTGTATATAGGTTGTTTGTCGGTGTTGAAAATAAAAGAAAAACATTATTTTTTACTGAAGTTTGAAATTAAAATAACTAATATTCAAAAATAACTAAAAAATCATTCGCTTCACATGAAAAATAAGGCCTGTGCGCATGTAGCTTGGGCGTAATATTGACGTCACTATGAAGCTGCATATGGTACATACCACGTAGTAGGGCCGATTTCAGCCCTTAAAATTTAACCAATTTACATAAGGCTGTTAATTTGTAAGTGCAAAGTAAATCAAAATGTTCACATCTACAACAAAACGTAGGTAAATTTGTATTCAACTTACAAGGGTAGTTAAATTTTAAGTGCCCATGTATATACATTTTAAGTGCTGCTTATAAAAATATGTGTTACATTTGTAGCCGCTACTGCTTACTTAACAAAATGCAAGCAACATGCTGGAAATTCTCCTAACGTCATTATGTGTCTTTCTACATGTCATGTACCATTTTGTTTGAAATGATGTTTCATTTGAATTTACTAACAGCATATTTTGAGTGTAACATGTATCCAGAACTGTTTTGTCCACACATATACTATGTTATTCTTTGGTAGTGTATGTGCTTCGTGAGTATCATACACAGCGTACGTGTGTTGATGTTAAAAAGTAACAGATTATACTCGCCTTGCAATGCTGTCACCTCTTGAAATTTTAAACGCGGAAAAATATGAAGATAGTGCTTTTTAAATTTATTTATTTTTTTCGTGGAAGTGCACTAAACTCAAAATTTCAAATCTATTTTATTTCGAGCAATCCTGTCATTTAAAAACTTAAATTGAACATTTCAAGATATTTGTTTGTATTATTATAAGACTGATTCAAGGATTACGCGCTCTATCAAACTCTAACTTTAATATTTAATTTAATTAATGTAAAAAATTGTTTTGTCTAACAAGAGGGAATCATTATGTCATCAGCATTCCAAATAGAATCGAATAGCGGAATTTGTATTATAGAAAATATATGGAAAATGATTCACTCAATGCAATTGAGAAACATTTGAGTCCACTTTAGAGTTTTAGGAAGAATTAAAATCTTATATAGATTGAGTTGATATAAGCCTGTTTTACAAACCAGCAAAAAGTTCTGTCACATATATATTTAAAGGCAGAAATAGAAAGAGATTTGGCTTTTATGTATTTCTTTAAGTTTAAAACATATGCCACAATATTCTTACACGCGTTTAACGCTGAAGCAATAAAATTTGTTGTGTGAAAGCAATGAAATACCAAAGGATGGTGATTTTCATATAAATAGCAATGACCTGTAAATAACTTTTCATACAAACATATGTATGTATATACAATTGTTTTTTATCTTCTTTTACATTTTGTATGGGTTTGAATGATAGTTACATGAATAGTTGAAAAAATACTTTTAAAAATATTATAGAAAAATACTACATAATAGGTGTAAAACTACTTACTGCCAGTTTATAGAAGCCATGTGAAAATTCTCGTCTGCCTACTTATATTGAAAACAAAAACAAAGCACTCAAATTTGCTTTTGTTTTCAATATAAATACACAGACGAGAATTTTTACATGGTTTCTATAAACAGGCAGTTAAATTGTGTTCAAATTACATATATGTTTTTGTCTTGTGGAATATCACTTTTACATGGTACATGTAGTCTGAAAACCTTTAAATACTAGCATCTGATATTTTTCAGTGCAAACATCAATTTTTATATAGAGCGTCTGACATCTGCAGGTTTTAAACAAATCAAGTCCTTGTTTCAATAAAAACTTACTTATTGTTATAGGTTTTATATTATGGATTTTTAAAACAAATTTTCATACAAAATTCTTTTCATTAAGCCTTAATAATTTTTATAAATAAGGCTGTTACTCTTTATTAATTTGTGTGTTAAATGAATTTTGTTTTCGTATAGGAACCGCGATATTTTTATGAAATGAAAATTTGATATGTTCGTTCTTTTTAAAGTTTGTTTTTTAATATACATATGTGCTTTAATATGTTCTTTAGTATATTATTTTCTTTTTTTATATATAAGATTAGTTTTAATAAAAGTAAAACATATTCTGCCGTATTCATAAAACACATTTAAAGTTTATTAAAGATTTATTTGACATATTCCTATGGGAAATTTGTCAAATAAACGTTAAATATTTTTTATGAATACGGCATATTATATTTAGTACCTTTTTGTTTAACTCAAGTGTTTTTCCTGGTTGCATTGCTTTTTGAAATCTAAATGTTGACAACATTGTCCCCCATTATAGAAAATGGAGAGTGTGGCAACCGCCAGTGCTGCCAGATGTAGATATTTGTTACTAAAGACTTCGTTTTTAACGATGAAAATTTTGAAGTATTTTTTGGCAATTTGCTTCGCAATATTTTAATTCCTTGGTGATATTTTTAGATATATCCATATATGCAATTTCAATCAAATGGGTTAGTGTTTAAAATATAGCAAATTTTGCGAGGAAATTTTTCTACAACATAAAATAATTAATGCAAAAGAGAGTTATTTTCTATACCGTATGTTTACCAGTGAGGACGTAAATAGCTGAATATAATGACTAGTACAACAATTTGTACTTAAATTTATTCTTAAGTAAATGTTAATTGTGTGTTATCACGAGACTTCAATATTTATTTTGATCCCGATGTTCAAGTTTAATTTTTCTTATTAAGATTCATCTTTTGGTATAAGTAATTTTTATTATGTTTTATATGACAGTATTTTTATGTTATGGTAAGCTAATGTATGTCTTATAAATTAACTTTTGTTAATTTTAAAACTTATTTTTAACCCCCGACTAAAAAAAGGGGTGTTATAAGTTTGTAGTGTGTGTCTGTGTATCTGTGTGTCTGTCTGTGTCCACGTACAGGCCAAACGGCTGAACCGATTTTCATTTAGTTTTTTCTGTTTGAAAGATGACTTGATCGAGAGGGTTCTTAGCTATGTTTGAAAAAACGCGGTCCAGCCATTTAGAAGATATAACATCTTTTCTGAAAAGAGTCGGGGGTTTTTAAGATTTTTAATTTTTTTTTAAGAAAATTTATTATTTGACATATTGTCAGAAGTGTACATAAAATAATTGAAATTTATTTGCTGGTAGTTTAGCATGTCTATATACGTATTTCATTGTAAATACTTTTATTGTTATCCAATGGATTTCTAATTGTATAAGGATGTAGAAAAATAAAATGGGTTCACATGGATATAAACTATTTGCTGGGTTTTGTATCAGTTTCAAAGCCTACTAAGCTTATTTTTTCTTTTGTGATTTTCAAAAGTATTATTATTTTATGGATTCTCATATAGTTTTTGAAAGTCTATGCATAAAGTAAGAGGTTTGTGACTGTTTAAAATTTGTGGTTAAAGTCTACTGATGATTTGGTTCAAGCGCCAATGAAATACGTATATAGACATGCTAAACTACCAGCAAATAAATTTCAATTATTTTTAATTTTTGTTACATTTAAATTTAACAATATTTGTTAAATAAAAACATGTAAATTTTTTTTAGCTCATATATAATATTATATTGGCGATATTCGACAACTAATTTAGCGAGGAGGCTACAAATAAATATGACATCACTGGCTAGCATTGATCAGGAATGATATGCATATGTATGTATGTATTTATGTATGCACTACCGCGTGACGTATTGTTTTGCTATTGGCTGATAATTTTAAGTCACAAAAAAGCAAAAAAAAAAAAAAAATTTGTAAACATTACAGTGGAACATATTATAATTTTTCTCTCTAAATTTTGGAAGCGAACCATTTTAATTTTTGTCTAAATTTATATATGCTAATGAGATCTGATAAAACTTTAAGCCATAAGCGGGTGCTAGACACACCAATATGTGGTTGTGCGCGTTTTTTTTATAAAAAAATATTCACACCAATAGTATATGTGTGACTATTTTTGGAAAACAAACGCACACAACCACACATATTGAAGCTGAATATTGATGTCTCTGGCACTTGCTATACATGAAGAAATATATAAAACTTTTAACTTTAAAGAACTTTATGGTTTACTTAATCCACCAGCCAAGAAGTGGTGTAACCCACATCTAGTATTTTAAACAATTGCTCTTTTTGATTATTTAATTGCTTAATACTTTGCATAATTATGATCTGTACAAAAACTATTTTCCAGCTCCATTTTTTTAAGAATACCAAAATGCGGTTTACTCTAACTTCGTTTTATAGTTGGTAACATATATTGTGTATTTATCAGCAACCAAAAATCTAATGTGCGGTGCGCTGATAGCCTCATACATATACACTTAATATATGTATATCATAGGTAAAATAAAAGAAAAAATGTGGTTCATTTTACGAATATATTCATCATTTTTACATTACAAAATCCTTCGTAGATAGGAGACAATGGTATTTGTTTACTTGTAAGTAAGAACATTTTGTATTTTTACAAATATTTTATTATTAGATTTACGAAAAATTATGTTTATATTACAAAAGAAATTCATGACTCATGAAAAACAATTTCGTTTTATATACGAAATTTTGTATAAAAGGTTAAAATATTAAAATAAGTTTGTAGAATAATCTGTAATTCTTGGCACTGAAGTTTGTAATAATCATAAAAAAGTATAATTTTAGTGGAATTGTTACAGCCTCAGTATTTCCCATACATTACATTACATATTTTGCACTGAAACTCACGAATCAAACTGGCTATTAAAAGCTGCATTAAATTAAAAAATTTAACAAAACAGCAACTTTTATTTTTATATTTCAATATTTTGTTTATTTTTGGAAATTTCCAAGTTTATAAAAATGTTTTATTTTTCTCTAAATTCAATAAAATAAACGAAAAATATGGTACTATATATAATTTTTGTAACACAACGAAACTCGTATAATTACGAAATCTGTTTCCTTTCACCAGCTAAACTTTTCGTAAAATTTGCAAAATTTTCGTTTATTGCACAAATATTAAAAAACTAAACTTTTTTCATATTTTCAAGCATGAAATATTTTGATTGTAGCATATATTACCAAGATAACCACAAAGAAATTAAAAATTGTGTTTGCTTATATGTGCCGGCTATACATATTATGAACATCTCAATAGGGTGTATTATCAATTATGACTTTTGAACTAGAACTTAAAATGCCAAAAAAAATAAATAAAATAAAATTAGTTTTTAATTTATAATTTGAAATTTCTTTATGCATGCTGAAAATTTTTAAAACAAATTATGTAATTTTTAATAAAATACTGCATTACTTTGATTGCAATACGAGTATGCTCTTTGCTCCTTATTTTTCGGAAAACAATAGAAGTAAAAAAAATTTTGGTGTTATTTTGCTTGCAACTGCCCACCAAATTAATCCTGCTTTCATACTCTTTTGTATTCAGACTTTCTATGATTTTATCGGTAATTATGTAATTAAATTCTATGGATTTGAAAATTATGGCCAGTGGCTTCTTAACGAATTTCAGTTTCTACTACATATGTATTATGGTTAGAGTGTAAAGTATTATTAACCAATTTTTGCCATGGAAAATGTCACACTCATACAAATGCGTATTTTGAGTAATTTGAAGTTACAAAGCAAACAATATTATGAATTTTCAAGTATTTTTTTTATTAAAAATTTGGAAGTCTTATAAGTTTGTAAAGCACAATGTTATTATTTTACTCAAAAGTATTGCAATATTAAACCTAAGATCCAAGGGTAAATTAAAAAAAAAACATATTTCTTTATTACGCACATGTGAACTTGCAAAAGTTAAAAAGTGATGTAGATTTTTGTCCTCAATTTATTGCCCAACTTAATACAAGAAGAACGGTTTCACATTACATGTGTAAAAGTTGGCAATCCTGGCTTAAAATTATCAACAGATACATAAGTATAGAGTGCATGGCGTCGTCCATGATACAATTATAACAGGTACATGCACAAGCCCAGCCTGTTATTGTATACAATACGAATAGTTGTCAAACTTTGTTTACAAGCTGCAAAAATGTTAGTATATGTGTGTGCATAAAATGATTACAGTGCTGCCAATGAATTTACACATGGCTGCGTCTCCAATTACACATCGAAGAAAATTACACTACACATCTTTTGTGTAGGTTAAAATTAAAACAAAAATAAATAAAAATAAAACCCAAAGTAGAATTACACACAGATTATACAAGAATTTAATTACATGGCCTACACATGTGAGTAGAAATTACACACTGTCTAACTACACACAGATTGGCAACACTGAATAACTATAATCATGCAGGAATGCCGCGTTTGCAATTGTATTTTAGTTACCCTGTAATTGTTATTTTTATAAACAAAAGGCATCTGTTTCTGACAATTATACGTTTGTTTATACCAACAAAATGCATGTGTTTTTTGGTGTTGTAATTTTGTTGTAGTCGTGCATGTACCTAGTATAATTGTACCATGGCGTCGTCCGTCTGCAATGTTCTTGGGTTGGTTTAATCTCATATTCTATTCAGTGTTGCCGGAATCCCAATTCTGTTTTACAGGGATAAAACTTCAAACTAATCCAAATTTTAAATATTACGTAAATAAAATTTTTTGTAATTATATTTACGGTGCTCTATTCCTATATACATACATATGTACATAAGTATGTACATTACTTGTATGTATATAAATAAATCACGATAGCAGTGACTTTTGACAAATAACACCGTGCAGCTTTAGTATCTGAAGTAAAAAACAAGCAAATCGCTCAATGATTACTGAAAATTACATTAAAAATTGGATTGAGTTCCAAAACTATTTCTTTGCATTGTCTAGTGAGAAAAAAACTTCTTGCTTGAATGGAACAGAACAAAACTCGTCCTTTGCAGCCATAACCACTCTAATGTGCACCTTTTATTGCTTTGTGTAGTTGTAGTACATTCCGTTGCCGATAAATTAAAAAAATTCTAAAAAAAATAATTGCTGGGTGGAGCATTATTGCTTAAGAATTTAAATTTTTAATCTTATGTTTTAGAAAGCTTCATAGTAATAATAAAAATAATATTGATCCATTCTGCTCTTTAACGCCCTTAGACCGAGAAGTAGAACAAACTAAAACAATTTGCGAGGAACACAACTTGCTACTTGAAGAAAATTTAATTCCTAAACACTGCAATAAGTGCGTAGTTTAAAAACTCGCTCCTGCTACACATGTTTTAAGCTGCTGTACATATGTTTTAAGTAAAATATTTTTTCTTCTGCAAAAATTTACTATGTTTCTATCCAACAAAATAACGAAAGGACATAAACTGTATATGGCACACTTACTTTATTAAACGTTTTTTAACGTTGCATATAGCGAGTTTTGAAATTCAATTCTACGTACCGATATGTATAAGATAAACAATTATTCAAATACATAATAAACATGTACCTATAATAACTTTATTTGGACGTCATTCTCCCAATGATCTATCTTACGGTCAATATTATTTAAAGAATCAAAAGAAAATGAAAAAAGTTATGACCCTAATGTACATTCACATGTATACCCGTTTAATTATTAATAAATTAATTAATTGTGTATGTTCTCACACATACATATAGATTTATACATACATACATATATAAGAAATATTCATAATGAATTTTCAACAGGTGTAGTTTTCGATTCTTAACCAAGAAATAATCCCAGAATCGCTTATTTTGTCCATTACTTTGGTGACTTTTTGGCGAGATTGTCAAAGTAGCGACTACATTTTAAGTTTGATTTTGATACGAAGAAAACATTTTGCCAGGTACACATAACTACATATGTAGCCTTCTTCTTAATGTTTCATTAGTTTTTAAATAAAAGTGGCGTAAAGTAACATATGTATAAGTTTTTATAGAAATTAGTTTAAGAAATCCCTGTAAAAGGCTAAGATAAATGTATTAAACAATATTTCAAAATATTAAAAAAAATGCAAAATTGTATAAAAATAAAAAATTTGAAAACTTAACAATTCTACTTATGTGGAAGTGTAATTTATGAAATTTTGATGAGCCTGTGGAAGATTTTATGCCATCAGTTAAAGGTTTGCCCCACGTTTAGTTCCATACTTAAGTGTTTGACTTTACTAATTCAGCGAAACATTAATTTTTGATTTACATGTATTTAATATAAATGACAAACAAAATACCTTTTATATAATATTTCAATTTAACACGAAATGTGAACAAAATATGTATGCAACTTGATTATCAAAAGTTTAAACTAGAAAATTCTTTCCACTGAATAATTCGAGCATACAATAATGTTGGAGCGAAATTATATTAAAATTACATAAGATATTTATATAAAATTCAAATATAGTTGAGGAAAAATTGGTTTGTTCCATTTATAGATAACATCGCAGAAGTCGGCAACACTGATGTTTTAATGTGTGCTGCTTTATACTCTCAATAATTTTCTCTCCTAGTTACTTCCCTCCCAACGAAAACAAATTTTTTTTTTAAATTGCAGATCTTTATATGAAGATCCATTCATACATGCATGCATGAATGGATGTACATATAATCCCTGAAGAAAGTGCGAATAGTGAAATTGTGGTGATTTACTAGTGACGTTGTCAGTAGCACTACTGACCAGGTGTATCCCAGCCAATGGTATCATCTTTTGACATTTAACATTAGCTTGTCATTGAAAATCCACCACTAGACTATAGCACTACTGACTTAGTACCTCTTTCGGGACCACATGGAGATATTGGCACCAAAGATTCACTAGTAAATTTTAGGGGCTCTAGTCTACAATATTGATATATCCCTCTCGATGTCAATAGTAAACTTATAGTGATTTTCTAGTGACATTGTCAATAGTGCTACTGACTAGGTGTACCCCAGCCAATGCAAATGCCTATTGACAAATAACATAGGGTTGTCATTCAAAATCTATCAGTAGACTTTAGCACTATTGAGAAGGTAGTTCTTTTACGACTATATGGAGATATTTGAACCGAAGATTCACTCGTAGATTTTACTGACCCTCGTCTACATATATTTATTTAATATTATTGCACAATATAATAAAAAAGAAAAACAAACTATTGACGCGTTCATTGACAATATCACCAGAAATACACTAGAACTGTCGTCTCTAACGTATCTCTACTCGCGAATAAAATTAAAGTTGTCTACATTTTAACTAGTGAAATTGTCGCTGGAGAAAGAGTATTGACATAGAGACATATGGTTCTAAGTTGACTAGAGGGATTACAGCAATGATGTCAGTTTCATGGCACAATTGTGCAAACTAAAATCACACACATTCTTATTCTCTTCCATTTAGTCGTCAATGAAACAGCGACGAAAACACATGCGCAGCGGGTGTATTAAATTCTTTATAGATACAATGAAAGAAAAAAAATGGTATGCGAAAAATATTTTATGATCAGTAATGCTTTTTGCGACATTCAATGTATTTTATGTTACAAAACTTTTAAGGAAATAAATGAATATATATTAAAAAGACGTTTTGGTTTTTTTGTAGCAGATTCACTAAACTGCATTTTAAATCAAAACTTAAAAGACCATTAACTCGGGAAATATTGGTCGCAGTCAATTTTTTTGTTAAATTTTTTCTTCTTATTTTTCACGTTCCTATCAGATAAGATATTTAAAAATTTATTTTTAAAAATTCTTCATAGTTTCCTATGAAAACTTCACAGCCCCGTAACTCAGAAAATATGGGCCGACCCAAAATTTTTTATTTAATTTTTATTCTTTATTTTTTAGTTTTCTATCATATAGACTCCTTTTTATATGTCATGACCTGCTTCACTAAACTGCATTTGTTGCAAATATTTATTTTTTTTTCGATGTACTTCAGAGACGAATAAGACAATTTTTCTCACACATACAACCATAGTTTTATTTTTGACACCACTGAATTACTACAGTCTTTGCTTATGAAGCACTAACACTTTGACAAAGAACACTAAAATATAGTGTATTTACACCAGTGTCCCGCAAAATAAAATATGTTTGTGTTGGTGAGAAAAATGAGAGTAAAATAAACTTGCACTTGAAGAAAACTTTTGTAATGTAAAATACATGATGTGGTTATTAGTTGTTTGAATTTTTTTGTTTGTAAATACGCAATTTAATAAAAACTTAAATAAAAAGTAAAAATTTAATAACCATTCAACAATTTAGTGTATAAATTCAAAATTAAATTTATTACAGATCTGTGGATACTATTAAAATGCCTTTTTAATCTATTTTCCCTATTATTTTTTAATGTTTCATAACATAAAATGCATTGCGTATTGCCAAAAACATTTTTAATCACGAAATATTTCCCAGCTTCCATAATTATATTATCAATTTTTGTCTGTAGAAATTTATTAAATTTGAACTTTAATTTCGTTCCGTGTGCTCAAAAAAACTAAACAAAAAACCAGGAAAAAATTAAAACATACGTGCACAACTTAATTCGTCGCTTGCTCAGTGACGACTAAATGAAAGAGCATAAGCATGTGTGTGATTTTCATCCGCACAATTGTGCTATGGCTTGCGGGTTACTGATTTACACATAGTTTTACACAAAAATTTTAATTTCAATGCTATAGGCCCAGCGATGCCAAGTTGGTGCTTTTGACACTATTTTTAGTGCTTTTTGAAGACTCAAAACGCCAAATTTTTAGCTTTAGTGCCAAACTAAGAAAAAGCACTAAGTAGTGCTTTTAAGAAATTTGCCTATTTCTTAAAATTACTTTAATAAAAACATGGTGTATTTATTTGCTTAGTGTAAAGCATACCTTTTTCGTCTGATATATTTCATTAAAAATGTTGATAATATTGCCGAAATAGAGAATAGTTTAGAAAACATTATTAAACTTCACTCGTTTTTCACGTTAGTGCTTTTTACGCTTTTTAGATTTCAAAATTGCGCTTTTTAGTGCTTGTTTAAAATTTTAATGTGCTTTAACCTTTATGTCAACAGCAGAAATGCTTTACGCACTTCCACAGCAGCATACCTGGGTATGTACATACGTTTTGTGTGTGGGAATGGTACGTCGTTAGCATAAAAATGCTAATTACGTATCTACCTGGTTTGTTGGAATTTCCGAATTATTTTTTTAGTTTGTTAGAAATGGACAAAAGGCTAAAAAATTTTATGATTACCAATTTCATCCTCAGTCATTGTTTGTTGAAAAAAGTGGTTGTATAGGTAGACGACATACGTATATAATAAATATATAATATAGGCAGGTAGAAACATTTATTGTTGCGGAAATTTAATTCTTTGTAGTATCGTCCGAAAATTTAGTTTACATTTGTGATTCGAAGTGAAAAGACGTTTCTGTTTATTTTGTGGAAATAAAAAAATATTAAAAGTGAAATGGCTGATGGTGAATGGCTTACTCCGCGACAACTAAGCGCACTTTCGTACGAAGAACAACAAGCATATATTCGGCAAGCGCTTGAAGAGAGCCAAAAAGAAACAAGTGACCACGATTCAATAGTTGGTGACGAGGCTTTAAGTGATATTGGTGGAGATGACTCAGACGTTGAAGAACCCATGTTACCAGAATATGACCCAGAGGGCGTCAGTGATTCTGATGAAGATCTTGAAGATGCACCAACTGAAACTGGCGAAGTTTTTACTGCCAGAGATGGTAACGTTTGGTCCTCGATACAACCACAACCTGTAAGATTCCGTACGCACAACATTCTAAGAAGTGCAGAATCTGGACCAGTACGGGCAACGCAGGGTTTGACCATTGCAGAAACGTTCCAATATATAATATAATATCCAGAGTTTTTTCAACGCGCAACGCCATCGAAGCCATGAAAGGTGGGCCCATCGGAGTTGTGGATGCTGAGGCACATGCATCGGAGGAACGTGATAGTACGGGCCGGCTAAAATTAAAGGGGAATTGCTACATCTGCTCGAAACGACGCCCTACTCGTAAAGCATGCACATTATGCAACAAACCAGTGTGCGCAGAGCATTCCAAAGACTTACCTCAATGCGATAGATGTATTTGAATTTCAGTAATTTTAAGCAAAAATAATTAAAACTGACATTATATAATAATAATAAAAAAATAATTACAAAACTTAGCTCAAAATAAACTATACTTTTATATTATATTATCATATTTGCATGCGTTTTACTATACATACCCAGGTATGTATTCTGTTGACTTAAGGGTGCAACTTTTTAAGTGGGCTTTATCTTCCGAACGGATGATCTAATCCTAACCAAACTTGGAACTATTGCGTAAAACAATTTTGTAAATCTTTCCACTGAATAATTCGAGCATACAATAATGTTGGAGCGAAATTATATTAAAATTACATAAGATATTTATATATAATTCAAATATAGTTGAGGAAAAATTGGTTTGTTCCATTTATAGATAACATCGCAGAAGTCGGCAACACTGATGTTTTAATGTGTGCTGCTTTATACTCTCGATAATTTTCTCTCCTAGTTACTTCCCTCCCAACGAAAACAAAATTTTTTTTTAAATTGCACATCTTTATATGAACATCCATTCATACATGCATGCATGAATGGATGTACATATAATCCCTGAAGAAAGTGCGAATAGTGAAATTGTGGTGATTTACTAATGACGTTGTCAGTAGCACTACTGACCAGGTGTACCCCAGCCAATGGTATCATCTATTGACATTTAACATTAGCTTGTCATTGAAAATCCACCACTAGACTATAGCACTACTGACTTAGTACCTCTTTCGGGACCAGATGGAGATATTGGCACCTAAGATTCACTAGTAAATTTTAGGGGCTCTAGTCCACAATATTGATATATCCCTCTCGTTGTCAATAGTAAACTTATAGTGATTTTCTAGTGACATTGTCAATAGTGCTACTGACTAGGTGTACCCCAGCTGGTCTGGTTTTCAGATCATCTTATCAGGACCTGGTCTGGTTTTCAGATCAGCTTATCAGGAGCTGGTCTGGTTTTCAGATCAGCCTATCAGGACCTGGTCTGGTTTTCGGATCAGCTTATCAGGACCTGGTCTGGTTTTCAGATCAGCTTATCAGGAGCTGGTCTGGTTTTCAGATCAGCCTATCAGGACCTGGTCTGGTTTTCAGATCAGCTTATCAGGAGCTGGTCTGGTTTTCAGATCATCTTATCAGGACCTGGTCTGGTTTTTAGATCAGCTTATCAGGACCTGGTCTGGTTTTCAGATCAGCTTATCAGGATCAGGTAGCTGGTCTGGTTTTCAGATCAGGTTATCAGTATGCAAGTAGCTGGCCATTTATAACATTTATAGGAATGAAGTTTCAGGTCAGATGAAATAACCAAAGTCAATCTTTTATGAGCAGTATTTTTTTCTATAAGGAAAATCGTTTAATTCAATATCTTTGTTTATAACCAAAATCTATATATATCCTTCCAACACTCTAAAAATTTCTTAAAACTTTTCAAAATTCATATTACTGCCAACATAAACCTTATAAACATGCTTCATATTTTTCTCATCTTACTTAAACATTATAATAACATTTGCATTGTCTCTTGTTAAATGCTTACAGCCGTATTCATAAAAATTTTAAATAGCATTTCAAATGTTTGAGCGAAATTCGCTAAAATTGTATTTATAATAGAATATTAGCTTAAAAACGTTTTTTAACTTGCGTAAATCACCAAATCTTAAAAATTAAATGCACCCATATTTAAAATAATTTTGAGTTGACGTCGTTGTAGTTTTGCTTCATGTTTATTTATATTTTTAACTTTGCCCGTATGTATGTACATATGTATGTATGTATGTATTAGGAGTTATGCTATAAGTTTGGCACAAGTAGAATGAGTCATCATTCTTCTGTCTCCCCATACAAAAATATACACGTACATATGTATGTATGTATATTATTCTGCTTTCCACAAGCAACATCAGCAAATATCATAGTTGAAATATTTTAAGCTTCATTACGAGAAAAAAATAAATGTATAATAACCCGTTCTTTTAATTATGAAATTATGTAATTTCTTTAAGTATTCATATTTGTAGTAGTATATAGATAATTTTAATATAAATGTATGGTTTTAAACTTGAGATAGTAGTTGTGACCAAGTGAAATAGGTATTCATTCTCTGCAGATAATGCGACTAGTCCATACATGCATGTAAGGACTAGTCCAAAGAGGAGTAGGAGTACTCCAAATATATGAATAAAGCTGGTCGATTTAACATTGCGATGTCCTAGGGTTGCACCACATGGTCAAACTTTTCATTACATCGGACTAACCCCAAAAGTACCGCATATGGAATAGAAATAGACTAAAAACACTTATCGAGAAGCATTGAATGCTTGTATGAAAACGACATTGTCCATGACTGCATTACATGGGACCATGATGCAACTAGTCTATTTCACCTATATTGGACCACGTACTCCAATATTATTTGTTTTTATAAACATACATACATACATATGTATGTATGTGTTTTTTTTATTTTTTAACCCCCGACTAAAAAAAGGGGTGTTATAAGTTTGTAGTGTGTGTCTGTGTATCTGTGTGTTTGTCCGTGTCCACGTACAGGCCAAACGGCTGGAGCGATTGTCATTTAATTTTTTCTGTTTGAAAGAGGACTTCGAGAGGGTTCTTAGCTATGTTTGAAGAAAATCGGTCCAGCCGTTTAGAAGATATAACATCTGAGTCCGGGGTTTTTAAAATTTTTAATTTTTGTTATTATTTATTTTCAATATTCAAATGCCATAATTTTTAAAGTCAAAATTTTCATTAACATAGAATGTTAACTATAAAATTTGGATTTTTGTGACTATGTTACGAGAATACTAAATTAAGACCGAGTCACAAGAGTAAATATAGAACTCTGTCATAACAAAAGTTGTGACTGACGAGACTTTTCCTGTGAATAGGCCTGTAAAAAAATTATAAAAGAAAAAATAATCCTAACACTCGTTTTAAATATTATTTTTGGGTTATATGAATTTTGTTTCTTAATATATCTGAGGATTCCGTTACTTTTTATAAAATTAATAACAATTTAATGACTGAATTATCTTTTTGATTATTTGATTTATTAAATAGGCAATATATAAAATCCTGCAAGGCTATACGCATATAAACTTTGCATACCGTATGTATTTGACTTCCAATTCACCAGGAATAAAAAGAGAGAAAAATATCGAATTGATAAAATTCAAGCTTTTTTGATTGCAAATGCGATCTTATGTGAGATATCATGTATGCATACATTTTGATATGGCGCCATATATTACAACTCTGAACCATACATTGTGAAAAGGGACGTTAAAGGTACAATCAGACGTGACATAACCATAGCCATCGAAAACAGCCTTTCGAACTAAAGTAATGGGCAACACTGTATTTGATTATATGTAACTCGCCATAACGCCATAGCCATTGCCATAGAAACTAATTGAAATTTGGTTTGGTTATGGCTATGGCATTATGACCAAGTCACGTCTAATTGCATCTTAAGTTCGGAAAATATGCATGTACAGGTTTAATTGACCACGCCTATTTTGACGCACACCTAATATACATACTTTTTTTGTTGTTTGTCGGTCGTGAAGAAAATTTGATTCAGACAATTTGCAATTTTCCAATGTACTATGGTTCTTCTTTTTTGTTTTGATAATTAAAATAGAAACAACGAAATGAACTGAAAATAACTAATTTGTTTTTTACTTTTGTGTTGCTCGCTGCAGTATTGGCAGAATAGGACCATGGGATGGGGCACGCCCATACAGAGTAATTAATAATAATCTTATATCTTGAAAGTTATAATAGCAAGAGTCCTCAAATTTAGTATGGTATTTCAAAATATTGGTATAATACGACCCATAAAAAGCAATTCATAATAATATATTTTGAAAGCTATAATAGCAAGGGTCCTAAAATTTGGTCTCTTTTGAGAGTGAGGTGCGAAGTAATTCAAGATATTGGTAAAATATGATCATGGGAAGGGGCACACCCATACAAAGTAATTAATTATAATCTTATATCTTGAAAGCTGTATCAATAAGAATCTTCAAAGTTAGTATGGAGTTTTTTGAGAGCCAGGTGCGAAGTAATTCAAAATATTGGTAGAAGAGGAGCAAAGGGAAGGGCATACTCATACAGGTTGGTGTAAAATGAGCTATATGGTTTAAATGTATAACTTTTTTATTTATGCGATTATTATAATTTTTTATCAATACAGTATATTATTGGGGAATTTTTTGCAATAAGCTTTGAAA
This sequence comes from Tachina grossa, assembly GCA_949987645.1. Taxonomy (NCBI): domain Eukaryota; kingdom Metazoa; phylum Arthropoda; class Insecta; order Diptera; family Tachinidae; genus Tachina; species Tachina grossa. The sequence goes on from OX465274.1 coordinate 95,613,273, forward strand.
AATGCTATCCTGTAAGTGATGTCCATTTTCTGCTTCGCACATACGTGCTCTTTTTAGCGAGACAGTATACATCTCATATTTTCCATAACTTTTTGCAAAATTTCGGATGTAGTGGATGTAATAATAATCTTATATCTTGAAAGCTATAAAAGCAAGAGAGAGAAATATTTCAAAATATTGGTAGAAAGGGACCAAGGGAAGAGGCACATCCCTACAAAGTTATTAAGAATAATATATTTTGAAAGCTGTAATAGCAAGAGTCCACAAATTTGTTATGGACTCTTTTGCGAGCGAGGGGCAAGGTAATTCAAAATATTGGTAGAAAAGGACCGAGGGAAGGGTCACCCACAAGTAATTAAAAATAATCCTATATCTTGAAATCTATAATAGCAAGTCATCAAAATTGTTATGGACTCTTTTGAGAGCGAAGTGCGAAGTCATTCAAAGTATTGGTCGAATAGTACAGTGGGAGGGACACCACCTATACAAAGTAATTATAAAAACCTTATATCTTGGAATCCATAATATCAAGAGTCTTCAAAATTGGTAGGAGCTAATTTAAAAAAAATTAGTCTTTTATATAAAAATTAATGTTTGTTTGTATGTCCTTTATGTTCGGCCGATCACGCGCAAAGTTTACTTTACAAAGTCTTAAGGCCGGGGCACAATGAATCCGTCATACGTTATACTTCGCCTTTTTCAACTGACATTATCGCAACGACGGAGAATTTGGCACAATGAGTACTTTATTGACGGAAGCATTTGAACAGCTTCAATAGGATGATTCTCTATTTTATTTATTAAATTAAATTTTTTTATTTATTTCGTTTATTTCTCTTGTTTACTTTTATTTTTGCTGCCACAAAACACAAAAACCTAATTCAGAACATACCAAAAAAACCAACCAATATCTGTCAAACTACTCAACGTACGCAAAAAGTTAAAAGTTGACCAGTTTTTGAACTTTGCGTTGCCGGACACGTACTGAATGTAACAGCGCCCATAAGAAACCATGTATTTCAACTTAGCTGTCAGTTGAAAAAGGTGAAGTTTAACATATGACGGATTGATTGTGCCCCGGCCTTTAATTCAGCTGGGTGAGAGACAGAAAGAGAAAGTATTTCCTCCTCTATCTTGCACACAGCTGGATTAAGACTTTGAAAAGTAAACTTTGCGTGTCTAAAAGGGGTGTTATTCATATTATAGTTGGGCCTTATTATAACATTTTGATCAAGCCATTTGGTATACTGGGCATATGTATGTATGTACATTAGGATAGCCGTTATTTTATTTATTTATTTTTTTATTTCTTTTACTCTCACCCCAAATCGGTTCAGTTTTATGTAAAAAAAATATAAAAAAATTTCATACCGATAAGTTGCGTTTAGGGGGTGCGTCCATATTTTTGAATTATGGGTATTTGAACACTACATGGGAAACTGCGAAGAATCTTCAAAACAAATTAATTAGCTTAAAATTTAAAATTTAAGAAATGAGAAAAAAATATTAATTAAAAAAATTTACTGTGACCCATATTTCCCTAGCTTTTGTCCTTAAAATGTTCATATAAACTTGTGTATACGTGTCGGTCAAATATGTACTAAAGGGTTGCATTTGTATACTCGTTTGTATAGCCAAAACAAATATACCATGGTATGTACCATATAATTGTAGCAGTATACGAAAATAAACTGTACATTATTTAATGTAATTTACACGGGGTAAGATATGACATCTATGTACCTTGTGTATGTTTACATATACACTACACGATAAGAATCACGATGATTTTTCAACTCAAGTAATACACCTTATAAAGCACTCTGATTGACGGCCTATACAGTGATGCCAACTTTTTTGGCTCTAAAGCCTGGTACTCTGTTCAAAGTTGTGAAAAATTTTCAGCACCATTTATTATTTCGCGTGAAAAATTTGACATGTATTGAATGTAGCCCAACTCGCGTTTTTTTTATAAATTTCTTGCTTTTATTGCTTGAAAGTATGCAACATTGTTAAAATTCCGTGCGAAAAAAACACTGCTCATGTTGTTTCGCAGCTAAACTAAAATGATGCCAGACTAATTTTGCATGCAAAGACATGATTTTACGTGTTTTTCACAACAATAACAGAGTACTACTTTTGCGAATTTATTTCGCAAATATTTCATACTAAATACTTTTATATGTAGTTTGACAGCATTTCGCACGAAATTGCGAACAGAGTACCAGGCTTTAACCTTTATGTCAACGGCAACATACCTGGGTATGTTTTTAGTTTTGAAAACGCTGTAGCTCTAAACTGGATAACCGGATCGACTTGAAATTTCTTGATATCCTAGTCAAAATTGTTTTACGCAATAGTTCCAAGTTTGGTTAGGATTAGATCATCCGTTCGGAAGATAAAGCCCATTTACAAAGTTGCACCCTTAAGTCAACAGAATACATACCTGGGTATGTATAGTAAAACGCATGCAAATATGATAATATAATATAAAAGTATAGTTTATTTTGAGCTAAGTTTTGTAATTATTTTTTTATTATTATTATATAATGTCAGTTTTAATTATTTTTGCTTAAAATTACTGAAATTCAAATACATCTATCGCATTGAGGTAAGTCTTTGGAATGCTCTGCGCACACTGGTTTGTTGCATAATGTGCATGCTTTACGAGTAGGGCGTCGTTTCGAGCAGATGTAGCAATTCCCCTTTACTTTTAGCCGGCCCGTACTATCACGTTCCTCCGATGCATGTGCCTCAGCATCCACAACTCCGATGGGCCCACCTTTCATGGCTTCGATGGCGTTGCGCGTTGAAAAAACTCTGGATATTATATTATATATTGGAACGTTTCTGCAATAGTCAAACCCTGCGTTGCCCGTACTGGTCCAGATTCGGCACTTCTTAGAATGTTGTGCGTACGGAATCTTACAGGTTGTGGTTGTATCGAGGACCAAACATTACCATCTCTGGCAGTAAAAACTTCGCCAGTTTCAGTTGGTGCATCTTCAAGATCTTCATCAGAATCACTGTCGCCCTCTGGGTCATATTCTGGTAACATGGGTTCTTCAACGTCTGAGTCATCTCCACCAATATCACTTAAAGCCTCGTCACCAACTATTGAATCGTGGTCACTTGTTTCTTTTTGGCTCTCTTCAAGCGCTTGCCGAATATATGCTTGTTGTTCTTCGTACGAAAGTGCGCTTAGTTGTCGCGGAGTAAGCCATTCACCATCAGCCATTTCACTTTTAATATTTTTTTATTTCCACAAAATAAACAGAAACGTCTTTTCACTTCGAATCACAAATGTAAACTAAATTTTCGGACGATACTACAAAGAATGAAATTTCCGCAACAATAAATGTTTCTACCTGCCTATATTATATATTTATTATATACGTATGTCGTCTACCTATACAACCACTTTTTTCAACAAACAATGACTGAGGATGAAATTGGTTATCATAAAATTTTTTTAGCCTTTTGTCCATTTCTAACAAACTAAAAAAATAATTCGGAAATTCCAACAAACCAGGTAGATACGTAATTAGCATTTTTATGCTAACGACGTACCATTCCCACACACAAAACGTATGTACATACCCAGGTATGCTGCTGTGGAAGTGCGTAAAGCATTTCTGCTGTTGACATAAAGGTTAAAGCACATTAAAATTTTAAACAAGCACTAAAAAGCGCAATTTTGAAATCTAAAAAGCGTAAAAAGCACTAACGTGAAAAACGAGTGAAGTTTAATAATGTTTTCTAAACTATTCTCTATTTCGGCAATATTATCAACATTTTTAATGAAATATATCAGACGAAAAAGGTATGCTTTACACTAAACAAATAAATACACCATGTTTTTATTAAAGTAATTTTAAGAAATAGGCAAATTTCTTAAAAGCACTACTTAGTGCTTTTTCTTAGTTTGGCACTAAAGCTAAAAATTTGGCGTTTTGAGTCTTCAAAAAGCACTAAAAATAGTGTCAAAAGCACCAACTTGGCATCGCTGGGCCTATAGCATTGAAATTAAAATTTTTGTGTAAAACTATGTGTAAATCAGTAACCCGCAAGCCATAGCACAATTGTGCGGATGAAAATCACACACATGCTTATGCTCTTTCATTTAGTCGTCACTGAGCAAGCGACGAATTAAGTTGTGCACGTATGTTTTAATTTTTTCCTGGTTTTTTGTTTAGTTTTTTTGAGCACACGGAACGAAATTAAAGTTCAAATTTAATAAATTTCTACAGACAAAAATTGATAATATAATTATGGAAGCTGGGAAATATTTCGTGATTAAAAATGTTTTTGGCAATACGCAATGCATTTTATGTTATGAAACATTAAAAAATAATAGGGAAAATAGATTAAAAAGGCATTTTAATAGTATCCACAGATCTGTAATAAATTTAATTTTGAATTTATACACTAAATTGTTGAATGGTTATTAAATTTTTACTTTTTATTTAAGTTTTTATTAAATTGCGTATTTACAAACAAAAAAATTCAAACAACTAATTCAAACACATCATGTATTTTACATTACAAAAGTTTTCTTCAAGTGCAAGTTTATTTTACTCTCATTTTTCTCACCAACACAAACATATTTTATTTTGCGGGACACTGGTGTAAATACACTATATTTTAGTGTTCTTTGTCAAAGTGTTAGTGCTTCATAAGCAAAGACTGTAGTAATTCAGTGGTGTCAAAAATAAAACTATGGTTGTATGTGTGAGAAAAATTGTCTTATTCGTCTCTGAAGTACATCGAAAAAAAAATAAATATTTGCAACAAATGCAGTTTAGTGAAGCAGGTCATGACATATAAAAAGGAGTCTATATGATAGAAAACTAAAAAATAAAGAATAAAAATTAAATAAAAAATTTTGGGTCGGCCCATATTTTCTGAGTTACGGGGCTGTGAAGTTTTCATAGGAAACTATGAAGAATTTTTAAAAATAAATTTTTAAATATCTTATCTGATAGGAACGTGAAAAATAAGAAGAAAAAATTTAACAAAAAAATTGACTGCGACCAATATTTCCCGAGTTAATGGTCTTTTAAGTTTTGATTTAAAATGCAGTTTAGTGAATCTGCTACAAAAAAACCAAAACGTCTTTTTAATATATATTCATTTATTTCCTTAAAAGTTTTGTAACATAAAATACATTGAATGTCGCAAAAAGCATTACTGATCATAAAATATTTTTCGCATACCATTATTTTTCTTTCATTGTATCTATAAAGAATTTAATACACCCGCTGCGCATGTGTTTTCGTCGCTGTTTCATTGACGACTAAATGGAAGAGAATAAGAATGTGTGTGATTTTAGTTTGCACAATTGTGCCATGAAACTGACATCATTGCTGTAATCCCTCTAGTCAACTTAGAACCATATGTCTCTATGTCAATACTCTTTCTCCAGCGACAATTTCACTAGTTAAAATGTAGACAACTTTAATTTTATTCGCGAGTAGAGATACGTTAGAGACGACAGTTCTAGTGTATTTCTGGTGATATTGTCAATGAACGCGTCAATAGTTTGTTTTTCTTTTTTATTATATTGTGCAATATTAAATAAATATATGTAGACGAGGGCCAGTAAAATCTACGAGTGAATCTTCGGTTCAAATATCTCCATATAGTCGTAAAAGAACTACCTTCTCAATAGTGCTAAAGTCTACTGATAGATTTTGAATGACAACCCTATGTTATTTGTCAATAGGCATTTGCATTGGCTGGGGTACACCTAGTCAGTAGCACTATTGACAATGTCACTAGAAAATCACTATAAGTTTACTATTGACAACGAGAGGGATATATCAATATTGTAGACTAGAGCCCCTAAAATTTACTAGTGAATCTTAGGTGCCAATATCTCCATCTGGTCCCGAAAGAGGTACTAAGTCAGTAGTGCTATAGTCTAGTGGTGGATTTTCAATGACAAGCTAATGTTAAATGTCAATAGATGATACCATTGGCTGGGGTACACCTGGTCAGTAGTGCTACTGACAACGTCATTAGTAAATCACCACAATTTCACTATTCGCACTTTCTTCAGGGATTATATGTACATCCATTCATGCATCCATTCATACATGCATGCATGATATATTTCATTAAAAATGTTGATAATATTGCCGAAATAGAGAATAGTTTAGAAAACATTATTAAACTTCACTCGTTTTTCACGTTAGTGCTTTTTACGCTTTTTAGATTTCAAAATTGCGCTTTTTAGTGCTTGTTTAAAATTTTAATGTGCTTTAACCTTTATGTCAACAGCAGAAATGCTTTACGCACTTCCACAGCAGCATACCTGGGTATGTACATACGTTTTGTGTGGGGAATGGTACGTCGTTAGCATAAAAATGCTAATTACGTATCTACCTGGTTTGTTGGAATTTCCGAATTATTTTTTTAGTTTGTTAGAAATGGACAAAAGGCTAAAAAATTTTATGATAACCAATTTCATCCTCAGTGATTGTTTGTTGAAAAAAGTGGTTGTATAGGTAGACGACATACGTATATAATAAATATATAATATAGGCAGGTAGAAACATTTATTGTTGCGGAAATTTCATTCTTTGTAGTATCGTCCGAAAATTTAGTTTACATTTGTGATTCGAAGTGAAAAGACGTTTCTGTTTATTTTGTGGAAATAAAAAAATATTAAAAGTGAAATGGCTGATGGTGAATGGCTTACTCCGCGACAACTAAGCGCACTTTCGTACGAAGAACAACAAGCATATATTCCGCAAGCGCTTGAAGAGAGCCAAAAAGAAACAAGTGACCACGATTCAATAGTTGGTGACGAGGCTTTAAGTGATATTGGTGGAGATGACTCAGACGTTGAAGAACCCATGTTACCAGAATATGACCCAGAGGGCGACAGTGATTCTGATGAAGATCTTGAAGATGCACCAACTGAAACTGGCGAAGTTTTTACTGCCAGAGATGGTAATGTTTGGTCCTCGATACAACCACAACCTGTAAGATTCCGTACGCACAACATTCTAAGTGCCGAATCTGGACCAGTACGGGCAACGCAGGGTTTGACTATTGCAGAAACGTTCCAATATATAATATAATATCCAGAGTTTTTTCAACGCGCAACGCCATCGAAGCCATGAAAGGTGGGCCCATCGGAGTTGTGGATGCTGAGGCACATGCATCGGAGGAACGTGATAGTACGGGCCGGCTAAAAGTAAAGGGGAATTGCTACATCTGCTCGAAACGACGCCCTACTCGTAAAGCATGCACATTATGCAACAAACCAGTGTGCGCAGAGCATTCCAAAGACTTACCTCAATGCGATAGATGTATTTGAATTTCAGTAATTTTAAGCAAAAATAATTAAAACTGACATTATATAATAATAATAAAAAAATAATTACAAAACAGCTCAAAATAAACTATACTTTTATATTATATTATCATATTTGCATGCGTTTTACTATACATACCCAGGTATGTATTCTGTTGACTTAAGGGTGCAACTTTGTAAATGGGCTTTATCTTCCGAACGGATGATCTAATCCTAACCAAACTTGGAACTATTGCGTAAAACAATTTTGACTAGGATATCAAGAAATTTCAAGTCGATCCGGTTATCCAGTTTAGAGCTACGGCGTTTTCAAAACTAAAAACATACCCAGGTATGTTGCCGTTGACATAAAGGTTAAAGCCTTTTACTCTGTTCGCAATTTCGTGCGAAATGCTGTCAAACTACATATAAAAGTATTTAGTATGAAATATTTGCGAAATAAATTCGCAAAAGTAGTACTCTGTTATTGTTGTGAAAAACACGTAAAATCATGTCTTTGCATGCAAAATTAGTCTGGCATCATTTTAGTTTAGCTGCGAAACAACATGAGCAGTGCTTTTTTCGCACGGAATTTTAACAATGTTGCATACTTTCAAGCAATAAAAGCAAGAAATTTATAAAAAAAACGCGAGTTGGGCTACATTCAATACATGTCAAATTTTTCACGCGAAATAATAAATGGTGCTGAAAATTTTTTACAACTTTGAACAGAGTACCAGGCTTTAGAGCCAAAAAAGTTGGCATCACTGTATAGGCCGTCAATCAGAGTGCTTTATAAGGTGTATTACTTGAGTTGAAAAATCATTGTGATTCTTATCGTGTAGTGTATATGTAAACATACACAAGGTACATAGATGTCATATCTTACCCCGTGTAAATTACATTATATAATGTACAGTTTATTTTCGTACACTGCTACAATTATATGGTACATACCATGGTATATTTGTTTTGGCTATACAAACGAGTATACAAATGCAACCCTTTAGTACATATTTGACCGACACGTATACACAAGTTTATATGAACATTTTAAGGACAAAAGCTAGGGAAATATGGGTCACAGTAAATTTTTTTAATTAATATTTTTTTCTCATTTCTTAAATTTTAAGCTAATTAATTTGTTTTGAAGATTCTTCGCAGTTTCCCATGTAGTGTTCAAATACCCATAATTCAAAAATATGGACGCACCCCCTAAACGCAACTTATCGGTATGAAATTTTTTTATATTTTTTTACATAAAACTGAACCGATTTGGGGTGAGAGTAAAAGAAATAAGAAAATAAATAAATAAAATAACGGCTATCCTAATGTACATACATACATATGCCCAGTATATCAAATGGCTTGATCAAAATGTTATAATAAGGCCCAACTATAATATGAATAACACCCCTTTTAGACACGCAAGGTTTACTTTTCAAAGTCTTAATCCAGCTGTGTGCAAGATCGAGGAGAAAATACTTTCTCTTTCTGTCTCTCACCCAGCTGAATTAAAGGCCGGGGCACAATCAATCCGTCATATGTTAAACTTCACCTTTTTCAACTGACAGCTAAGTTGAAATACATGGTTTCTTATGGGTGCTGTTACATTCAGTACGTGTCCGGCAACGCAAAGTTCAAAAACTGGTCAACTTTTAACTTTTTGCGTACGTTGAGTAGTTTGACAGATATTGGTTGGTTTTTTTGGTATGTTCTGAATTAGGTTTTTGTGTTTTGTGGCAGCAAAAATAAAATTAAACAAGAGAAATAAACGAAATAAATAAAAAAAATTAATTTAATAAATAAAATAGAGAATCATCCTATTGAAGCTGTTCAAATGCTTCCGTCAATAAAGTACTCATTGTGCCAACCTTCTCCGTCGTTGCGATAATGTCAGTTGAAAAAGGCGAAGTATAACGTATGACGGATTCATTGTGCCCCGGCCTTAAGACTTTGTAAAGTAAACTTTGCGCGTGATCGGCCGAACATAAAGGACATACAAACAAACATTAATTTTTATATAAATGACTAATTTTTTTTAAATTAGCTCCTACCAATTTTGAAGACTCTTGATATTATGGATTCCAAGATATAAGGTTTTTATAATTACTTTGTATAGGTGGTGTCCCTCCCACTGTACTATTCGACCAATACTTTGAATGACTTCGCTCTCAAAAGAGTCCATAACAATTTTGATGACTTGCTATTATAGATTTCAAGATATAGGATTATTTTTAATTACTTGTGGGTGACCCTTCCCTCGGTCCTTTTCTACCAATATTTTGAATTACCTTGCCCCTCGCTCGCAAAAGAGTCCATAACAAATTTGTGGACTCTTGCTATTACAGCTTTCAAAATATATTATTCTTAATAACTTTGTAGGGATGTGCCTCTTCCCTTGGTCCCTTTCTACCAATATTTTGAAATATTTCTCTCTCTTGCTTTTATAGCTTTCAAGATATAAGATTATTATTACATCCACTACATCCGAAATTTTGCAAAAAGTTATGGAAAATATGAGATGTATACTGTCTCGCTAAAAAGAGCACGTATGTGCGAAGCAGAAAATGGACATCACTTACAGGATAGCATTTTTCAAAGCTTATTGCAAAAAATTCCCCAATAATATACTGTATTGATAAAAAATTATAATAATCGCATAAATAAAAAAGTTATACATTTAAACCATATAGCTCATTTTACACCAACCTGTATGAGTATGCCCTTCCCTTTGCTCCTCTTCTACCAATATTTTGAATTACTTCGCACCTGGCTCTCAAAAAACTCCATACTAACTTTGAAGATTCTTATTGATACAGCTTTCAAGATATAAGATTATAATTAATTACTTTGTATGGGTGTGCCCCTTCCCATGATCATATTTTACCAATATCTTGAATTACTTCGCACCTCACTCTCAAAAGAGACCAAATTTTAGGACCCTTGCTATTATAGCTTTCAAAATATATTATTATGAATTGCTTTTTATGGGTCGTATTATACCAATATTTTGAAATACCATACTAAATTTGAGGACTCTTGCTATTATAACTTTCAAGATATAAGATTATTATTAATTACTCTGTATGGGCGTGCCCCATCCCATGGTCCTATTCTGCCAATACTGCAGCGAGCAACACAAAAGTAAAAAACAAATTAGTTATTTTCAGTTCATTTCGTTGTTTCTATTTTAATTATCAAAACAAAAAAGAAGAACCATAGTACATTGGAAAATTGCAAATTGTCTGAATCAAATTTTCTTCACGACCGACAAACAACAAAAAAAAGTATGTATATTAGGTGTGCGTCAAAATAGGCGTGGTCAATTAAACCTGTACATGCATATTTTCCGAACTTAAGATGCAATTAGACGTGACTTGGTCATAATGCCATAGCCATAACCAAACCAAATTTCAATTAGTTTCTATGGCAATGGCTATGGCGTTATGGCGAGTTACATATAATCAAATACAGTGTTGCCCATTACTTTAGTTCGAAAGGCTGTTTTCGATGGCTATGGTTATGTCACGTCTGATTGTACCTTTAACGTCCCTTTTCACAATGTATGGTTCAGAGTTGTAATATATGGCGCCATATCAAAATGTATGCATACATGATATCTCACATAAGATCGCATTTGCAATCAAAAAAGCTTGAATTTTATCAATTCGATATTTTTCTCTCTTTTTATTCCTGGTGAATTGGAAGTCAAATACATACGGTATGCAAAGTTTATATGCGTATAGCCTTGCAGGATTTTATATATTGCCTATTTAATAAATCAAATAATCAAAAAGATAATTCAGTCATTAAATTGTTATTAATTTTATAAAAAGTAACGGAATCCTCAGATATATTAAGAAACAAAATTCATATAACCCAAAAATAATATTTAAAACGAGTGTTAGGATTATTTTTTCTTTTATAATTTTTTTACAGGCCTATTCACAGGAAAAGTCTCGTCAGTCACAACTTTTGTTATGACAGAGTTCTATATTTACTCTTGTGACTCGGTCTTAATTTAGTATTCTCGTAACATAGTCACAAAAATCCAAATTTTATAGTTAACATTCTATGTTAATGAAAATTTTGACTTTAAAAATTATGGCATTTGAATATTGAAAATAAATAATAACAAAAATTAAAAATTTTAAAAACCCCGGACTTTTTTCAGAAAAGATGTTATAGCTAAGAACCCTCTCGAAGTCCTCTTTCAAACAGAATAAATTAAATGACAATCGCTCCAGCCGTTTGGCCTGTACGTGGACACGGACAAACACACAGATACACAGACACACACTACAAACTTATAACACCCCTTTTTTTAGTCGGGGGTTAAAAAATAAAAAAAACACATACATACATATGTATGTATGTATGTTTATAAAAACAAATAATATTGGAGTACGTGGTCCAATATAGGTGAAATAGACTAGTTGCATCATGGTCCCATGTAATGCAGTCATGGACAATGTCGTTTTCATACAAGCATTCAATGCTGCTCGATAAGTGTTTTTAGTCTATTTCTATTCCATATGCGGTACTTTTGGGGTTAGTCCGATGTAATGAAAAGTTTGACCATGTGGTGCAACCCTAGGACATCGCAATGTTAAATCGACCAGCTTTATTCATATATTTGGAGTACTCCTACTCCTCTTTGGACTAGTCCTTACATGCATGTATGGACTCAAGTTTAAAACCATACATTTATATTAAAATTATCTATATACTACTACAAATATGAATACTTAAAGAAATTACATAATTTCATAATTAAAAGAACGGGTTATTATACATTTATTTTTTTCTCGTAATGAAGCTTAAAATATTTCAACTATGATATTTGCTGATGTTGCTTGTGGAAAGCAGAATAATATACATACATACATATGTACGTGTATATTTTTGTATGGGGAGACAGAAGAATGATGACTCATTCTACTTGTGCCAAACTTATAGCATAACTCCTAATACATACATACATACATATGTACATACATACGGGCAAAGTTAAAAATATAAATAAACATGAAGCAAAACTACAACGACGTCAACTCAAAATTATTTTAAATATGGGTGCATTTAATTTTTAAGATTTGGTGATTTACGCAAGTTAAAAAACGTTTTTAAGCTAATATTCTATTATAAATACAATTTTAGCGAATTTCGCTCAAACATTTGAAATGCTATTTAAAATTTTTATGAATACGGCTGTAAGCATTTAACAAGAGACAATGCAAATGTTATTATAATGTTTAAGTAAGATGAGAAAAATATGAAGCATGTTTATAAGGTTTATGTTGGCAGTAATATGAATTTTGAAAAGTTTTAAGAAATTTTTAGAGTGTTGGAAGGATATATATAGATTTTGGTTATAAACAAAGATATTGAATTAAACGATTTTCGTTATAGAAAAAAATACTGCTCATAAAAGATTGACTTTGGTTATTTCATCTTACCTGAAACTTCATTCCTATAAATGTTATAAATGGCCAGCTACTTGCATACTGATAACCTGATCTGAAAACCAGACCAGCTACCTGATCCTGATAAGCTGATCTGAAAACCAGACCAGGTCCTGATAAGCTGATCTGAAAACCAGACCAGGCCGTGATAAGATGATCTGAAAACCAGACCAGCTCCTGATAAGCTGATTTGAAAACCAGACCAGGTCCTGATAGGCTGATCTGAAAACCAGACCAGCTCCTGATAAGCTGATCTGAAAACCAGACCAGGTCCTGATAAGCTGATCCGAAAACCAGACCAGGTCCTGATAAGCTGGTCTGAAAACCAGACCAGCTGCTGATAAGCTGATCTGAAAACCAGACCAGGTCCTGATAAGATGATCTGAAAACCAGACCAGCTCCTGATAAGCTGATCTGAAAACCAGACCAGGTCCTGATAAGCTGATCTGAAAACCAGACCAGCTCCTGATAAGCTGATCTGAAAACCAGACCAGGTCCTGATAAGCTGATCTGAAAACCAGACCGGGTCCTGATAAGCCGATCTGAAAACCAGACCAGGTGCTGATAAGCTGATCTGATAAGCTGATATAATAGCTGATATCTGTTCTGCTATTTGCTGTTAGCAAACGTGGATGAGATGGTGTTAAAGCAGTTGGTGTCGATAAGAGAATATCTAATGAAATATAATGGAATTTCATAATATTGTGAAACTCAATTCCTCTTGTGTAGAACCTTTCAAAGATAAGAAGACTGTGCATGTTTAAGCGATATGAAAAGAAAAAACAAGAATTTGTAAATAAGCAAAAAGAAAAAATTTTTGATCTAGCGAAGTAAAACCCATAAAGAAACAAAACATAAAAATGTGGACATTTGTAGTTAAAATTACTATTAAGTAAATTTAAGTTGAAATAAAAACCATTTATATATATATATATATATATATATATATATATATATATATATATATATATATATTATTATTATTATTTCAATATTTTATTATTTTTTCAATATTTTATTTAACATTTTTCTTAAAAATCTTAGTACCAATACAAATGTAAATGTATGTATAAATAAAAATATACAGATATAAAAAGAAAAAAGATCATTAATCTAATATTTGATTTTTATTGACAGATAAAAAAAAAGATAAAAGCTTACAGCATTCAATTTTTACATACTTTTGTGTGAATAAAATACAAAAATTAATAAGCTAAGTTTAGACGATATGTTGAATCAGCATATTTATGATGAAAAATTTGTTACCAGTGCCAACAGATCGTGTAGACACTAAATTTTTTCAACATACGTATGCTTAACGACATATGAAGGGCATTCGTTAACGTTGTCAACAAACGTATTTTCAAGATTTTAGCATATCGTGTAGCCACCATATTTTTCCTTTGTAACAAATTTCCTATGTATGCTGTCAGATATGTTATTTGTTGAAAAGCCTATGTAAGCTTTTCAGCATACGGCAAATTTGATAGCATATAGAATTGATATTTTAACTCTGCTCAGGTATGAACAGTGTTTCCCAATTTGCCATTTTTAAAATAAAAATAACGTAAATATTAAAATAACAAAAATAGTAGAATAAAAGCAAAAAAAAAACATGGTAAATTCGGGTGAATAAAAAATAAGGCAAATTAAAATTTCATAAAAAAAAATTCAGGCGATTCTGAAGAAGACAATCAATCTTATTCCAACAAACTTCGCAATAAAATCGACTTTTTGCATGCTTTTAGCCTCCTAAAAGTTTTGCCGATTTTTAAAAAATATTGGAATTAGTCAACATCCCGCTGTTAGTAACTTTTTGCGAATTTTTGCGACTTTTATTGAATTTTTTGTATTCCTTATAGTTTTGGCGATTTTTAATCAACATTATGGTTTGTTTAAAATTTTGCAACTTCTCGCGACTTTTTGTAGTTCGAGATAAAAGCGAATTTTTGGATGCTTTCAGCCTCTTAAAAATTTTGCCGATTTTTAAGAAATATTGGAATTTGTCATCATCCCGCTGTTAGTAACTTTTTGCGAATTTATGTAATTTTCGCGATTTTGGCCGAATTTTTTGCATTCCTTACAGTTTTAGCAGTTTTCAATCCATATTATGACTTGCTTAAAATTTTGCCAATTTTTTTTGCGATTTTTTGCAAAGTTTGCAATAAAGGCGTGGTTTCGCGTGGTTTTTTTGTAAAAGTTTTAACAATTTTGAAGAGTTTAAAACATTATTAGACTTTGTCGTCTTGCTGTTGTAGCTTTTTGCCAATTTCCGTTATTTCGCGAATTTCTTTTTATTTATATACATGTAGAATTGCACTAATTTTTATTTTAACCAAAAATATAATTTTTTGCACTGAAAGCGATAATTGATATATGTACATACATAAATTTATAATAATGAAAAAGAATTGTCAAAATTTATTTTATATCTAAGCAAATGCTCAACATATATACTAGAATACGAAATTCCACATATCATGTAGACACAAAAATTTTATGCTAACTCATATGTTGTATTATCATTTGCTGACATATGTTAACTTTAAAAATTGTGATACTTTCAGCATACTGTGTAGACGGCTAACATATATATATGCTGACAGCAGGATTTGTTGTTATTTTAAAGCATATGAACATAAGCATACATTTGCTGATTCAACATATCGTCTAGACTTAGCTATAGATAAATTTATAAACAAATATATAGGCAATAAATAAATTAATAAATAAATAGAGAAATAAATTAATAAATAAATAAAGAAATAAATTAATTAATAAATTAATAAACAAATAAATAATAAATACATAAATTAATTAATAAACAAATAAGTAAATAATAAATAAATTAATAAATAATTAAAAAATACGTTAATAAATAAATACAATTAGTACAAATTTATATTTTCGTTGACATCTTACATGCAATTTAGTAGGATTCATTCTATTCTACATCCATTGCATCATTATTTCGGTCTATGTAATGTCCCCAAGCGGGCGTTTTTATTTTATCTTTCATTATATTTCTTTTATCATCAGAAAAGCTAAGTGCTATTTTATGCAGTTTTTGGATATATAGTTGATGTGTTTTAGATCTAAACAAAAACATTTCATCCGAGATAATTTTGGATTCGAATAAGCAACTTTTGTAATCATTAATGGACAACTTTTTAATTACAGACTTTTTGACCCCTTTTAATTTTTTTACAGCTTCCGAGCGAAGAGCCGACAGAGAATACATTTTTGCTCTTAAGCCAACAAACTCTGTCATTATATCCCCATGGTTTTCATCTTTCATTATTCCTAAAACCTTCTTATTTAGTAGCGGCAAACGAAATTGATTATATCTATAGGATATTCTGACGTATCAAAATTCAAACTAATGTCATTACGGATGTCATCGTAATAATCATCAGTTTTAATTGAATAAATAAATGAGTCAGTATCCATATAGTTGAGAGAAATGTTGTCTCCAAATTTAGGCTTCATGAAGCCATAATGGAAGTCATACATTCTCCACTTGGATAACTCCAGTACTGTGAAACCAACATATATGGGTTTATCATATAGTGGTTCCATTTTTTCTAACTCTACCGAATACATATCATCAGAAAATTTTGTGAACTGCTTAAAATTAGGTTTCGCAATTAATGCTCTGAGACCTAAATGATTCCTATTTGTTGTTTCCCAAGATGAAGTAATTCTAATGTCCCTACGTTTTTCAATGTTTTCCATTGTCTTCCCGTAAACAGCATTGTTTAAAAGTTTGAAGAAATCTTTTTCAAAATTATTTTTAGCATTTGTCGTATGAAATCTGTTTAAGTCAATATATTTTTTAAGGCAAAGGGATTGCTGAAATCTGAGTATTCTATGGATTTGTTTTAAAATGAGGCCATTTGAAATGGCTTGTTTTAAAACTCTATAGTGTATGGTGTAATTTGTTTTTGAGTGTAAGTCTGCAACTAATTTTTTGATTTTGGATCCCCCACGGTCTTATTTTGGGGACAAAATGGCAAATCATTATGAAGATCATGCACTGAATCCCGATAATCTATATCCACTTCCAAAATGTACCCATACTCTGCAGTATCAGAAATTTTTTTAACATCAAAATCAGTATCACATACCCACTCAAATTCACCGCAAGGAAGATATTCCGACATCGCCCAACCATACAAATTGTTAGCGTCTAAATATACAAGAAATTCTGATGGCTTTGATGCATCAAAATCTTCCAAATATTTGTTATTTGCTTTGGAATATCTTTGCGAGCATTGAACTAGTCCACCTCTAATTCCGTTTTGCATAAACATATACATTTCGGAATCAGTGAACTGTTCCAGTGAAACTTCTGTGGTTTTCAACATTGCATCCCAAGATAAGCCTGGTGCTGTATAATAGTGGCAGGGGTCCAAATCGTATATATCTCTACAAATTTTCCTAAAATTTTCAAACACGTCAGTTAGAAGTAGAACATCTGTCTTTAAGTAGAGTTCAGTGTAGTCAAGGAGGGTTTTACACTTAAACTCTCTCCATATTTTTTGAGCATGTTCATACTCGACTACATCACATTCTTCATTCGTTAGAATATTGAAGAACTCGTCTCTACTAGGGAGCTTAGTTTCCTTAAACTTAGTCATGGAATCCATGTAAGAGTACGGAAATACACCCTTTCTTCTAATCAGGTTGAAATGAGCTTCATCAACGAAACATGATCGAATAGTATTAAAATCATTGCTATCAAGATTTTTCACTAACATATCTAAGCTCGTGGCCATAAATCTAAACGAGTCTATAAATCTTATTTCGAATCCGCGTTTTTCATCTAATCTGATGAAAATTGAAAGAGAAATATAACGCTCTGTGTTCTGGGGAATCACTTTTATTGTAGAATATTTTATAGTAGAAAGTTCTTTGAAAAATAGGTGTATATCATATGCAGAAAGATTATGCAGGATAACCGGTATAAACTGAGGTGTTTTATAATTCAAATTGCATTCGCTATGTGCTGCCCCACGATAATTGCCCGTAAGATGACAATGATCTCTAACTTTATCGTTATTTAATATTTTCTTACATATATGACAATTTTTTGCATTATTATATTGAGCTATTTATATTGGGGTTATGAACATTTTCTTAACTTTAAGTAAATACTTTAAATAAATATCTGTACAATCTTCAACTATTTTTTTGATAAATATATTTGCCGAATCTTCACCAAAATAATTGCTATATAAATTATTTTCTCTCTTAAAACTACAATTAATAAAATACCCGAATGCACACGCATGATGTTTCTGTACATTTGTAATGCTTTTACTTACATAATCATTGACTTTTTCTAAAATGGACTCAAAGTCTGCGTATATTACAAATGGTACATTTAACTGTTTGTAGTGCTTCGTAAACTTGATAATAGATCCATCTTCTGGCATTCTGATGACTTTTTTGCCGCAAACGTTTTTGTGATGATTATGCACATAATAATCATGTGTATAATATAGGCAGGTGTTGCATATCAGAATCTTACTTCTGTGTGACGTCATGTTGGAACGAAGAAGTCTGAAGAAAATATAGAAAATAAAATAGTATGTAAATTAATATAACAATAATAAGTAACTGTTTAAATAGATATGAAAACAAATTTTGCATAAATGCACAAATGAAACTTACTTTGATATATCCTTGATGAGTACATAGTGGAAGTTTTCATTGGACTGGAGCAATAAGAGATTAATATGAACATGTTTTCTCCTTTTGTTATGTAGTATGGTCCTATAAGCGATGTTCCATTGTGACCAAATACATTGATGCTCACATAATTTTGACTTTCAAATTTTTGTATCTGCTTCAATGGGAGTGGAAACTCTAGGTCTTTAAAATTTAATACAACTTCCCCTATATTAATATTCTCAATAGAAATGTGTGCAATATTGAAATTTCTATGGTTTTTCCGTTGTCTTCGATCTAAAGTACTATTTGTGTACAAAGCCGCAATGAGACACCATTTAAAGCAATAAATATCATTGTTGAAGACAGTTATGCATGCACATTTCACTGCAATATTTTTCGGGAGAGGGATAAAGCTTGATCCTCTTAATATGGACGCCTTGTTTATATTAACTTCAAGGGAATTTATTGAAATCAAGGCCCATCCACTATCCCTCTCTTGAAATTCTTCCATTTTGGTTCTTAGCTCCTCGGCTTGTTTCTTGTACATGTCCTCCATGTCATCAGACAAAGTCACCAACATCATTTTCGAAATATGTACAAGTTGGGAAACATTCATCTCATCATTCACCATCTTCATATAATCACACGTGAGCTCCATATTAAATTTAAATGTAGTATGTATCTTACTACTTTCATTTAGTTGTTGTACTATGGAGCTCTTGCCAGATTTCAGAAACTCCTCCGGAAACAAGACACCCACATTTTTGTTGTGGAGGATATATGTCTCGATCCTCCCATTGAAGTTGCTTGCTCTTTTTGTGAGAAAATCTCCAATCCGTTCTTGTTGACAGCTGTTTTTATGTTTTGTGGTTCTGACATGAGCCATATAACCAATTGATGGGATCATTTCATCACAATCCTCACAATATTTGTTTTGAGGATTAAGCTTACTAGTTCCAAGCATAGCCTTCGATTGGTTAGCATAGGAGTGCGTTTCAATATGCTGGTTTAGTTTTGTTTGAGTCATAAAGACTTTATTGCAGATGGTACAACTTGTAGTATTCATATTATTTAATTATTTATTTGTTTATTATTTAATTTAATTATTTTATTTATAAACAATTTATTTCAGTTATAAACAATTTATTTAATTATTTTTTATGCACTATTATCTTTTTTAACAAAGAGTAATTAGTTCTAGCACTTTTATAGTTTTTGGATTTCAAACACTTTAGAAATTTTGGTTGGGAAAATAGGTTGTGACTTGTTGAGATATCAGAGCAGACTGATGACAATCTACATTATTTCTTCTACTTATATACTTTATATGAGAATCGCGTAGTAGTCATCAAATCTAATTTATCTGATGGTATTACGACATGTGATGAAATTCATATATATACACACACACACAAACACATGTATACATACACACATACACACGCACACACACACACATACATACATACATACTGCTCTATTGGTATTACGATATATGATGAAATTCATATACACAGCAACACCCAGAACAAAATCGCTAGCATCAGTTTGTAATACAAAGGTACGAGAAAAATCGGGATACGTGAAAGTAGGTGCTTCTACAAGTTCTTGATGCATTTCTCTAAAAGCTATTTTCTACAATTGTTACATTAAAGTAAAATATACTGAAATAAAAATGTCATTACCCCTATTAAAAAACTCTGCTCATCAACCTGATTGGATTTAAAACATTTAACATCTGAAATGCACTTGCACACATAAAACCTATGCCAACACAATATTATCTATCTCCATAAGAATATCAACGCCAATAGCCTAGAAAACATATATAAATTCATTTGTAAAGGAGTGTTGATGGAATTCACACAAGCAATGATATTCTTCAAAGCAAAAATAGATACGATCACATACATTAATACAACAACATATGCATACATTACCAGATACATTCCCTATTCACTTCAATTCACAATAGGGTTGCCACTCTCTGCAGCTATTAGATTATTTCCCCAGACATCGCAAACATAAATGCATACATACAATAATCCTACATAAGCATAGCAATGATAACTCAAAACAACAACCTAAAGTCTCTCAAATAACAATCACTTCATGCAGACAAATACACAGATCTCTTGTAACTACCCTGCAGTCAGAGTGGGAGCAAGTGTCTTTGTGTCAACACTAAAATTCTAGTAACAACTTTGGTATAATAAGTTTTCTTCTATCCGTCAGTATAAAAGGAGAGGGGTGGAATTGTCAATAAATTGTCAATATACACAAATGCGTATGTTCGTATATTATAGAAATTTATCAGTAACTAACTGTCTGGCTGGTATGTCTCATGACCACATAAGAATTACGTAGTAACTACCTAGTCAATTGTTTTTTCTATTAGTAAGGTTTCAATGAAAAGCACATGCTAAATGTCTACAGCATAAAGCATTGTATGGGAAATAATTGTAGAGTAGTACTGGTGACAAAGTCAAAAGCGACATTTTCACCATCGAAATTTCCTACTGGGTATAATGGTTGTCTGCCACTACGACAAAAGTATCTGAGACCGACAAACATACAAGTAAATACAAAAACGCACACATATACCCACACATACATACACACAAACATCCCACACATACATCCACCCACTGTAAGCACAACGTTTCTCTACAATAACAACAAAACCTGTACACATAAGTGTACATATATTCACATACATAGAAAGAATCAAACACACATAGCCAAGAAACTCACAGTATGAAAATCCCAAAATCCCCCCATTTGTAACAGGGTTGCCATCGTTTTTATGTTCTCCCGGTTTTGAATTCCCAAAACAGGACCCCGGTCCCCATTACTCATCTACTAATATAAAACAATTTTATAAGTTTTTCAATTTATTTTAGCCATAGCTGTAATAAGTGAATGGATTGGAAATTAAAAATATTTTTATTTAAGATTTAGTTTAATTTTAAATTTTTTATAGAGTGTTTAATTTTCTACAAAAGCGTGCCAAGAAGTTTACTGTACCACATTCCGTTCTTTACTTATAACAATCAGACAGAAAAGTGGAAAATGTTTATTTGTTGTTTTGTGTAAAGCCACCATACTATCACAAATTTATATTATGTGGATTTGTTAAACGCACTAAAAGCACTAACGTCAAAGGTGAAAAAGCACCAATTTCAGGTATTTAAAAAAAAGCACCTAGTTGAAAAATTCCGGGCTGTTATGAATTGAAAAGCACTAAATTGGCACGCTGCACACGAAGCACGAAGGCGTCGTATAAACGGCAAGATTCTAAAACAAGATTCAGAAAGCGAAGCATGTGATTCAACTCGTCGTCTAAACATAGTATTAGTTACTAAACGAACTCATTCATGTATACTTTTACGGCCCTTTTCATGTACAATTAAAAGCTAACCGGGACTTTAGCGGCAAGTTTTGTATGAAGAACTGTTACACTGCAATTACACATGCCACTAGTGGCATGGCATTGTTGTGTACGTATTATCGACGAAAAATTGTTCGAAAAAGTCGAATCTCTTGCCATTTGCTTTGCTGTTTACACATGCCATTGCCACTCCATTTTAAAAATGTCGTCGAAGCGAGCTGGCTCAGTCTCTTTTCCATTTTTACTTTTCCTTTTGTTTATAGAATAGAGTTACCTAGTACGTCACAAAGGCGCATTCTTGAGGAAACTATTAACACTTATTATTATTATTATTATTTTAATAATATTAGTTCTTTATAATTAACAAACTCCAGTTTTTCATACACAAATCAAGTTATAAATCATAATAACACATTTAACAAGCTAAAATATTAATTTAATTTTCACAGTAATACAATAAATTTGCATCAAATGTATAACAGGGTAACACTTTTCTTCGTTTTGACATTCAATGGCATGCAACTGCCAAATTTTCACTCGCATGCAAATTTTGCTGCCACTGGGGCTGCCATTGCGAAAAATTTTAGTGTGTTAGTGAAAAATCGTGAGTGTATTGAGTTTTTCGAAATGGCATGCCACTATAGTGGCATGTGTAAATGGTATGTTAGTTAAAGTTCATGTGAAGTCTTAATCTAAAATAGTAATAGTGACCCAACTTTTACCTACGCTAATAAGAAAGTCATAAGACCTCTATAAACGAATAAAGTATTTTTAAATTAAAATAAGGGCCGTCCATATATTACGTAACGCTCTAGGGGGGGAGGGTGTTCGAGTTTTGTTACGATTTGAATATGTTACGTAACAGAAAAAATTATTAATTTGGTACAAAAATAGGTATGTTTTTCTCATTTATTTATTTAATTGATCATACGTGTTACCTACATATACTCGTATTATGTATGTATACATACATACATGTGCCGAATATCAATTTTTGATATTCGCGAATTCTAGTATTTAAAATGATATCCGCGAATACGAATATTTAAAACAATATTGGCTAATATGAATACCTAATGTATGTGAAATTTATAGACATTTAATTGGGGGTCTATTTTATTCTGCACAATTAAATTTAAAAAAAAAATTTGTATAGTAAATAACTTCATACTCCTGTCCGCGTACATTAAAGTTTATGAAAACTATCCAAAAATTTAATGGTTGTTAAATAACATTTGAAAATTATACAAAATTTTTATAACAAACTAGCTGAGCCCGACAAACGTTTTATTGCTCTCAATTATGTTATTTATCCATTTAAATTTTTAAATATTCTTAATATACATATGTACATAGGTATGTACATAAAAACTCCTTTCCATATCAAACTGCAACATGTACATTAACATTATATATATATTTTCAGAAGTTCAGGAAAATATTTTTTGCAATTCTCATGGAAAATAACAAAAATTAAAATTTTAAAAACCCCCGATATATCCAGAAAAGATGTGATATCTTCTAAGAGCCTGGACGAATTTTTTTCAAACACAGCTAAAAACACTCTCGATCAAGTCACCTTCAAAACAGAAAAAATTAAATCAAAATCGGTCCAGCCGTTTGGTCTGTAAGAGTACTTGTATAGACACACACTACAAACTTATAAGACCCCTTTTTTTTGGTCGCGGGTTAAAAAAGTGTCCTTTCAAAAAATATATTCTTCCATATACACACATACATACATACATATGTATGTAGATGACAATATCAAACTATTAAGTTTTAAAATTTTTGTTGCTCAACTTCAGGCTACAATGTTTAAGCAGGGTTTAAAAATTAGTTTTTAAAAATTTTTAGTTTAAATATGACTATTATGAAAATATGACTTGTTTGAATTTTTGACAAAATGCATAATAAAAATATTCAATTGCATTTGCATATTACATATATGCGCAAATAAATATTTTATACCTTCACACTATTTAATATTTTCCATAGCAATCAGAACAGGAATATTTTTGTAGTAATATTTATCTATGCACACAAACTGAAAATATATCCACAATAATATTTTACGCAGTACACAGATTTCAATTTTTTTATATTAGCTTGTGTTATATTTTTGTGACTGCAAAATATTATAGCACACAAATATTACAAATAACAACTACCGAAAAATATGCATAGAAAAATATTTCAACTCTAAAAAATATTTCACCATTCAACTACTCTGAAAAATATGCTAAATGAAATATGAGAAAATTGAAATATTTGAGAAAAAAATATTTAGATATTCAAACAAGAAATATTGTCATTTTGAAAATATTTTCAAGAAATATTTTGAAGAAATATGCATATTTATGGCAAAAAATATTTCTGACTCATTATGATGCGTAAAATGGAATGATTGAAGATTAGTGCATTTGACTATGTGTGTATGTTGTATATTTATGTGTGTACGTATATTAATTAATTTACGCAAAGTTTATTATTATTATTAATAATAATAGTAATAATAATAATAATTTTAATTATTGCTTTTTTTTAATATATTTTACTTAGAATGTGTAAGTAAATAAAATGTTCATTAAGGAAACATTTCCTTCTAGGATGAACAAAATAGTAAAACTAAAATTCATATTAGATATTAGTAAAAAATACGTTAGATAGGACAAACTTGCCCTTAAGTTATCGCTCATTTTAGGTTAAACTAAAGTTGTAATAAATCATAATTTTAAATAATTAATAAGCTCTTCCCAAATCAAATGTCAATGCAGAATTATCACAATTATATCTTTGTAGGTTTTTCTTCTAGCACATTTTAGATATTGGTGTTTTATTATTTTACTATTTAAATTTATAAAACCAAATTCTAGACAGACAAAATTGATGAAAATGTTATTTGGGAACTCATTTTTTATATTTTTTTTTACAAAACGTGCAACGAATTAAAATTAAATGGACGCGCTGATAATAATAAATAATAATAATAATAATAAAATATTTATTTAGCGCAATAAAATTATTTCGTAACAGAAAAATAATTTTTTAGTTTTCATAGGAAATTAGTTAATATGTTGACAATTTCTAGTAAATATATTAGTGTTTTTAAACCCTGTGTTTAAGTTTTGAGAGATGTGTTAATGGAAAATTGCATACATAGACGTATTTTCATAAGGATATTGTTTTAATTTTTTATACAACGGATCTTAAGAAATAATATTTAAAAAACAACAGTGAAATGCGTGTAGGAACTAGATTGTGTGCTCCTATAATTTTAAGGTATTTTTAAGGAATATTTTTTTATATGGGCTTATATTATGTGTTGAAAATGTGAAGTTGTAGAAAGGACAAAAATTAAGAAAAGGATAAATTCAGTGAAGTGCGTCTTTGACCCGCACACGAAGTGTTCCGTACGGACACTAGATACGTAATTCAATACGAACTTTAGCCTATATAATAAATAGTTTTGACTTTTTTTCGATTTTGCATTTTTCCAGTTTTGAGCGTTTTTTAGTTTTGGCGATTTCGGTTTTTGGCGGTTTTTTATTTTTGGCTCTTTTTCCCCGTTTTGTCGATTTTTTCGGTTTTTGACGTTTTTCATTTTGGCGATTTTTTTCATTTTTGTGATTTTTTCATTTTGGCTATTTACTTTATTTTGGCGATTTATTTTATGTAGGCCATTTTTTAAGTTTGGTGCCTTTTTCGCGTTTTTGGTGTTTTTTCGGTTTTTGGCGTTTTTTCAATTTGGCGATTTTTTAGTTCTGGCGATTTTTTTCATTTTGGCGATTTTTTTCCATTTAGGCAATTTTTTTTCGGTTTTTGGCTTTTTTTCAATTTAGCGATTTTTTTTTATTTTGGCGATTTTTTCATTTTGCCGATTTTTTTTCATTTAGGCGATTTTTTTCATTTTGTCGATTTTTTCGGTTTTGCCGATTTATTTTAGTGTTAGAAATTTTTTTTTTAATTTGGTGCTTTTTTCGATTTAGCGATTTTTTTGGTTTTTGGGTATTTTTTTAATTTGGCGATTTTATAATTTTCAGATTTTTTAGTTTTACCGTTTTTGAAAATTTCAATAGTTTTCCTCTTACGGTTTCCAAGATATAGCAAGTCAAAATTGCATAACTGATGTACCACCCTTTAATTTAAATTTTGTTAAATTTTAGTGTTAATTGTTGTAGTCTGTATAAAAATATGTACACTAACATGCCTTTTCACAGAAAGTATTGTGACTGAAAAATAGTCATAACTTTAACATTGTGACTAAAGACTACAAATTTCCGATTCTCAAAACAAAATTCTATCAACATACATTTTTAAAATAAAGACTAGGAATGTAGACAATCATAGGAATTATGACAGGAATTTTAAACTAAAATAATTAATATAAAATATTAAGAGAAAAAAAATTTAGAAATGGCAGAAGGGATATTCTAATAGCCCATTTTGGGAATGATTTACAATTTCCACAAAAAATCGAAGAGCAAGCTGTGCTGCTAGATTTTAACCTTATATTTATATTTTTCCCGCGACTTTGTTCGCACTTAGAAAGAAACTGTGTAGGCTTTAAATTGTAAAGGGTGTTTTTTATTGAGGTATAGAACTTTAAGTTGGCATCACTTTTTTAACTGGCGGCCATTTTGTTAGCTGTCAAGTGATTAATATTTAGTTTGGTTTGCCATTTCATCATGAACAGGTTGACAAAAGAACAACGCTTGCAAATCGTGCAAATTTATTTCGAAAATAATGGTTCAGTTCGCGAAGTTTACCGCAAGCTCCGTCCATTTTATGGTCGACATAATCGTCCATCAGAGCAATTAATTCGGTTAACCATGGATCGTTTTCGCACTACGTTTACTCTATGTGATAATACGCATCCGCAGAGACGTCGAACAGTGCGCACCGAAGAAACAATTGCCGCTGTAGGGCAAAGTGTTGAAGAGGACCCGAATGAATCGATTCGCCACCGTGCACAGCAATTGGAGCCGACTAACCGACTATTTTGTTCCCGAATTGGATGGCATGAATGTGGATGAGTTGTGGTTCCAACAAGACGGCGCTACATGCAACACAGCGCACGTCACAATCGATTTATTGAAGGAAACATTCGATGAGCGCATAATTTCGCGGAATGGACCTGTCAATTGGCCACCAAGATCGTGTGATTTGACACCATTGGATTATTTTCTTTGGGGATATGTGAAGTCGCTCGTCTACGCCAACAAACCAGAAACGTTAGGGGACTTGGAAGCCAACATTCGTGGCGTTATTGCCAACATACGGCCCCATATGCTCGAAAAAGTGGTTGAAAATTGGACCTGTAGAATTGGCTTTATTCGAGCCAGCCGCGGCGGCCACATGCCCGAAATTATATTTAAGCATTAATGGCATAAAATTATCCTTCCAATAAAGCCAAATTAATGGACATTAAAACGATTTTCTTGTGTTTTATTTCAATTTGAAGTTCTATACCCCTTAAAAAAACACCCTATATTTAGGCCAATATTATCTAAAACAGACAAAATACCAACAGTGAACATTTTCGCGATTTATTCTGTTCCGCACTACTTTCTCAATTTTTTCTTTAATATCGATCTTCTCCAGACAATAATAAACAAAACAAAAAAGGATAGGTGGTCCCGACGTTCACGACAGCTGCCGTGACCAAGGGAAATAGGGATTCATTCTCTGCAGATAATGCGACTAGTCTATACATGCATGTAAGGATTAGTCCAAAGAGGAGTAGTAGTACTCCAAATATATGAATAAAGCTGGTCGATTTAACATTGCGATGTCCTAGGGTTGCACCACATGGTCAGCAGCATTGAATGCTTGCATGAAAACGACATTGTCCATGACTGCATTACATGGGACCATGATGCAACTAGTCTATTTCACCTATATTGGACCACGTACTCCAATATTATTTGTTTTTATAAACATACATACATATGTATGTATGTATGTGTTTTTTTTTATTTTTTAACCTCCGACTAAAAAAAGGGGTGTTATAAGTTTGTAGTGTGTGTCTGTGTATCTGTGTGTCCGTGTCCACGTACAGGCCAAACGGCTGGAGCGATTGTCAGTCATTTAATTTATTCTGTTTGAAAGAGGACTTCGAGAGGGTTCTTAGCTATGTTTGAAGAAAATCGGTCCAACCGTTTAAAAGATATAACATCTTTTCTGAAAAAAGTCGGGGGTTTTTAAAATTTTTAATTTTTGTTATTATTTATTTTCAATATCCAAATGCCATAATTTTTAAAGTCAAAATTTTCATTAACATAGAATGTTAACTATAAAATTTGGATTTTTGTGACTATGTTACGAGAGTACTAAATTAAGACCGAGTCACAAGAGTAAATATAGAACTCTGTCATAACAAAAGTTGTGACTGACTTGAGACTTTTCCTGTGAATAGGCCTGTAAAAAAATTATAAAAGAAAAAATAATCCTAACACTTGTTTTAAATATTATTTTTAGGTTATATGAATTTTGTTTCTTAATATATCTGAGGATTCCGTTACTTTTTATAAAATTAATAACAATTTAATGACTGAATTATCTTTTTGATTATTTGATTTATTAAATAGGCAATATATAAAATCCTACAAGGCTATACGCATATAAACTTTGCATACCGTATGTATTTGACTTCCAATTCACCAGGGATAAAAGGAGAGAAAAAGATCGAATTGATAAAATTCAAGCTTTTTTGATTGCAAATGCGATCTTATGTGAGATATCATGTATGCATACATTTTTATATGGCGCCATATATTACATCTTATTTCTATATATGGATCCGCATATATGAGTTCATATATTATAATACATTTCATATATTACTCCATATATTACTTCATATATAATAGTTTTGCCATGTAGAATCCCATATATTTCCATACATGAATTCATACATACTCATATATATATATATATATAGTTTAACCTGGGAAGCTATTAATATGTGAATCCATATACAAAAATAAGATGTAATATATGGAACCATATAAAAATGTATGCATGCATGATATCTCACATAAGATCGTATTTGCAATCAAAAAATCTTGAATTTTATTAACTCGATAATTTTTATTACTGGTGAATTGATATTTTATTAGAAAATAAATACGGTACACAAAGTTTATATGCGTAGAGCTTCAACGTTTAAAAATAAAAACACGTGCATCAAAAAAAATCGAGTAACAAAAAAAAATAATTCTTGTAGGATTTTATCTATATAAATAAAAATGAAATTTTGTCCGTTGCTAAGCGCATAACTTGAAAACGGCTTCACCGATTTCGCAAAATTTTTGAAATATGGGTAATAGTCTGCAAAAGGTTTTTATGGAAAGAAAAAATGGAAAATTTGCTTGGAAAGTTGAAAAATTCGGAAAAAAAACTAAAATTGTTTTTTTCTATGGAATTTTACATTTCTATTTATTTTTTTATATCTGTGGCAATAAATAATAATGGCTTAAGTTGACATAAGTGCTTTTTCATTTTATTACATATTCTTATTCTCTTCTTCAAGATCTATCGCTCAACTAAATTTCAATCAAAAAATGTAATTAATTAATAAAACTATACGCATTTATATTTTAACTTAAGTCTTCTTGGAAAATAATACGTAAGCCATAACATCTTACCTCAATTTAAAATTTTTTTCGGTAGCTACATCAATATTAAAATATTTGAGCATAACAACTTGTATACACTTAAGTTCAATAACTAACATCGCATCCAAATTATTCTTCATTAAAAAAAACTTATATTTAACTAAGCTTTTAAAAAATTATGTTATCTCAGGTTTTCCGCATTTTTCAATTTAACCTAAAGCACTTATCTCGACTTACCATCAATAAAAATTATTTTCAGTTTCAATATAATAGCTTAAGTGCACTTTAATTTTTATTTTTCTAACAATAGATTTTTTTATAACATCTTAACCAAAAAACAGCGAATATTAACTAATAAAACGTTTTAATTTTTTATAAAATTAAAAGTTTTGTTCTAAATAAATGTGCATCTTTTTCGGAGGTTAAAAATTTTATATAAAAACCAAACACAATTAATTTAAGACAAAACCCTTAATATCTCAAAACATGAAATTTCGACTTAAGCCATTATTATTTATTGGCACAAACTTCGTACGAATAACGTCTTACGTACCTTTTCACAATGTATGGTTAAAAGATAACAGAGACTTTAACGGCAAGTTTTGTATGAAGAACTTGCAGTTAAAGTTCACGTTAACTCTTAACCATACATTGTGAAAAGGGACGTTAAAGGTACAATCAGACGTGACATAACCATAGCCATCGAAAACAGCCTTTCGAACTAAAGTAATGGGCAACACTGTATTTGATTATATGTAACTCGCCATAACGCCATAGCCATTGCCATAGAAACCAATTGAATTTTTTTTTGATTATGGCTATGGCATTATGACCAAGTCACGTCTAATTGCATCTTAAGTTCGGAAAATATGCATGTACAGGTTTAATTGACCACGCCTATTTTGACGCACACCTAATATACATACTTTTTTTGTTGTTTGTCGGTCGTGAAGAAAATTTGATTCAGACAATTTGCAATTTTCCAATGTACTATGGTTCTTCTTTTTTGTTTTGATAATTAAAATAGAAACAACGAAATGAACTGAAAATAACTAATTTGTTTTTTACTTTTGTGTTGCTCGCTGCAGTATTGGCAGAATAGGACCATGGGATGGGGCACGCCCATACAGAGTAATTAATAATAATCTCATATCTTGAAAGTTATAATAGCAAGAGTCCTCAAATTTAGTATGGTATTTCAAAATATTGGTATAATACGACCCATAAAAAGCAATTCATAATAATATATTTTGAAAGCTATAATAGCAAGGGTCCTAAAATTTGGTCTCTTTTGAGAGTGAGGTGCGAAGTAATTCAAGATATTGGTAAAATATGATCATGGGAAGGGGCACACCCATACAAAGTAATTAATTATAATCTTATATCTTGAAAGCTGTATCAATAAGAATCTTCAAAGTTAGTATGGACTTTTTTGAGAGCCAGGTGCGAAGTAATTCAAAATATTGGTAGAAGAGGAGCAAAGGGAAGGGCATACTCATACAGGTTGGTGTAAAATGAGCTATATGGTTTAAATGTATAACTTTTTTATTTATGCGATTATTATAATTTTTTATCGATACAGTATATTATTGGGGAATTTTTTGCAATAAGCTTTGAAAAATGCTATCCTGTAAGTGATGTCCATTTTCTGCTTCGCACATACGTGCTCTTTTTAGCGAGACAGATACATCTCATATTTTCCATAACTTTTTGCAAAATTTCGGATGTAGTGGATGTAATAATAATCTTATATCTTGAAAGCTATAAAAGCAAGAGAGAGAAATATTTCAAAATATTGGTAGAAAGGGACCAAGGGAAGAGGCACATCCCTACAAAGTTATTAAGAATAATATATTTTGAAAGCTGTAATAGCAAGAGTCCACAAATTTGTTATGGACTCTTTTGCGAGCGAGGGGCAAGGTAATTCAAAATATTGGTAGAAAAGGACCGAGGGAAGGGTCACCCACAAGTAATTAAAAATAATCCTATATCTTGAAATCTATAATAGCAAGTCATCAAAATTGTTATGGACTCTTTTGAGAGCGAAGTGCGAAGTCATTCAAAGTATTGGTCGAATAGTACAGTGGGAGGGACACCACCTATACAAAGTAATTATAAAAACCTTATATCTTGGAATCCATAATATCAAGAGTCTTCAAATTTGGTAGGAGCTAATTTAAAAAAAATTAGTCATTTATATAAAAATTAATGTTTGTTTGTATGTCCTTTATGTTCGGCCAAACCACGCATCCGATCGCGATAAAATTTGGTCCCGTAGCCTGTGCAATTCCGAGAAGGTTGAAGGGTAGTACTTTTTTTAACTAGGACCAGAAGGGCGATATGGGGGAATTTCTAACCCTCCGAAACGTTCAAACTGATTTTAGTGCAATTTAGAACATAGATAGATTTGAGTCTAAAAAGTCACATAGGATGTGTACATCTTCAAAACTGAGACCATTAGAGCGATAGGGGAAATTTGTGCCCCTCCGAAAAGATCTAACCGATTGTAATGAAATTTAGAACATAGAAAGATCTACGTCTAAAAACTCACATAGGATATGAAAATTTTCTAAAGTAGGACCAGGATGGCAATAGGAGAAAATTTCTGCATCCCCTAAACAATTAAAACGATTTTAAAGAAACTTTGAAATTAGATAGAACCCCATCTAAAAATTCACATAGGCCTTGTTTTTTTTAAACTAGGACAAGGAGAGCGAGAGGGGAAAATGTTTGCCCCTCTGAAACGTTCAGACCGATTTTAATAAAATTTATAAAATGGATGAATTTCACATATGCTATGAAAATTTTCAACAGTAACCTGGATGGCAATAGGGGGGAATTTTTGCCTCTCCGAAGAGATTCTAATGATATTTAGAACATAAATAGATCTAAAAATTCATATTTGCTTTGTTTTTTAAACTATGATTAGGAGGGCGAGAGGGGGAAATGTTGCCCCTCCGAAACGATTAATTCGATTTTAATGAAATTTAGAAAATAGATAGATCTGCATTTAAAAATTCACATTTAATACATACATTTTCAAAAGTAAGACCAGGAGGGCGACAGGGGGAAATTTCTGCCTTCCAGAAAAAATTTAACCGATTTTAAGGAAATTTATAGATCTGCGTATAGTCACAAAATTGTCATAGACATTTCCTAAATTAAGAACAATTATTATTATTAGATTAGGGGCAATTTCTGAGTTTCAACTCGATTTTGGTGAAATTTAATATATAGATACCCCTTCAATAAAATTTAAAGCATAGGTATCCCTTCATTTAGAAGAAGACATAAGCTATGTACTTAATATATCTAATTTCTGCCGCTCCAACACTTTCAAATCGATATAAATGAAATTAAATAGACGATGGAGGTAGCGAAGCACACCGGGTGTAGCTAGTATTTAATAAATCAAATAATCAATGGATAATTCTGTCATTAATTTTATAAAAAATAATGGAATACTCCAGATATTTTTAAGAAACACAGTTCATACTTCAAAAAATTATATTAAAAACTAGTGTTAGTATAAAAACGGATTATTTTTTCTTTTATGTAGAATTACAGGCCTATTCACAGAAAAAGTCTGAAGTCAGTCACAACTTTTGCTATGACAGAGTTCTATATTTACTGTTGTGACTCCGTCTTAATTTTGTATTCTCGTAATATAGTCACAAAAATCCAAATTTTATAGTTAACATTCTATGTTAATGAAAAAAAAAGTAATTTTAGTAATTTCATTTATTGCACAGCAGTGCGCTTTTGTGAATTTAGAGAGTATGTATATGAACTTTGCATGCTGTAGAGGAATATTCACACATACATGTATGAAAATGTATGAATATATATAATCATATTTGCCCATATACCCTCATTTTTCGGATTCGAACCATATATGGGATATCATATATGCTCCATACATATTTTTTTAGCTGGGTGATTATCCTTTTGATTATTTGATCCACAATGTATAAAATCATAAAAGAATGGTTTTTTTGTAACAAAATTTTTTCTTTTTTAAACGTTGAGGTTTAAACGTGAGTTTATATGCCTAAACTTTGCATACCGTACCTATTTTCTAATGGATTTCCAATTCACCAGTGATAAAATCCAAGCTTTTTTGATTGCAAAAACGATCTTATGTGAGATATCATGTATGCATACATACTTATGTATATGGCTCCATATATTAAATCTTATTTATATATATATGGATCCACATTATAGCATTGCACAGATACATCTGTTTGTACCAGTTTTGCGTGGTTTTGGTTCTGGTATGAACAAATATGTTATTTAGCGTTTCTTTTACTAGTTGTAAATGTTGATTTTTTTTAAAGCAATTATTGTATGGTTGGACAATGAGCAAATTAAAAGAACAAATTTATTTGTATTTGTTTTTGTAAAACAAATAAGATACATAAAACTGCTTTTACCATAAGTGCCTTATGATGAATGAATTTATAAAATCAAAATTTCACATACATATGTAAGTAAATGATACATAAAACACATGCAAATACAAAAAAATGACACACGATATCTGTAATTACTCTCAGAGCAAAATTGTCTCTCTCTCTATACTTGGCTGCGCCACAAAATAATATAATAATATAATGAACGTCCGCACATACATCTGCTCATCATGTATTTGTTTCAAAAGTGGTTTTTTCATACATTTGTATTACAATGGCCCCTATTATGAGCAACTTTCTATCTTCGACTGTAGACGAAAGTACTGATCGAACGAATTTTCATTTGGTATTATGACGATCATTCGACAAAAAAGGTCGTTATTGTGAATAAAATCGACAAAAAAATAGCTTAAAATTTGTGTTTGTGTACTTAAAAATAATCGTTGTTTAAGACTAATATTTTTTGAAAAATTTTCATATTAAAATACTTCATCGAAAGCTAAATTCTGTTCGATGTTGCTCAACGAAATTTTTGATGCTCATAATATGAATCCAACATTCGATTTTCGACGTTCGATACCCAGCGAAGATCGAAACTCGAATGCAACTCATAATAGGGCCTAATATGTATTTTTGACAAAAAACAGATACAAACAGTTGGTCAGCAGCAATACAATAAGCAATTGTTATTTGTTTTTAATTGTATTTTAATTTGGAAAAGCACGCACACACAATACCTCTTAAGGCCGGGGCACAATGAATCCGTCATGCGTTAAACTTCGCCTTTTTCAACTGACAGCTAAGTTGAAATACATGGTTTCCTATGAGCTATGTTACATTCAGTACGTGTCCGTCAACGCAAAGTACAAAATTTGGTCAACTTTTAACTTTTTGTGTACGTTGAGTAGTTTGACAGATATTGGTTGGTTTTTTTGGTATGTTCTGATTTAGTTTTTTGTGTTTTGTGGCAGCAAAAATAAAATTAAACAAAAGAAATAAACGAAATGGATACAAAAAGTTGAATTTAATAAATAAAATGGAGAATCGACTTATTAAGCTGTTCAAATGCTTCCGTCAATAAAGTACTCATTGTCCCAACCTTCTCCGTCGTTGCGTTAATGTCAGTTGAAAAAGGCGAAGTTTAACGTATGACGGATTCATTGTGCCCCGGCCTTTATACTAGTTCTGTGGCTCACACTACAATTATATGGTACATACTAGAGATCTGCGTAAAAGGTCTTTAAACGTAAATACGTCATGAATTTTAAATGTATTCACGTCGCATGTATTACACTAAACCAATAATAAATGCTGTCGTACTATAAGCGAAGCACGATGGATGTATTTGTGTACGTGTATATCAGTGTCAACAAGCGATGTCGCAAGACAGCTTGTTTGTAACAAACACTCAAAAGAAGTACTGTTGATTAGTGTATGCTTGTTATTTTTCATATTGTACGTTTGAGTGTGTGTGTAATATGTAGATGGTAAGCTATTATGTGATTAACCGCATACAACTAATGTTAATGCATGTGTGTGCCTTTGCATGTGCGCAGAAAAATAAAAAATCATACACACATACATGCATGACGTTTGTACACGCGCTCATGCGTAGAAAGAAGCAAGTATCACAAATTCTTCCGTCACGAAGTGTTTTCTTCTTTACTCTTATACCTACAATACTCAAACAAATTTCTTGCAAACAGTGTTGTTAACGTTTGTTTTATAAGATTTCGCTGTAGTAAAACATTTGAAAAATTCCTCATGTCTTGGAAGTTCTTATAAGATGTATTATGCAGGAGAGTAGTACATACCATGGTATATTTGTTTTGGCTATACAAAAAAGTATACAAATGCAACCCTTTATTCTAAATTAAACCACTTGTTTTTATTTATCATAAGCACGTTTGCACTTGTGTGTTTGCATGTATAAAACAAAAACAAAACATAAATTTGTTTTCTTTTTCAAGCAAATTAAATCGCTTTTGTATGACTTTAATGCAAAAAAATTCTGAAAAACTATTTATATTGTGCATATCTACACAAAAATACCTTTTAAACCAAGGGTGCCCAAGCCCTATGCGCATGATACTCTTTTGTTTTTGTAAAAGCGCTTAGCTATAGGCTGTGTGTTTCAATACTCACAGCACACACTCAGCACTCATGAAACAAAGAATACAAGATAGCGCATTCAAGTTGCAAAAATTTGTCGCTTCTGTGCATCTACGTCACAGTAGTCGATTAGCACAAACACCATCACACAAACATGTGTATTTGGTATAGGACAATCTTGTTACATTTTTATTTCAATGTAATTTTGATATTTTTTTCTCGTGGCTGGTACGAAGTTGCTTTGTATTTATTTTTCAACCTTTTACACAAACTATAGTTCCATAATTTTATATTGCACATAATTTATGTTACTTCATAATTTTGTGTTATACATATTATGTATAAAAAAAATTTAAATCAAATAGGAATTTGATTTTAAGTGAATATAAGGTGCGTTTGAGTACTTTTCCAGTAAAATCCAGTAACTGAGTAAATACTGAGTAATTTAAAGAAATTACTCTCAATAAAAAAGTTTGCATCTAAAAGTTCGCGAACGGAAAATTTTAAAAAAATCCAGTAAAATTATTCATATGAAATACACGATAGAATATTTTGTCTAACCCTTGGACAAACACATGGTTCTGGCCAGGCATATTTTATTTTTGAGCGTTAATTAAGATACTTCTAGTTTAGGAAGATACCTGTATTTCCCGGTAGCCGCCTAAAATATTGTTGGCTTTCTTTCTGTAAAAAAAAAATTCAAGAACTATCGTTCCAACACGACGAAAACTGCAAAAGAAAAAGTTACCCCTCGAACAAACGCATATGCCTGGCCAGACCTATAAGCCCCCTAGTAGCCCTTGAATCTTTCATTGGAAGGCCGCTGAATATTCCCAGCAACATGCTGCCTAACCAACAAGCGGCCGTAGTACACTGAATTCCAGAAAAGATTGCAGAATTTGTATCACGCAAGACGAAAAGCTGCGTAGGAAGACACGATTTTACTGCACCAAATGCACTAAACCTGTGTGCCAACAACATTCTAAAGTTGACTATACTTGTTTTTCATGCGTTCGATAAAATGAATAAAATTTTTCTTACATTTTTATCAAAACAATATACGAGCATACCTCATTCAATTCAAAGTTACGGTACCCTTTTTGCCATACAAATGCATGAAAACGTATAGGGGTCTGGCCAGACATACATATGTATGTGTTTGTTAGAAGGTTTCAGAATATGTGTTTGACGGGGGGTTAATAATAAAAGTAATAGATATGGACATATGTTTTTATTTAAACTTATTTGGCTGGTCCACGATGTCGACAAGAAACTTTCTAAAGCTTACTTACCTATATTGAAAACAAAAATAAACTTTCTATTTTGATTTTGTTTTAAATATAAATAAGCGATAGAAACTTTCTTGTCGACATCGCGGGTCAGGCCGTTAAAGTTTCTAAGATTCTTACCCTGAACCTGAGAAGTTATTAGAATGATATATTCAAGACAACGAAAAACTGGGAAAGAATTAAAAAAAAGTACACAAAGTAACCCCCTGTTTGTGTAAGACGTTTGAGTTAGAAATATAGGCGTTTCTGTAATAGATTAAAGAAAAGTTGTACAGGTTTCCTTTAGTCTATTACAAAAACGCCAAGATTTTTAACTCAAACGTTTTACACAAACAGGAGGTAAATCTTTTTAAATGTTCCATACGTCAAACCAATAACCGTCGAACCGACAATATGTATAAACAAAAATTTCAATATAATAATCTATTAACTTTATTCACGTTTAAGAAGAATCGGTTATGTTCTGAATTCCATGTGAAATTAAATCGTTCGGAAATGCAATAGCATTAGGTCAGTTTGTTTACTTTTCCAGTAAAATCCAGTAGTTGAGTAAATTTTGGGTAATTTGAAAATTTTGGTCTCAAGAATGTCTCTTGCAAAAAAAGTACGCGAACGGAAAAATTGCAAAAATTTGCAGATTGTTCAAAACAGCTGATAATATTGTTGTATGTTTTTGTTGTTTTTGAAGCCCATCAAATACATATCTTTGGTAATTGATGCATGCATTTTTATAATTATAAATTTGAAGCGATATATACATACATATTTCTAAAATAGAAGTTTTGTGAAAGCTTTAGCTTGTATTTGGTTTTTAGTTTTATTTTTTCTGGGTAAATGGCATAGGAAAATACATCAATATTTGATTTCTGATAGTCGGTACCCTGAATAGTATACAGAGATAAGTATTCACATATACATAAACCTTACATCTCTAAAAAATTAAAGTAAATAACACAATTAAATTTAATTTAAAAACTGATATATTTAACGATTATTATTCTTCAATTTGTTTCATCTTGAACATAAAAATTTTCAGATTTGTTTTGTTAAACTTTTACTTCAACTTTTCTTCTTTTAAATGTTTTTATTAAAAAAAATTATACTTTGTATTTGCTTACTTTTGTTTATTTTATTGAATCATATGTTTTTCTCGTCTGCTGGATTTTACTGGTAAAAACTTGTCCAGTAAAAATTTGCAGACTCTCACTAAACAACTGTAAATTTACTCTCTCAATTGGCACTCTCTTTTTCAATTTTATGTGTAAACGAACGCATTTCAATAAAATCCAGTACAAATTTTCACAAAATTGCACAAATTTTTGGGTAAACAAACGGGCCTATTGTTATTATAAATACATACATACATACATATGTGCATACATCACTGCTGGCCAGAGAAGCGCCAGAGTGCCGAACATCAATCGGCTTTTTGTACAAATAAATGCACATACGCTTATACATTACTCTCGGTTTTCTCTCTGTGGGCAGCATTGGCATACATACATATTTCCAAAAATTCTATGTATACACGCAAGTGCAAAGCTCCAACACTTTTTCTTTTTTCTTTGATGTATTGGTTTTTAGAACAACCCTGCAAATAATATTGGAGTACGTGGTCCAATCTAGATGAAACAGACTAGTTACATTATGGTCCTATGTAATGTAGTCATGGATCATGTCGTTTTCATACAAGCATTCAATGTAGTGTCCTGCACAAGACTATTTATAAGACCTTTCAAGACATGAGAAATTTTTTCAAATGCTTTACTACAGCGAAATATTCTAAAACAATCGCTAAGCAACACTGTTGGCAAGTAATTTTTTCGGTGGTTTGTCTTGCCAACAGTGTTGTTTAGCGATTCTTTTAGAATATTTCGCTGTAGTAAAGCATTGGAAAAAATCTCTCGTCTTGAAAAGTCTTATAAATACTCTTGTGCAGGACACTAATTCAATGCTGTACGATAAGTGTTCGTGTTTACACGAATATGATCGTTCTTCTTAGGCACTCACAAATTGTATGCGAGTAGTCTATAACTATTCCATATGGAGTAGTTTTGGGGTTAGTTCGATGTAATGCAAAGTTGGACCATGTGGTCCAATGTTAAATCGACCACCTTTTTTTCATATATTTGGAGTAGTTTTGTGGTACTCCTACTCCTATTTGGACTAGTCTTTACATGCATGTATGGACTAGTCGCATTATCTATATCTGAAATTGTAGTGCAAAATTGTGATTATATGGTGTATTTTTCAACGACTGCGTATTTTTT
Organism: Tachina grossa; assembly: GCA_949987645.1. Classification (NCBI taxonomy): domain Eukaryota; kingdom Metazoa; phylum Arthropoda; class Insecta; order Diptera; family Tachinidae; genus Tachina; species Tachina grossa. Next base: position 95,652,816 of record OX465274.1, read on the forward strand.
TCGCCTAATGACAAGACAACACAAGTTTCGAACAGAATTAGGCCATAAAAATTTTCTCCACCATGGTATTTCCGAACACGGTGCACTGCCGGTCTTCGGCCGGGCTCAAGGATTTTCTCCACCATTGTGGTTCCCGACACGGCGCAGCCTAATAAAGATTCTCTGCTTGCAAAGTTTTCTTGCATAATTTAGTTTTCCGCACTGCCGGCCTTCTGCCGGTCTTAAGGATTTTCTCCACCATGGTGTTTCCCGACACGGTGCAGCCTAATAAAGATTTTCTGCTTCATAAAATTTTCTTGCATTTTACCATTTCATGAAAGTTATTGTCAAATCTTTAAAATGATACCAATATTAGTCATATTCGTTGGTAAACACCGTATAATCACACAATTGTACCACAGTTTCAGAGGCTTATAACTCGGAAACTATGCCTCGCCGCCAATTTTTTTGTTTAATTTTTTTCATATTTGTCATTTTATATAGGATAGGATACTTTTTTTTAATTTTTGAGAGGTGCTCCTAAACTTGATTTAAGCCATTAATTCAAGTTTGTGAATTGAACAAATTCACACGTTATTCTTGTATAATCTCACAACGTTTTTAAGAAAATATTTATTTGGTAACCATGCAGAAAGCTTCAATATTCTGTTCACATTTTTTTTCTTGCTGCGCTACTAGTTACGTCGCCAGCTTCAGCTATTACTACAACTACTATATTCTGTTTCAGCCTTAAGGCTTGCCGCAATTTTTTAATTTAATTTTTTCTTCTTATTTTTTAATTTTCTATCGGATGGGATGGTTTTTATTTATTTCTGTGAGGAGGACCTAAACCCTATTTAAGCCTTGGTTTGTTTTGAAGTTAAAGGTACTGAGGTACATATGTTACCTTTAATTTAAAATAAAAATATAAACAAAATTACATACCTATAAAAAGCATTTGTATTCACAAAATCTTTACTATTACGCGCCGTGTCGGGAAATATCATAGAGGAGAAAATTTTTAAAACAAGATTATCCCTTGTGTTTATGTATGAAATACCTAACCTGACCAGATATCCCGCTTTTCACAAGTCGATCCCGCCTCGAATTTCTATGCCGCTTTATCCCGCTTTTTAGAGTTTTGAAGAATTCAATCTCTTGTTCGATTTTTATTAAAATGTAACTGATAAAAATTAATTCTAAATATTTTTTAAGTCCGGTTATTGCTTAAATAGGCAAAACCCTGTATGCTTCGCTACACCCCATAAACGATTTAAGATGAAAATTAATTTTTTTTATGTGAAGTGCCACGCTTGCAGTACAACCTTCACTATTTTGTATAATACAAGTCTCATTCGTAACATAAATAGTCATGAAGAGTTTCTAAACTCTCACTGCATTAGTTTTATGTTTTAAGTAAATATATTCTCTATTTGAGAGGAGCCATACTCACTTCTCCCATTCCTATTATTTTCTATCGTTGGCAGAATCAGAGAATTTCAAGTTTGTGTTTGTAGCAGATACCAGGACATTAAAAAACTAAAATTTTATTTACTTGAGACGTGACGCACTTTTTTCTCCATTACTGATTCGTTTTTATAATACTATTCTCGTTATTGGTGTTACTGCTTACGAAAAAAAATAAAAATTTTGACTGTTTTGGCTTCCAAGATATCTTGAAGTAATAGCCTCTTGTTTCTTCTAGACAATCAGTAATACTCTGTAAGCAAATCAGCAAGACAAACAAAAATTGACACTATGTGATGTTGCACGCCTACGTGTTAAATTCTGAAATTGTTTCCAGAAACAATGCACAACTTCAGCAGAGCTATCCCGACAATATTTCAAGGTTCTCACAGTATTAGTTTTTCAGATATCTCAAAGTAAATAGTTTTTCATGTTGGTTTCACACCTAACATGTCTAGTTCGACCTTTTTTTGTAGGCAACGCACAATATAAAAATCGTTAATCACAAGAAATTTCACGTTTCTTGCTGAAAGATATTTCAAAATAAAAAAATTATAATGGAAGTGCCACATTAAAATAAATAGCGAAATCGGTGTAGCCGCTCTTAATTGATGCGATTACCAACGAAAGACATTTGATTTTTATTTATATAGATAAATAATTTCTTATAAATACTTTTGTTTTTTTTAAAGCGTTTCTTTTGAGTTGAAAAGACTGTGTGTTCCGAACTGTGTGCGCATTAGAGCGATATTTAGAAACCTGTTACTTTTTCACAGCGATTGAAAAATCACAAATCACAACTGTGACTGAATTTATCAAGTAACAGGTTTTGAAAATATAGTTCTTTCATACAAACTGTGATTGTTCTTGCATGCGTACTTTACAATAAATAAAGCTACCACATTGATTTTTTTTTATACCTTCAGCTTTTGTCAAGAAAAAAAATCGTCAAATCGTGTCAAATCATCTTTTCTGGCAACTATGTAGAACTCACATTTTTATATTTGAAATTTTATTGTAGGTGCGTTTGAGTACTTTTCCATTAAAATCCAGTAACTGAGTAAATACTGAGTAATTTAAAGAAATTACTCTCAATAAAAAAGTTCGCGAACGGGAAAATTGTAAAATCCAGTAAAATATACACAACAGCTGATAGACAATTTGGCGCTAAAAAAATTATACATAATTATTTACATATGTATATGCAAAAAAAAACCTGAATATAATATTGTACTACGTGGTCTAATCGAGATGAAACAGACTAGTTACATTATGGTCCATGTAATGCAGTCATGGATCATGTCGTTTTCACACAAGCATTCAATGCAATATGGAATAGTTTTGGGGTTAGGCCGATGTAATGCAAATTTGGACCATTTAGTCCAACCCTAGGACATAAACCTCCTTTTCTCACATATTTGGAGTCGTTTTGGCGTATTCCTACTCCTCTTTGGAGTATTTACATACATGTATGGAATAGTCGCATTATCTGCAGACAATATACAAAACTATACATACATAAGTATATATTATTACTTCTGTGAAGCACTTTGGTAAAGCAAAAAATTATGGCTTTTTGGAAGCTGAATAAATTGCTTCTAGCTGGCTCATCTGGCACAAAAAAACAATCTCCTTATTCATGCGCAACACCAAGTGATTCTCTAACATTATCTCCCTTACTCGCGGTCTCCACCTGACATAAAATAGCTAACTTTAACATTAACTTCTAAGAATTGTTAAGTGGTGAGTATCAATATACTATACAATCTTGTGCAAGACCATTTGCACAATAATGTGAATTGGGCTATAGTTTTTATGTACTGCTTTATGTTAGTGCTTTTCAGAAGCAGTTTTCGAAGCTTTTGTGATCAAGTAAACAGTACATTGCCTCCCTCAGTTGTTAGTGCTTGTTACGGTCGTATGGGCCAGTGAGGTTTCCGACAACCCTCCCAGTGGGAGGTTTGCATGAGGTTTGCTCACTATTAAGCGCTAGTCGGAAACCTCACTGGCCCATACGACCGTAACATGCTTCCAAATCAGTTTTTTTTTTGCTGGGTAGTTACTGGCTAGCCGCATGGAAAAATTCACCCTTATTCTCTTTAGCGTCGGCAACATCGTTATCAATTTAGAAACAACATCAATATAACACAACATCAATGCTAACTTTGTATTCCCTAACAGTGTTATGACGACGTTGCCTGTTTATCGATAATTACAATACACATATCCAATATTTGAGTCAGCTGGTTCATTTTGTTTACTATTTTTGGTAAAAGCATTTTTGAATAAGTAAAAGCTTTGTAAATAAATTAAAATAAAATGTTTTTCTTTCCTAGTGAGACGATGAAAAAAAAATTAATAGTGAAAATAAGATTTCTCAGACAAAAGTGATGCATTTGCCAGTTACCCAAGGAAAAGTAAGTGATAAGTTCTCTCATGTTTTTGGAAAATAATGGGTAATGTTCATCCTTTTAATATTTTACAAATATTTTCGGCTGAACAAAACATCATTTAGGAATGTATTGGATACAATAGAGCCTAACTTTTGAAACAAAAGGGATCAGATCAACGTTTATTGGAGCTTGGAGCTTCCTCCAAAGGTACTCAGTGCTAATTGTTTATATACCCCGCCTTCAGTTGCTTTGCTGTTGTTGTTTGCAACCTTTTTTTTTATTTAAACCTCAGTATACTTTCCCAACACACTATTTACCTTACATTTTGCCATCCACCACTAGTTCTAATTCGTTGACCGAGGGAATTTAGTGCAGTCTCACTTTCTCACTGCACCTTGAAATTATTAGGAAACTACCCCTGAGGAATCCTCTAGCAAAAGAAGGACTTTTCCAACTCTTCCACAAGCTTTTCAAATTGGTTGGGGTTGGTAATTTTAATTTTGTCCATATTATATTTTTCACTTTTTTTAAGAACTTTTTTCAAATAAATATGTACATTTTATATCTACTTATATTTCACTTTTTTACCATTTAAATTATTTTTCAAATTCGTTGAGGCATGCACACAACAGAACACGACATCAAAAACACGACGACAAAATGAACGGCAACATCAACATCAATGTTTCTTTCAGAATACCAAACATATGCTGACAGTCATCGATAAATGGCAATACTACGGGAATACCGATTTAATAAAAAACATTAAAAACGACGTCGTGTTATGTTGCCGACGCCAAATAGAATAAGGGTGATTATATGGTTTTGAGAAAATCGATGAAGAATGTTTTTTTCATTTGTTTTATAAAAATACACCGTAGTAGATTTTCTTTAATAATAAAAGTAATAGATACATATGTTTTTATTTGAACTTACGGGCCTGGCCCACGATGTCGACAAGAAACTTTCTATAGCTTACTTGCCGACATCGCGCGTCAGGCCGTTAAAGTTTCTAAACTTTTTACCCTCGACGTGAATAATTAGGATGTACAGAAAAAGACAAAAATGTTTGTTGCCGCTTATACCAATCATCACAACAATATTGTTCACTTCCTTTCAAGTAGTTCCAATGAGTGCATTTATTAAGAGAAATATACAATGGGAAAATAACTTTATATAGCCTAATATATTCAAGATAACGAAAAACTGAAAACAAATTTAAGAAATGTACGCATTAATCATATTTAATCGATCAATAACTAAATTTTGTTAATGTTCTATGCGGGGAACCAGTAACCGGCCGACTATATGTATGAACAAAAATTTAACTCTACAAATCTATTAACTTTATTCACGTTTAAAAACCATCGGTTATGTTCTGCATTTCACGTGAAATTACATCGTTGGGAAATTGTTGTTATAAATACACATTTTCAACAACTCTATGAAAATTCCACACGTTTTAATTTCCCGTGGAATACATAAAACATACCCTTATATTTTTTGGCATCAAACTTAAATAAATGCAATATTGTTCATAACTTAATACATTAGTTTTTTGTTATTTTTAAAATTTCATCAAAAACCAAAAACTTTTGTTTCCATTTGCTATTGTTTGTTTATATTTAAAAACATATGGTTTCATTTTACTGGATTTTACTGGCAAAAATTTGTCCAGTAAAAATTTGCATTTACTCAAATGAACTGTCATTTTTCTCTCTCAATTCGCCCTCTCATTTACTGGATTTTGTGTACTCGAACGCAATCCAGTAAAAAAATAGTAAAAATTTGTATAAATTTTTGAGTTCTCGAACGCACTTTGTCTCTCTGCCTCTTATATATATATATATTTTTATTTATTCTCAATATTTGAACGGGGTTGATTGCTAATTGCTTATTCTTGCTGCTCATCTTATTAGTATTCATCAAAACACCAATACTAATAAATACTTTTAAAGCAGAAGATCTGAAATGTGTTAAACAGTGATCACAGTCACCTTATAATTTCACTGCTGCTCTTCTTATTCGATTTTCTCAAAATAACAGAACTGCTACAAACAAAATACTGCTAAACTGTGATCACAGTCACAGTTTAAAAGAACAGCGATTTAGAAATCACGTTCACAAGGATCAACATTATTAAAAAATCACGCTTTCGCTCATCACTAGTGCACATATTATTATATATATATATTTATTTTGAAATCCCGCTTTTTGGCGATATTTTCTTCAAAATCCCGCTTTTTGATCGATCATGTCCCGCTTTTTTCAAAAACCATCTGGTCACGTTAGAAATACCCCATGTTAATGTTCAGTCAAAGCTTGCCTTTTTGACATTTTCATGTTTTAATTAATTCCTGTTTTTCTTGGCGCCTAAAGCTGTTTTTGTTATTGGTGCTAAGTTTTTTCTATATACTTAGTTAGTATTCTTGGACAAACCCCCGAATCCAACGTAAGTTCACAAAATAAATTATAACGCTTATAACCCGAAGTAATCATATTTTGTTTTCTACATTTATATAATTTTTTTTTGAGGAAAATATTTCACATAATCATTTTTTGGTCCTTCGAACCGGATATTCAACCCCAGTGAAATACTTTGCAAAAGAAAAATATTTAGTTAATTTAATTATTATTTATCGAACTTCATTTGTTTCTATATTTATGATTTGAATAGGCTAAAGTTCGTATCGCTTTTTAAGCCAAATATTACATGTGATAATTATTAATGAACAAATAACACCAAAGTTAGTTGTAAATATTCTGACAACACATAGTTGAAAGGAAGGCCACTAAACCGTCATCATCAGCGTTCTTCTGTGTTTGGTCCACTGTGTGTGGTGTCAGTTGATGTAGATTTCTGCTTTATATACTAAACTTTTTTGTAAATGGAATATGTGAATTGTTTTGATTCATTGTATTTCAGTTTTCTGAAAGATGTTTTGTAATGAAAGCTCACCTTACCATCTCTAAATTTACAACAGTCTTACCATTGTCGTTTGTTCTTTACTAATTATACACATGTTAGTTAATTTGCTTATTTTTGTTCTACTTAAGACAAACTTTTTTGGTTTGTTACTATTAAGTATATTTATTTAATTTTTTGCCACAAGCCAATGACGATTAATTTAGTTAATTTATTTATTACAAAACATCTTTCAGCAAATTGAAGTAGAAGTACTTTGAAAACTGTTTTTAGTATACTTATAAACCCGTGCTACCCTTAAGTAGGATATTTTACCCCTTTTTTATAAACTTTAATTCAAAGTTTTTACCGAGTTACATAAGGAGAAACTTATTTCGCAAATAAAAAATGTCAACCGTAAACGATTTGATAAGAAACGGTGACCGTTTAGCAGAGTTCGAAGATTATCTTAGAAATATACCTGCAACAGATCATAACATTCGCTCGTTAGAAATTCACGAAAAGGAATTACATTATTTATGGGAGGTAATTAGGGAGACGTATGACTTTATTAATTTTAGCTGAAAGTGATAAAAAGTAGACATTGTTTCAGTGAAGGTTAGGTATAGAGGTTCGTACGATACTTATGTTCGAGGTGTTTCCTTAATTTCTGAACACTTAGATCGCCTAAAAGATGCCCTGCAGAATAAAAAAGAGCAAGAGCGTGGACCCATCCCATTTGCTCATCTGCCTCCCTGTGAAATATATCCATTTTACGGAGATTATTTAAAGTGGCCTTCATTTCGTGAATCATTCAGTGTGGTTGGGGAAAATCCGCGAATAGACTCGGCGTCAAAAATATACTCAGGGCTATGATGAATAAAATTCCACGTGAAATTTCTCCCTTTTCCAATTAGAATTTTTTGTTTTCCCTATTACTTGCTATTAGTTGGAATTATTCCCCGTGAAAAATTTCACGTGGAATTTTATTCCTGATACCCCTTACTACCTTTTGCAGTACACTAAAGGCGAGCCCCATAAAATGATACGAACTTGCCCACTGACCAGTGATGGTTTTCCCGCAGCATGGAAAAACGTAATGGACAGATATGAGAATAAACGCGTTCTCATTAACGCTCAACTTAAAATTCTTTTTAATATCAATCCTATCACCCGCGAAACTGGTCCTAATATTAAAGAGTTACAGAGAACTATAAACGACTGTATTATTAATCTTGCACTGCTCAACGTGACAACTGATAGCTGGGATGTAATTTTTGTTTACATTGCTTCCACAAAACTCCCTGATACTAATCTCAATATCTGGGAACAGTCAGCAAATGTCGATACAAATATGCCATTGTGGAATTAAATGGACAAATTTCTGACTTTGCGTTATAAGACTCTGGAATCAGTGTATGACATTAAAGGATCGAAATTTTAAACTTGGTGTTTCACCGGCTGTTTATAATGAAATTGATAAATCTTCATTACCGCCCACAAATATCAAAATTCGCCCTTTTGTATTTTTTCCAAAAAAAAAAATTAAATCAGTAAAGTCTTCCGTAATTAAATCAACGAAACTAAAAATATATTTCCAAAATGTATCAGGAATGCGTTCAAAAAGTAAAGACTTGTTCTATTTTTCATCACAATGTGATTATGATGTTTTTGTCATTGTGGAAACTTGGTTGAATGAAGATTTTTATGATGCTGAATTTTTTAATCTCAACTTTTATGATGTATACCGCAAGGATAGAAGCTATGTTATGACTGGTTGTACCAAAGGTGGAGGAGTATTGGTAACAGTTAAAAAAGGATTGAAATCGTATAAGTATTCGAATATTGTAGTTCATGATTTACTTGACCAATTATTTATTGTAATACCAAACTCTGAAGGTTTACTTTGCTTATGTGCTTCTTATATTCCGCCAAAAAGCTCAATTGATTTATATAATTCTCATGTTACTAATATTTTGTATGTTGATGAGAATATGACTGTAAATACTCGTTTTGTGGTCCTTGGGGACTTTAATTTATCCAATATAGCCTGGATTACATTTAGCGGTAAATTATTGCCATATAATCAGGGCTATCATGAATAAAATTCGGCGTGAAATTTCTCCCTTTTCCAATTAGAATTTTTTGTTGTCCCTATTACTTGCTATTAGTTGGAATTGTTCCCAGGGAAAAATTTCATTAGGAATTTTTTTCATGATAGCCCTGAATGTTAATAAAGAATTTGAAATTAATCTAATTGTCAATTTTCTTGATTTGGGGCTAGTTCAGGTTAACAATATTTATAATCAATTAAATAGAATTATTGACTTAGTTTTTGCCGACACGGACATTAATGGCATTTCCTTTTCTGGAAAAAAATTTTACACTTATTACACTTTTCAATGAAAATTCGCAATAAAATGATTTTCTGAAATATAGATTTTATTAGAAATTATTGTATCATCCCTTGCAAACTTAAATTTTTTCTTTAAACGAACGCTAAATTGTATTTTTTTGAATAAAAAGTTAAAAAATGTTACACTTTTTCCAGAAAAGAAAACGCCATAAGTACACAATATATGAGTGTTTGCAGCCATTTTCTCCTGTCAGTATCCACCACAAACCTATAGTAGTTGAATAAGATTTTTACAATTTCCTAAAGAGGACAATTATGAATAAAATTCCGCGAGAAATTTTTCCCTGGGAATAATTCCAACTAATAGCAAGTAATAGGGAAAACACAAAATTCTAATTGGAAAAGGGAGAAAGTTCCCGCGGAATTTTATTCGTAATTGCCCTGAAAATGTTCAAATAATAATAATTGCAGGCAATTAAATTTTAAGAATACTGATTTTGATGTGTTAAATTCAGCTTTATGTAATATTGATTGGTTTTGTGTTTTGAAAGTTGGAAGTGCTATTGCTTGCTATGATTTATTTTTGGAACTCTTCTTGAATACATATTATAGTTTTATTCCATTCAAGAGAAGTAACTGTATCTCTCATCCATGGTACACTAAAGGGCTTATAAGATAAAAAAAATAAACGAAATAAATTGCTTAAGCTTTACAAAAAACAGGGTGTAATCAAACAAAACAGGAGTATATGCTTTCATTAAGAGAATTTAATTTTCTTAATAAATTTCTATATAAACAATATTTACTCAGGATTGAACATGACATTAAGGTAAATCCGAGATCTTTTTGGTCATTTATACGTTCTAAGAAGCAAAATAGTAATATTCCAGCTATTATGTTTTATGAAGATATTATGGTGGATATGTCAACTATTGTTAATTCGTTTGCTTCTTATTTTAAAAATATATATTAATTATTATATATTATTATTATATTAAGAAATATTAATATTCAATTAATATTTCTAATCATAAACCTGACTTATTATCACATATATCCTTGGGCAATATTACTTTTTCAGAATATGAAGTTGCAGAAAGCATTAAAAATATTAAGGATTCTTTTCGTTCAGATGTTGATGGATTATGTGCTTTTTTGTTAAAAAAAATTAGTGTAGTCAATTGCATTGCCGCTGATGATTATTTTCAATAAATCCATAAGTGAAGGTATTTTTGTGGAACGTTGGAAATTAATATGTATCACACCAATTTTTAAATCTGGTAAAAGGGATGATATTAGCTGTTATAGGTCAATTTCAAAATTATCAGCAGTTTCAAAAATTTTAGAATATTTGGTGTACAATAAAATTTATTTTTTAACTAAATCTGTTATTATTCCGCAGCAACATGGATTTCGTACTGGTAGGTCTACTATCACTAATTTAGTAGTATTTTCCGACTATTGCCATAATAGTTTTGATTCTGGATTGCAAGTTGATGCTATGATGATGCTGGAGTACCTCAGGGCAGCATTTTAGGTCCTCTGCTCTTTAATATTTTTATAAATGACATACATACTTGTTTTATGCATGCAAGTTTTCTTCTATATGCTGATGATTTGAAAGTTTATTCTAAGATAGGTAATATGCATGATGTAGAGTTGTTGCAGAAGGATCTTTAGTAATTGGTGTGACAATAATTTTCTAAAATTCAACATGGATAAATGTGCCTATGTGTCTTATTCAAGATCTCGTACAATAATTCCGTCATCTTATAACACAAAATCTGTTTTTTTAATATTGTAGTGAAATTGATGATTTGGGAATAATTTTTGATTCAAAGTTAACATTTAAACCGCATCTAGAAAGGTTAATTCCGAATGCGTATTCTACATTAGCGTTTATTAGGAGAAACTGCTCTGATTTTTCAGATCCTTATACAATTAAATCTTTATATACATCTTACGTAAGATCTAAACTGGAATATGGGGCTTTAATTTGGAGTCCTTACGAAAGTCCACGTATCGAAAGAATACAGCGGAAATTTATTAAGTTTGCTTTGAAGCATTTGAATTTTCTATACCCTCAGCCTTCATATGAATCGCGCTGTCTTCATTTGGGTCTTTAAACCCAAAAATGCAAATCCTTATTATTTATGTTGGAGCCACTTGTATAAAAATATACTTGTTCTACGAAAATGAAACAACAAATATTTATTAATGTAAACTTTGAATATTTTCTTTAAATGTCTTATAATTTTTTCCAATAAATTATTGTTCGATAAAAACTGAAACGCATTGGTTCAATATTTTACAAGTTTTTATTTTCTTTGTATTTTTTTTTATACAATAATAATTTCGTGAGAAATATTTGTCGCTGTTGAACTTTACAAAGTCGTCTCATTTTGTTTCTTTTTTCGTAAATTCACATTTTGTCGCCATCTGAATTTTCGTGAAATTTACGATAAATTTACAAAATATCTAAGCAATATAATTTGAGGAGCCAAGCTGAATGTTCAGAAGATCCAAATATAGTGAATGCTGCCGGAGAAATGCCAGTACTCAAGAACAATTTGCCGAAGTCTTATCTTGTATTCAGGAACTAGCCAAATCAATTTCTGACAGTCGTATGGATATAAGTGTACTTAGAAATCAGTTGCCCACTAGACAGCAAATTCAAGCACCTGAATCTAGAAGAGATACTGAGAACCTTGACATGAATCAAGAACCGTTATTATTGCCACAAGAAATGCCAATAAATTCCTTTAGTGCAACCCATAAGCTATATGATTTGCCACAATTTTCTGGTTTGGCTGAAGAATGGCCCTTATTCATAGCTAACTATAAAGAAACAACGAGTATGTATAAATACAGCAATCGTGAAAATTTAATGAGTTTGCAAAAATGCCTACAAGGTCACGCACGAGAAGCTGTGATTTCAATGTTAATATATCCTAATAGTGTGCCGAAGGTTATTGAAAAATTAGAATTTCGATTTGGAAGGCCAGATATACTAGTTCGTTCACAGTTATTAAAAATACAGCAGTTCCCTACAATAAATTACAAAAAGTTGAGTCAACTGATTGAATTTTCTTCAAAAGTACGATATGTTGTGACTTTCCTTAATTCTGCGAACTGTAGCCACCACCTAACTAATACTACCTTATTAGAAGAATTAGTAAATAAACTGCCATCAGATAAACAGTTCGATTGGACCCGACACTCAATGTCGATTTAACCGTATGCAACAATAGTTGACTTTTCTACCTGGTTGAGTGATACGGCCAGAGTTTTTAGCCTCATGCCGACTAACTCATCCCAATTAATGCAGCCAAAACAAATGATGGTTATAGAGAAAACAAGAAGTAATCAGTGTCATCTGCAAAAAAGTCCACAATATTTCAAAATGTAAGGACTTTGAAAAAATGCCTTTAACAACGCGATGGGAGAGAGTAAAACAGTTCAAACTCTGTTTCTCTTGGCTACAAAAAGGTCATGGCACTGGTTTGTGTCGTTATAAAAAAGCCTGTGGTATTGAAAATTGTTACAGAAATCATCATAAAATGCTTCATGAATCAAAGAGAACTTATTCAGAGGTATTACCGAGAGAAAATAAGGAAATTTCTAGTACGTTGCAACCGATATTAAATTGTAGAACGCAACAGGCATCTTCTTTAAAATTTCCCCTGTAACAATTTATGGCACAGCTGGTTATTTAAAGGTATTCGCAATGTTTGATGAGGGTTCACTATATCTTTAATTGCTGAACAAACTGCAATTCAACTAGGTCTTAAAGGCAAATCTTCCCCCACTTACATTACAATGGTATGGTGACAAGGTTGTTACAGAAAAGTCTTTTAAAGTCCAGTTTGAAATCAAAGGCGTCCACGAATCAGCTGAAAAATATACTTTGAAAAACATCCATACAGTTTCAAATTTGAGTTTACCAAGTCAAGAATTTGACAAATCTCAATATAATGAATTACAGTCTTTGCCTTTCGAAAATTATTGTAACACTTTTCCTGTAATACTTCTGGGACTAGACTATTCTCATCTTGCTATCTCTTGTCGCACCAAAGAATGTCAAGATGTCAAATTAATAGCAGCTCAAACAAAACTTGGCTGGGTAGTTTATGGACCAACAAGTAGTATTTTACCTCCTGTATCAACGGTGATGCTGATAAAAGAAAACGAAATCCATAATATAGTTGCAGAGTTCATCGAAAATGAGAATTTCGGAACTAATTTGGATACCGAATTGATTCTTTCGGAAGAAAATATAAATGCCCAAAAAATTCTGGAAAGTACTACCCGAAAAATTGATAACAAATTTGAAACTGGCCTTCTATGGAAAGAATATCCACCATATTTACCATCAAGTTTTGAAATGGCAAAAAAGCGCCTTTTGACCGTAGAAAGAAAAATGATACAAGATCCTCATTACGGTTTGAGATACATCAAAGAAATGAATAAATACTTAGAAAAAGGTTACGCCCGAAAATTGTTTGAGGAAGAAGTAAGTAGTAGGGAACTATCGCTCCGGCCCCAATTAAAATTGATAAATTGTTGCTGAAATTGTTAAATTGTGGGCTGAAATTGTTAAATTGTGGCTGAAATTGTTAAATTGTTGCTGAAATTGTTAAATTCTTGGAAATTTGTGTTTTTTTGTTTACATAAGGAGTTTTTTGTTTACATTAGGAGTTTTTTGTTTACATTAGGAGTTTTTGTTTACATTAAGTGTATGTCTGTCTGTCGGTCTGTCTGTCTGCCTGCCTGACCGTGGGAAGTTTGTGTGTGGAATATTTTGTGTGAATGTATTAAGGCGGTTCATAGTTTGGCGGTTTTTATGTGTGTATGTGACGACGGGGAAAATCATGAAAATGGTTTTTCCTAATGCTGACGGAAAATCATCTAATGATTTTTCGTAATACCGAAGGCAAAACATTATAATTTTTCCTAATGCCTACTGCAATACATGATAATTTTTCCTAATGCCTACTGCAATACATGATAATTTTTCCTAATGCCTACTGCAATACATGATTATTATTTTTTTCAAATGCCGACGGCAAAAAATGAATATAATTTTTTCAAATGCCGACGGGAAAATGATTTTTCCTAATGACGACGGGAAAACGTGAAAGTTATTTTTTCTAATGCTAATGTAGGTGTTGCTAGACTGTGGGAATTTAAGGCTGACCGTGATTTGAGTGGGTGGCGTTGTTGCCGTAATATGTAACCATAGGAATTTGCGGATGTGTCTGTCTGTCTGTGAGAATTTAGGTGAGGGTTTGATTGGAAGGGGCGGGGTGTAGTTGAGGTAGATCGATTGCGTGTGTATGTGTGTGTGTGTGTGTGTGTGTGTGTGTATGTGTGTGTGTGTGTGTGTATGTTTGTAGGAATTTCAATGTGTGTATTTCTGTAGGAGCTTAGGGCTGATTGTGATTTATGAGGGGTGAGGTGTTCTAGCAATATGTAACCGGGGGAATCTGTGTGTTTGTATGTCTGTAGGAGTTTAAGGCTGACCATGATTTGGGTGGGCAGGGTTGTTGACGTAATATGTATCCATGGGGATTGTGGATGTGTCTGTCTATAGTAGTTTAAGGCTGATCGTGATTTGAGGTAGGTGAGGATGTTGTTGAGGTAAATTGGTTATTTGTATGTATGTATGTATGTATTTTTGTAAGAATTTAAGATGATTGTGATTTAGTAGGGGCGAGGTGTTCTTGTAATATGTAGCCGTGAGAATCTATGTGTATAGACGTCTGTAGAAGTTTAAGACTATCTGTAATTTCAGGTAGGTGAGAATGTTGTGTTGTTGAGATTAATCTTATATATTGTATATGTATGTATATATGATCATGGGAATTTGTGTATGTATATCTGAGGGAGAATTTAAGGCTCGTCATGATTTGCAAAAGGTGGGGTGTTGTTGAAATTTTCTTGGATATTTCTTATATGAATTCTGCTATGTGTGTGTGTGTATTTGCGCTAATATTTATATGTAGATAGAAATAAATTATTTTCAGTATCGACATTTGGTACTATAAAATACTATCATATGTCTGGACTTCCCTAATCTTATTATGTTCTTATACTTACGCTTGTTTTATATTTTCTCATACTTAAATTTGTCTCGCGTTAAAGTCTGCCTATATGAAATTTGTTTATATTACAGATTTTGTTTATTTCAATCTTTGAATACATTTTTTTTTTTTTGTCATTGATGTCTTTTGTTCTTCTTGTTGTTGGTGTAGTTGTTGTAAATATTCGTCTGTGTATAGATGCGATATGTTCAGTTTTTTTTTTTTTATTTGAAAATAAAAACGTTTTAATTTTTATCTGCGTTTACTTAAAAGTTTGTGAGGATTTTCTGTTTTTAAGTAAAACTGAATTCCTGAAGATACATACTCTATAGTAATAGCAACTATAATAGAAATATTCCTTATACTCAATTTACATTTTTTAAAGTTGATGCAACGTTAGTAAGTTAACGTTAGAAATTTTTGGGGTACATAATTTTTCTCTTCACTTTCTACATTTTTTTTCGAAATCTTGCTTTGCTTTATGAAAATGTATAAACATTTTTAAATGAAACTGATCCAGCACTCCAGCTTATATACTGATAGTTTTTTTTTCTTTGGTAGTCAACTTACTTCTTTTTTTATTTTTATTGATAAACATTTAAAATCAAAAGGGAGCTTTATATTGAAATTATTATTTTCATAATTGTTGAAAACAATCACTAGTTTTTTGTTTTTGTGATGAAATCATTTGAAGTTGAAGCTGATATCTTTGCTTACTGTTTTAAATTAAAATTTTATTCAATAGAATAAAAGGAGCTTTTTTCTTAAATTATGATGCAGTTAAGATCGGATATGAGACTGAATTTAAATGTACTTTTAAATTAGTCATAATGAACAAACTTATTTTCTTGTTGAAAAGCGATCATCAGAAAACGAAGTGGGTTTCAGAGACTTTAGGTATACCCTTTCGACGGTTCCTCTAGGATACAAGATGACTTCGTTTGACGAAATTTCTGTTGCTTTATACTGATAATATTTTTACATTAATAAGGTACATATATGTTTTTTTTATGAAGGGTGAGCACCTTTCACTTTTATTTGACGTTCTATATGATTTTTTTTTTCTCATTTTATTAAAGTTCAGCGTGTTGTGTATATATTTCTGAAATGTTTAAGTGTGCTTTGTGTGTCCATTGGACAGAGTGTACGTTTTAGTTGGTCAGTCAGTCTATATATTTATTTTTTTTTTCCTCTAATGTACCACACCTTTTTTCACATTTTACTACTTGAAATAGAGAATTTTTGTCTAATTTTTTTCTGGGTATCTACATACATTAGTTAAATATGTGTATGAATTTTTAAGAAAAAATTTTAAATAAAATATTGGAAAAAGAATTAATTATGTGAATGGTTTTTATTTCTTTATTAGCTTTACTTCGCTAGATCAAAAAAATTTTTGTTTTTGCTTATTTGCAAATTCTTGTTTTCATATCGCTTAAACATGTACAGTCTTGTTTTCATGACGCTTAAACATGCACAGTCTTGTTTCCATATCGTTTAAGCATGCACAGTCTTGTTTTCATGTCGCTTAAACATGTACAGTCTTGTTTTCTTTGAGAGGTTATGCACAAGACAAATTGAATTTCACAATATTATGAAATTCCATTAAAACAGAAACAGTTTAGACAATCGGATAAGTCCTTATATTCTTTCACTACATACAAGTTTCTGTTATTTTATATTCGAATAGATGAATCCTAACTTTCCTTTAAAAAATAACACAAAACAAGGATAAATTTAGTTTAATTTTATTTATATTAATAATACATTTTAATTTAATTTTATTTATTTTTATTATAATGATGGAAACATTTCATAATATCCAATTATTAAATTTTCTAATATACTTTTACGCAAAAAATATATTGTACATCTGCAAGTATCTGGTCCTTCCT
Source organism: Tachina grossa (assembly GCA_949987645.1). Classification (NCBI taxonomy): domain Eukaryota; kingdom Metazoa; phylum Arthropoda; class Insecta; order Diptera; family Tachinidae; genus Tachina; species Tachina grossa. The sequence goes on from OX465274.1 coordinate 95,669,894, forward strand.
CACACTCAGGATTATACCAAGGACAGCTTCTGAAGTGGCCTTCTGTGTTGTCTTCATCTTCCATGATACCATATTCTTCGTTCTCATCCAGCATATTTTGAAAAAATTTGATCATCTCCCAATGATCGAAAAGCCTGAAGCTTTCAAAATCTCTTATAAATTGGTTTAGAGTACGTCTGATTTGACTCATTTTATTTGCTTATAAGTTAATGAATGATGATTCTTTGAAGGTTCCTTTAAGACTAATTTCCTCTTTTAAATTTTTAAAGTAGTATCTCTTGATCTTTAAAATATCTATACCATCATATATATTCCATACCTCTTTTTTAGCACTCTATCTCTCTCTACCCCTTTTCTCTCTATAACTGTCTCTTTCTGTCTATCACTACCCCTCCACTTATCACTATTTCACCATATTTTCGATTAGCCTTTTTGAAGTCGTCATCGCTACTTTCAAGATCATTTTCAGTTAAACATTCAAAGTGCGGAGAAGTAAATGAAAAAAAAAATAAATAAATAAAACAAAAATGGAGTCTACAATAAATCTAACATCAAAATTTAATTCACTAAAAAATAAAACCTTAATCCACATAAAGGAGCTTGAGACATCAACTAAATACACCATTCGAAAAGTGTCAAGAGTAACAACAAAATATGGGCCAACACTAAAAGTTGAAATGGAAAACCACATAATGTTCCTCCCAAAGCGATATAATGCTTTAACCGATGCTGAAATTAAAGAACTCTCGAGCGGATCATATTGCTTAAGTAGAGAAGGTGAACAAAGCTTAATTGTTGAAAGCGAGCTGAGTGAATTTCTAATTCAAAATTCCCAATTTCCAATTTGGCAATAATATATAATAATTTTGTATTTTAAATTATAAATAAAAATACATGAAAGAGTTTTGTAAAATATAAATGTTTGTGCTTTTTTATTTAATATTTTCAGTTATTTCATAAAGAAATTTAAGACATAAATGACCACAGGTAAATGTATTGAAATTCTGATGTTGATTATAGTTGTATTTTATATTTCTACCAAGATATTTGACTACTTCCGAAGGAGGTTGTAAGTTTCCAAAGCTGTCGAAATATTCTTTTTCATTGTTGTTTTTATAATATGCTACCCAATGTGTACCAGGTCCTGTTGATACGTCTAAATTGATTATTCCACATTCTATTTTCTTTGTTCGTTTTGGTAGAGTATATTTATAGAGAAACGGTTTATGTCCACATCAGATAGTGGTCTGTTCGTAGCATCTCTAAGAGTTTTTTGATTCCTCTTTGTAAACTAAACCATAACCCTTTTATATGGTTTTAAGTAAAGTCCCTTTCCAACTGCTATAGATTCCATCGCTCTATTATGTCTAATTGCTTCATCAAGTTGATTTTTTGCATTCTTTGTTGCATTAACAGCTTTAGCTATAGCAGCACCTCCAGTTGTTAGACTACCAATTGCACCCAGAGCAGTTAAAATCGGTATTAGAGGCAAAAACCCACCAATTTTTGGTACACGTATTACATGTGGTACTATAATTTGAGATTTTCTTCCTTTTAATGATTTGTTGATAGTTTTTCGGGCAATTTTAATTGCTGAGTTAATATTTAATGGTTTTTCCTTCTTTAGTATTTTTGTTGCAGCTCTAATTGATGTTCTAAACAGTTTTTTATCATTTATCTTGTTCTTTTTAACATTTTTCTTTTTCTCCACACCCATACCAAATTTTGTTTTGGCTTTCATTGCGTTAGTAACCATATAGGCAAATGATTTTTCAGCAATACTACTATCTTTTGATAAAACTCGATCCCAAGCTGAATTTTTAAGTATTTTATCAGCTTTATGTCTAATGCTTAAATCCTTACAAGCAGAGTCCAATAAATTAATTCTTTTGTCACCTCAATTTAAACGTTTTTGTAGTTTTGTTTCAAGTCCACAATACTAATATCCGGGAAGATAAAGTTCACCAGTTAGAGAGTTTATTCTTTTTATCTACTATACCTCCTCCAACGAAGGTGTTTTTATGACTAAACGTTTTCTGATATTGTATAACTATATCATCTAATTTTGTCGATAATAACAGGTAACATTTATAAAATCTATTTAGTTCGTAATATTGTTCCTTCTACTTTTTTTTTTTTTTTTGTTTACTTGCCTCTATCTTGACTGATGGTTTCTCAGCCTTTAAACTTGTATATTCTCAACTTCTGTCTAGATGTTACTTTCTTCTTTCATGCGAATTCTTGTTTTTTCTTTTCATATCACTTAAACATGCACAGTCTTGTTATCGTTGAAAGGTTCTGTACAAAACAAATCGAATTTCACAATATTATGAAACTCCATTATATTTCATTAGGTATTTTCTTATCGACACCAACTGCTTTAACACCATCTCATTTACGTTTGCTAACAGCAAATAGTACAATAGGTGTCAGCTATTGGATCAGCTTATCAGCTATTAGATCAGCTTATTAGCACCTGGTCTGTTTTTCAGATCAGCTTTTCAGGAGCTGGTCTGGTTTTCAGATCAGCTTATCAGGACCTGGTCTGGTTTTCAGATCAGCTTTTCAGGACCTGGTCTGGTTTTCAGATCAGCTTATCAGGACCTGGTCTGGTTTTCAGATCAGCTTTTCAGGACCTGGTCTGGTTTTCAGATCAGCTTTTCAGGACCTGGTCTGGTTTTCAGATCAGCTTATCAGGACCTGGTCTGGTTTTCAGATCAGCTTTTCAGGACCTGGTCTGGTTTTCAGATCAGCTTTTCAGGACCTGGTCTGATTTTCAGGTCAGCTTATTAGGAGCTGGTCTGGTTTTCAGGTCAGATGAAATAACTAAAGTCTATCTTTTATTAGCAGTATTTTTTTTTTTCTATAACGAAAATCGTTTAATTCAATATATTTGCTTATAATCAAAAATCCATATTTATCCTTCCAACACTCTACAAATTTTTTAAAACTTGTCAAAATTCATATTACTGCCAACATGAACCTTGTAAACAAGCTTCATATTTTCCTCATCTTACTTAAACATTATAATTACATTTGCATTGTCTCTTATTAAATGCTTATAGCCATATTCATAAAAATTTTAAACAGCATTTCAAATGTTGTTTGAGCAAACTTCGCTAAAATTGTATTCATAATAGAATATTAGCGTAAAAACGTTTTTTAACTTGCGTAAATCACCAAATCTTAAAAATTAAATGCACCCATATTTAAAATAATTTTGAATTGACGTCGTTGTAGTTTTGCTTCTTGCTTATTTATATTTTTAACTTTGTCTGTATGTATGTATGCATGTATTAAGAATTATGTTTATGTTTGACACAAGTAGAATGCGTCATCATTATTCTGTCGCCCCGTAAAAAAAATATACACGTACACGTACATATGTATGTATATTATTCTGCTTTCCACATGCAACATCAGCAAATATCATAATTGAAATGTATTAAGCTTCATTACCAGAAAAAATAAATGTATAATAACCCATTCTTTTAATTATGAAATTATGTAATTTCTTTAACTATTCATATTTGTAGTAGTATATAGATAATTTTAGTATAAATATATGTTTTTAAACCTCAGATAGTAGTAGGGAACTATCGCTCCGGCCCCAATTAAAATTGATAAATTGTTGCTGAAATTGTTAAATTTGGGTAATTAAAATTTGAAAATTTTAAAATTCTTGAAATTTGATACCTACGAGGGTGGTTCAATAAGTCCTTTAAATATTTTTCGAGGGTGGTTCAATAAGTCACTCTTATTTTTTTAACATAAGGAGTTTTTGTTTACATTAAGTGTATGTCTGTCTCTCTCTCTGTCTGTCTGCATGACCGTGGAAATTTGAGTCTGTCAGTGATTTGGGTTGTGTAATAATTTCTGGGTGTCCTTTGTCAGAGTTATGGGTAATGAAACTTAAAAATTTTAATCTACGCCGGATGCCCAGTTCCCTACTACTATCTGAGGTTTAAAAACATATATTTATACTAAAATTATCTATATACTACTACAAATATGAATAGTTAAAGAAATTACATAATTTCATAATTAAAAGAATGGGTTATTATACATTTATTTTTTCTGGTAATGAAGCTTAATACATTTCAATTATGATATTTGCTGATGTTGCATGTGGAAAGCAGAATAATATACATACATATGTACGTGTACGTGTATATTTTTTTTACGGGGCGACAGAATAATGATGACTCATTCTACTTGTGTCAAACATAAACATAATTCTTAATACATGCATACATACATACAGACAAAGTTAAAAATATAAATAAGCAAGAAGCAAAACTACAACGACGTCAATTCAAAATTATTTTAAATATGGGTGCATTTAATTTTTAAGATTTGGTGATTTACGCAAGTTAAAAAACGTTTTTACGCTAATATTCTATTATGAATACAATTTTAGCGAAGTTTGCTCAAACAACATTTGAAATGCTGTTTAAAATTTTTATGAATATGGCTATAAGCATTTAATAAGAGACAATGCAAATGTAATTATAATGTTTAAGTAAGATGAGGAAAATATGAAGCTTGTTTACAAGGTTCATGTTGGCAGTAATATGAATTTTGACAAGTTTTAAAAAATTTGTAGAGTGTTGGAAGGATAAATATGGATTTTTGATTATAAGCAAATATATTGAATTAAACGATTTTCGTTATAGAAAAAAAAATACTGCTAATAAAAGATAGACTTTAGTTATTTCATCTGACCTGAAAACCAGACCAGCTCCTAATAAGCTGACCTGAAAATCAGACCAGGTCCTGAAAAGCTGATCTGAAAACCAGACCAGGTCCTGAAAAGCTGATCTGAAAACCAGACCAGGTCCTGATAAGCTGATCTGAAAACCAGACCAGGTCCTGAAAAGCTGATCTGAAAACCAGACCAGGTCCTGAAAAGCTGATCTGAAAACCAGACCAGGTCCTGATAAGCTGATCTGAAAACCAGACCAGGTCCTGAAAAGCTGATCTGAAAACCAGACCAGGTCCTGATAAGCTGATCTGAAAACCAGACCAGCTCCTGAAAAGCTGATCTGAAAAACAGACCAGGTGCTAATAAGCTGATCTAATAGCTGATAAGCTGATCCAATAGCTGACACCTATTGTACTATTTGCTGTTAGCAAACGTAAATGAGATGGTGTTAAAGCAGTTGGTGTCGATAAGAAAATACCTAATGAAATATAATGGAGTTTCATAATATTGTGAAATTCGATTTGTTTTGTACAGAACCTTTCAACGATAACAAGACTGTGCATGTTTAAGTGATATGAAAAGAAAAAACAAGAATTCGCATGAAAGAAGAAAGTAACATCTAGACAGAAGTTGAGAATATACAAGTTTAAAGGCTGAGAAACCATCAGTCAAGATAGAGGCAAGTAAACAAAAAAAAAAAAAAAAAGTAGAAGGAACAATATTACGAACTAAATAGATTTTATAAATGTTACCTGTTATTATCGACAAAATTAGATGATATAGTTATACAATATCAGAAAACGTTTAGTCATAAAAACACCTTCGTTGGAGGAGGTATAGTAGATAAAAAGAATAAACTCTCTAACTGGTGAACTTTATCTTCCCGGATATTAGTATTGTGGACTTGAAACAAAACTACAAAAACGTTTAAATTGAGGTGACAAAAGAATTAATTTATTGGACTCTGCTTGTAAGGATTTAAGCATTAGACATAAAGCTGATAAAATACTTAAAAATTCAGCTTGGGATCGAGTTTTATCAAAAGATAGTAGTATTGCTGAAAAATCATTTGCCTATATGGTTACTAACGCAATGAAAGCCAAAACAAAATTTGGTATGGGTGTGGAGAAAAAGAAAAATGTTAAAAAGAACAAGATAAATGATAAAAAACTGTTTAGAACATCAATTAGAGCTGCAACAAAAATACTAAAGAAGGAAAAACCATTAAATATTAACTCAGCAATTAAAATTGCCCGAAAAACTATCAACAAATCATTAAAAGGAAGAAAATCTCAAATTATAGTACCACATGTAATACGTGTACCAAAAATTGGTGGGTTTTTGCCTCTAATACCGATTTTAACTGCTCTGGGTGCAATTGGTAGTCTAACAACTGGAGGTGCTGCTATAGCTAAAGCTGTTAATGCAACAAAGAATGCAAAAAATCAACTTGATGAAGCAATTAGACATAATAGAGCGATGGAATCTATAGCAGTTGGAAAGGGACTTTACTAAAACCATATAAAAGGGTTATGGTTTAGTTTACAAAGAGGAATCAAAAAACTCTTAGAGATGCTACGAACAGACCACTATCTGATGTGGACATAAACCGTTTCTCTATAAATATACTCTACCAAAACGAACAAAGAAAATAGAATGTGGAATAATCAATTTAGACGTATCAACAGGACCTGGTACACATTGGGTAGCATATTATAAAAACAACAATGAAAAAGAATATTTCGACAGCTTTGGAAACTTACAACCTCCTTCGGAAGTAGTCAAATATCTTGGTAGAAATATAAAATACAACTATAATCAACATCAGAATTTCAATACATTTACCTGTGGTCATTTATGTCTTAAATTTCTTTATGAAATAACTGAAAATATTAAATAAAAAAGCACAAACATTTATATTTTACAAAACTCTTTCATGTATTTTTATTTATAATTTAAAATACAAAATTATTATATATTATTGCCAAATTGGAAATTGGGAATTTTGAATTAGAAATTCACTCAGCTCGCTTTCAACAATTAAGCTTTGTTCACCTTCTCTACTTAAGCAATATGATCCGCTCGAGAGTTCTTTAATTTCAGCATCGGTTAAAGCATTATATCGCTTTGGGAGGAACATTATGTGGTTTTCCATTTCAACTTTTAGTGTTGGCCCATATTTTGTTGTTACTCTTGACACTTTTCGAATGGTGTATTTAGTTGATGTCTCAAGCTCCTTTATGTGGATTAAGGTTTTATTTTTTAGTGAATTAAATTTTGATGTTAGATTTATTGTAGACTCCATTTTTGTTTTATTTATTTATTTTTTTTTTTCATTTACTTCTCCGCACTTTGAATGTTTAACTGAAAATGATCTTGAAAGTAGCGATGACGACTTCAAAAAGGCTAATCGAAAATATGGTGAAATAGTGATAAGTGGAGGGGTAGTGATAGACAGAAAGAGACAGTTATAGAGAGAAAAGGGGTAGAGAGAGATAGAGTGCTAAAAAAGAGGTATGGAATATATATGATGGTATAGATATTTTAAAGATCAAGAGATACTACTTTAAAAATTTAAAAGAGGAAATTAGTCTTAAAGGAACCTTCAAAGAATCATCATTCATTAACTTATAAGCAAATAAAATGAGTCAAATCAGAAGTACTCTAAACCAATTTATAAGAGATTTTGAAAGCTTCAGGCTTTTCGATCATTGGGAGATGATCAAATTTTTTCAAAATATGCTGGATGAGAACGAAGAATATGGTATCATGGAAGATGAAGACAACACAGAAGGCCACTTCAGAAGCTGTCCTTGGTATAATCCTGAGTGTGAGGAAGGACCAGATACTTGCAGATGTACAATATATTTTTTGCGTAAAAGTATATTAGAAAATTTAATAATTGGATATTATGAAATGTTTCCATCATTATAATAAAAATAAATAAAATTAAATTAAAATGTATTATTAATATAAATAAAATTAAACTAAATTTATCCTTGTTTTGTGTTATTTTTTAAAGGAAAGTTAGGATTCATCTATTCGAATATAAAATAACAGAAACTTGTATGTAGTGAAAGAATATAAGGACTTATCCGATTGTCTAAACTGTTTCTGTTTTAATGGAATTTCATAATATTGTGAAATTCAATTTGTCTTGTGCATAACCTCTCAAAGAAAACAAGACTGTACATGTTTAAGCGACATGAAAACAAGACTGTGCATGCTTAAACGATATGGAAACAAGACTGTGCATGTTTAAGCGTCATGAAAACAAGACTGTACATGTTTAAGCGATATGAAAACAAGAATTTGCAAATAAGCAAAAACAAAAATTTTTTTGATCTAGCGAAGTAAAGCTAATAAAGAAATAAAAACCATTCACATAATTAATTCTTTTTCCAATATTTTATTTAAAATTTTTTCTTAAAAATTCATACACATATTTAACTAATGTATGTAGATACCCAGAAAAAAATTAGACAAAAATTCTCTATTTCAAGTAGTAAAATGTGAAAAAAGGTGTGGTACATTAGAGGAAAAAAAAAATAAATATATAGACTGACTGACCAACTAAAACGTACACTCTGTCCAATGGACACACAAAGCACACTTAAACATTTCAGAAATATATACACAACACGCTGAACTTTAATAAAATGAGAAAAAAAAATCATATAGAACGTCAAATAAAAGTGAAAGGTGCTCACCCTTCATAAAAAAAAACATATATGTACCTTATTAATGTAAAAATATTATCAGTATAAAGCAACAGAAATTTCGTCAAACGAAGTCATCTTGTATCCTAGAGGAACCGTCGAAAGGGTATACCTAAAGTCTCTGAAACCCACTTCGTTTTCTGATGATCGCTTTTCAACAAGAAAATAAGTTTGTTCATTATGACTAATTTAAAAGTACATTTAAATTCAGTCTCATATCCGATCTTAACTGCATCAGAATTTAAGAAAAAAGCTCCTTTTATTCTATTGAATAAAATTTTAATTTAAAACAGTAAGCAAAGATATCAGCTTCAACTTCAAATGATTTCATCACAAAAACAAAAAACTAGTGATTGTTTTCAACAATTATGAAAATAATAATTTCAATATAAAGCTCCCTTTTGATTTTAAATGTTTATCAATAAAAATAAAAAAAGAAGTAAGTTGACTACCAAAGAAAAAAAAACTATCAGTATATAAGCTGGAGTGCTGGATCAGTTTCATTTAAAAATGTTTATACATTTTCATAAAGCAAAGCAAGATTTCGAAAAAAAATGTAGAAAGTGAAGAGAAAAATTATGTACCCCAAAAATTTCTAACGTTAACTTACTAACGTTGCATCAACTTTAAAAAATGTAAATTGAGTATAAGGAATATTTCTATTATAGTTGCTATTACTATAGAGTATGTATCTTCAGGAATTCAGTTTTACTTAAAAACAGAAAATCCTCACAAACTTTTAAGTAAACGCAGATAAAAATTAAAACGTTTTTATTTTCAAATAAAAAAAAAAAACTGAACATATCGCATCTATACACAGACGAATATTTACAACAACTACACCAACAACAAGAAGAACAAAAGACATCAATGACAAAAAAAAAAAAATGTATTCAAAGATTGAAATAAACAAAATCTGTAATATAAACAAATTTCATATAGGCAGACTTTAACGCGAGACAAATTTAAGTATGAGAAAATATAAAACAAGCGTAAGTATAAGAACATAATAAGATTAGGGAAGTCCAGACATATGATAGTATTTTATAGTACCAAATGTCGATACTGAAAATAATTTATTTCTATCTACATATAAATATTAGCGCAAATACACACACACACATAGCAGAATTCATATAAGAAATATCCAAGAAAATTTCAACAACACCCCACCTTTTGCAAATCATGACGAGCCTTAAATTCTCCCTCAGATATACATACACAAATTCCCATGATCATACATACATACATATACAATATATAAGATTAATCTCAACAACACAACATTCTCACCTACCTGAAATTACAGATAGTCTTAAACTTCTACAGACGTCTATACACATAGATTCTCACGGCTACATATTACAAGAACACCTCGCCCCTAATAAATCACAATCATCTTAAATTCTTACAAAAATACATACATACATACATACAAATAACCAATTTACCTCAACAACATCCTCACCTACCTCAAATCACGATCAGCCTTAAACTACTATAGACAGACACATCCACAATCCCCATGGATACATATTACGTCAACAACCCTGCCCACCCAAATCATGGTCAGCCTTAAACTCCTACAGACATACAAACACACAGATTCCCCCGGTTACATATTGCTAGAACACCTCACCCCTCATAAATCACAATCAGCCCTAAGCTCCTACAGAAATACACACATTGAAATTCCTACAAACATACACACACACACACACACACATACACACACACACACACACACACACACACACATACACACGCAATCGATCTACCTCAACTACACCCCGCCCCTTCCAATCAAACCCTCACCTAAATTCTCACAGACAGACAGACACATCCGCAAATTCCTATGGTTACATATTACGGCAACAACGCCACCCACTCAAATCACGGTCAGCCTTAAATTCCCACAGTCTAGCAACACCTACATTAGCATTAGAAAAAATAACTTTCACGTTTTCCCGTCGTCATTAGGAAAAATAATTTTCCCGTCGGCATTTGAAAAAATTATATTCATTTTTTGCCGTCGGCATTTGAAAAAAATAATAATCATGTATTGCAGTAGGCATTAGGAAAAATTATCATGTATTGCAGTAGGCATTAGGAAAAATTATCATGTATTGCAGTAGGCATTAGGAAAAATTATAATGTTTTGCCTTCGGTATTACGAAAAATCATTAGATGATTTTCCGTCAGCATTAGGAAAAACCATTTTCATGATTTTCCCCGTCGTCACATACACACATAAAAACCGCCAAACTATGAACCGCCTTAATACATTCACACAAAATATTCCACACACAAACTTCCCACGGTCAGGCAGGCAGACAGACAGACCGACAGACAGACATACACTTAATGTAAACAAAAACTCCTAATGTAAACAAAAAACTCCTAATGTAAACAAAAAACTCCTTATGTAAACAAAAAAACACAAATTTCCAAGAATTTAACAATTTCAGCAACAATTTAACAATTTCAGCCACAATTTAACAATTTCAGCCCACAATTTAACAATTTCAGCAACAATTTATCAATTTTAATTGGGGCCGGAGCGATAGTTCCCTACTACTGAAGTAAACAATTCATCAGTGCCTGTCTGTGTCCCTAAATACCGTTTTGGTCAAAGGTCCAGAACAAGTCAAACCACTACTAGGAATATTAATGAAGTTTAGAGAAGGACCAATTGCTGTGGCTGCAGATATTAGAGAAATGTTTTCACAAATTAAGATACGCGCCATAGACCAACACTCGCAGAGATTTTTTTGTAGAAATTGTAACCCAAATAATCCAATTCAATATTATGTAATGGAGTCAATGACATTTGGAGAAATTTGTTCGCCTTGCTGTGCAGAATATATAAAAAATTTCAATGCTTCACTTTTCGTAAAAGAGTTTCCAAAAGCTACTGCTGCCATTATAGAAAAACACTACATAGACGATTTTGTTTGCAGCTTTTTTAGTGAAGAAGAAACATTAAAAGTTTGCCAGGACGTAGTTTTTATACAATCACAAGGTGGATTTGAATTGAGAGGTTTTACTTCAAATAGTAAACATGTTGAGTCTGTTATGAATTATTGCCAAACAGATGAAATTAATCCAGTCAAAATGGAAAAACATTCCTCAGTAGGCAAAATTATAGGTATGTACTGGAAAAAAGATGAAGATGTATTCATTTTTCAGACCAAATTCCACTGCATACCACCCGAGATAATTGAAGGAATTAGGGTACCAACAAAAAGGGAGCTTCTCAAAATAACTATGTCAATTTTCGATCCTTTTGGAATGATTGCTAACTTTTTGCTACATTCAAAGTCATTGGTTTAAAACACGTGGAAATATAATTTAGGCTGGGATGATTATATTCCTTCAGCACTTCAGAGAAATTGGATTGCTTGGTGGAGTGAGTTTATACAAGTAAAACGCTTCAAAATACCTCGATACTTATCGCTCAATTTATTACTAAGCAATGACATTCAACTACATGTGTTTGTAGACGCTAGTCAGGAAGCTTTCGCAGCAGTTTGTTATCCGCGACTCATTTTAACTGAAGTAGTAGAAGTATCTTTTCTCATTGGGAAGGTTCGTTGTGCCCCTAAAAAGCTGTTGAGCATACCTCGTCTGGAGTTGCAAGCATCAGTATTGGGTGTAAGATTGTCGAAATCAGTTATAAAAAATCATGAGTTTAAAATATCGTCATGTCATTTTTGGACCGATTCCCAAACTGTTTTGCGTTGGATTTTTTCCAAACAACGTCGCTTTAAAGCTTATGTTAGCCACAGAGTTGCTGAAATTCTAAAAAATACACAGCCTCGGCATTGGAGATGGAAGCCGGAACCCGAACAGTATATCCACCAAAGTTTAAGCAACAAAGTAAGTGGATTGTAGGTCCATCTTTCCTTAGAAAAAATGAAAACGATTGGCCAAAATTTACAATATTTGTACCAGATAATACAATTGAAGAAGAGCTTAAGACCGCTTTTGTTATTAATCAAAGCAGTTTCAATATTTTTAATTACAAACGATTCTCATCTTATTTGAAGCTTAAGAGAACATTTGCATGGGTAAATCGTTTTATAAGGTAACAAATATGTTAAAAGCAAAAATTTATCTGTAACAGAATTAGACAAAGCCGAAAAACTTTTATGCCGTCTAGTACAAGAACAGAGTTTCGAAAAAAAAGCTAAACTGCCTCAAGAATAACAGAAAAATATCTAAGAGCAGTCCAATATACACTTTAACTCCAGTTATTTATTCCGATGGCCTTTTAAGAGTTAATAGTCGCCTAACCAGAGCATCTTACCTTCCTTTCGATGCCAGAAAACCGATTATTCTCCCACAGAAGCACCATGTTTCTGATTTGATTGTAAAATTTTATCATGAGAAAAATTACCATAAAAATGAGATTAAATGAGATAAGGCAAAAATACTGGATACCTCACATCAAATCAGCTATGAAGAAAGTTGTTCGCAGTTGTCTTGTTTGTCAGAAACACATCCATATCAGCCAATTATGGGTGAGTTACCTTTAGATCGCATAACTCCATATGTTCGGCCTTTTTCATATACTGGGGTAGATTTATTTGGGCCATCAATGTAGCAGTTGGCCGGCGCAGAGAAAAGAGCTGGGCAGTTATATTCACTTGCCTCACTATTCGTGCTGCACATATTGAAGTTGCCGAAACTCAATCTACAGATTCGTTTATACTTTGCTTAAGAAATTTTATTAATCGCCGAGGCACTCCAGTACGAATAAGAAGTGATAATGGGACAAATTTTTTGGGGACTCAAAAGGTTTTGAAAACCGAAGATCAGATTCTGAATATTGATGCAATAAATAACGAGGCCGTTAAGCGGAATATCGATTGGGTTTTTAATTGTCCTTTAAATCCCAGTTTTGGTGGCTGCTGGGAAAGACTTATACATATAGTCAAACGTCTATTACAAAAAACATTAAATGAGGTTGCCCCAAGAGTTGAAACACTAAGAAGCGTGTTAATTGAAGCTGAAAATATTATAAATTCCAGACCACTTACAGAAATTCCAATATCATAAATGGACGAAGATCCATTAACTCCAAACCATTTTTAATTGGATGTCTTAATACAACACAAACTAAAAGCATTCGCAATGAAGAAATATGGTTGCGTAAACAATGGCGTATCGCTCAAAATTTAAAAGATTGTTTATGGAAGAGATGGATAAAAGAATATCTTCCACATTTATTATGCCGTTCCAAGTGGTTAGAAAAAACTGAGCCTTTGAAATAACATGATGTGGTCTTAATATTCGATGCCACTAATCCTAGATACAAATGGGAAAAAGGGATAATTTAAAAAAGTATCCCGCCAAAGACGGTCATTTGTCGACGTTAAAACAACAAACGGGATACTCCGACGTCCAACATCCAAACTCGCTTTATTGAAAGTGAATCAAGTTGATTCACAAGGGGGGAACGTTACAGCCACTTGTATAAAAATAATTTACTTGTTCTACGAAAATGAAACAACAAATATTTATTAATGTTAACTTTGAATATTTTCTCTAAATGTGTTATAATTTTTTCCAATAAATTATTGTTCGATAAAAACTGAAACGTATTGGTTATTTTACAATTTATATTTGACATTATTAATGCTAATATAGATTGTTCTATCCTACTGGAGAGAGTTCCCTTTAATGTACCGAATAGATGTCTTCGACATTGTATCTTGTTTTATAATTGCTTTCATCGTAGAAATTATGCTTTAAATAGGCCTCTAATAAGACCTTTTGCTGATTTTAATAAATTGAATAGTATTCAAATGGTTGAATTTAATGCATCCAAACAAAACTTTAAAAACACTATTTTATACCTTATTAATAGATTAAATTAGTTTTATTAAAGCATAAATTAATTAATATAACATATTAATTAAGTTATTACAGTCTGTAAGGAACATTGTTCTATAGACCTAAATAAATAAATAAATAAATAAATAAATAAATTCAAACCCCCCACAAAATCCCGTCAAAAATCAAACCTTTAACAACACGAAAAAATCCTCTGATTCAAAAAAAGTTAAAGCATTTATTACTAAGTCCAGCCCGAGTCAGAACATAACTCAATGTGTTTTATGCCCGGGAAAACACCCCACTAGGCTATGTCCGATATTTCTAGGAAAAAGTGTTGATGACCGTCTGTTAACTGTGGAAAGGATGAAGTTTTGCACTAACTGTTTAGCATCGTCCCACGATTACAAAACGTGCAAAAGTGTTCATGTCTGTTTCATTTGCAAACAAAAACACCATTCGCTTTTGCACAGAAACCCTAGCCGAAACTCAAATAGCTCCTTATCGAAAGGTTCAGTTTACCCTAACCCCTCTCGCTTGAACCCTTCCAGCTTTCGTTCTAATGAAAATAACTCCCGAAGTTCTGGCGCCCATGTTTTAAATTACAGTCCACCCCAACACAACCCTCATGATATACCATCTACCTCAAGTGCCGCTAGATCCTTCCAGACGTATGCCTCACATGCAGATTCCAATCCTCAATCTACAGTATTGCTAGGGACAACAACTTGTGAAGTCGTGGTTGGCGATATTAAATATGTGGCACGATCGCTGAGTGACCCTGCGTCTCAAGCAACGTTTATCTCACAAAAGTTACAACGGAAACTTTGTTTACCAGCACTGTCCTATAAAATGGCGAAAATTACAGTCCTTAATGGCAGTTTATCGGCGACAGCTTCTAAAATATGCTGTATCACGATTGGATCTAAAACAAACCCCGAATTTAGAATTCAGTGTGACGCCTATGTCGTGGAGAAATTGACTGGCAGGTTACCTACATGCTCGATTTATAACATCCGATCTTCCGATTTCACTGATATTAGTACGAATGATGTTAAGTTTACGCGTATGGATCTCCTGCTGGGGGGAGATCTATATCCCCAGATATTATTAACCGAGGTCGAAAAGCACACGAATGGCAACCTTGTTGCTCAGAATACCATGCTCGGATGGATGGTGACTGGAAGATGTATCACAACTACACCTTAAAATCGATTGAATCGTATTTCAATCAAATTGATTTAAATAATCAGCTTGCCCGCTTTTGGGAACTTGAAGAAGTTCCAAAAGTAACCCAATCGACTGATTCTGATAAGTTTTGTGAACAACACTATCAGTCGACAACATATAGAAACCCCGATGGTCGTTATGTAGTTTTCTTGCCCTTTAAGCATGAATTTCCGGCGACCCTAGCTTTAGGAAATTCTAGAAATTGTGCGTTGTCTCAATTCAAAAGAAATGAAACTCGTCTTTTACGCAACCCCGAACTAAAAGTTCAATATTATAAGGTAATTAGCGAATATATTGAAGTGGGGCATATGAGAGAAGTTCAACCCTGTACTGCAGAAAGTACTTCTTATTATTTGCCTCACCGCTGTCTTTCAGCCTGACAACACTACTACCAAACTCCGTGTTGTATTTAATGCTTCCAGCAAATCGTCAAACAACGTTGGTTTAAACGACATATTATACCGTGGGCCTGTGCTACAGGCGGACCTTACTGTCTTGATGCTCCGTTGGCGACTTTATCGCTTTGTGTTTAACGCTGATATTGAGAAATTGTATCGGCAAATAATAGTTCATCCTATTCATACCCCGTTTCAGCGGATTCTGTTCCGTGAAAATCCTTATGACGAAGTCAAAGATTTCGAGCTTAATACGGTCACGTTCGGAGTAAACTGTGCGCCGTATCTTGCTATACGTACCCTTATTCAGTTAGCCAGTGAATGTGAAGCTCAAAATCCTGCTATGTCCGAAATATTGCGAACTCAAATGTACGTCGATGATGTTCTCGCTGGCTCCCATGAACTACATGAGGCCATTATGCGTCGTAATGATCTAACAAATTTTCTTGCTTCAGCCGGTCTTGTTCTCCGAAAATGGACTGCGAACCATAAGCGTTTGTTAGAGGATTTACCCGTAGAGAATCTGCTAGCAGCGGATTTCTTGAAATTTTCGGATACAAGCACGACTAAGACACTCGGCTTGCGCTGGAGTGCTAGTTCCGATAGTTTCAATTTTAGGCTTGTAACGCCACCGAACAAGGATTTGATAACAAAGCGTGCTGTCTTGTCAGAAATAGCAAAGCTATTTAACCCCGCTGAATGGCTTTCTCCTAAAATTATTGTTGCTAAGATGATAATGCAACAGATTTAAAAAGACAAGACTCGATATGTATGTGTGTATATCTACATATGCATGTAGATATGTAAATACATTCAAGGCTACATTTAGGAATATCCTTCCCAAAAAAGATCCGTAATTACTCTAAGATTTTATTATAAACATATGTATGTATGTATATGTATGCATATAATAAAATCTGTTATATATTTTTCCAAATCGAAATAAATTACATAAAAGTAGTTGCAAATGTCTACGCGAAATCTTTGCGGATAAAGTTTATTATAATATTTCTTCATCATCTGGCATTATTTCTACTAGTTCTGCATATTGTAGCATTATTTGTTTCTGCTCCTCAGGAGCCAGCAATTAAATCAATTTCTACTAAATTTTTAAATTGCATTTTTAGTTGCTCACACTAGTAAAAATAGTATTATCATACATGACAGATGAAAGATGTTGTAATGTTTTTTTTTTTTTTTTTTTTTTGTAATGCATGTATTAATTTATTGAATCTTCATATATGAACTAACAATAAGTATTCAAATCTTAAATCTATAAAGAAATTATTAGGCCCGACCAGTTTCGGACATAAACTTAGTGGTAGTTATAAATAATACATTAGTAGTGATAATCAAAAAAAAAGGGGGAAAGTATTTTCAAGTAGTCCCATCTGGAGTGTTAGGTATAAGAGCCCGTGTGTCCCTCTTTTTTAAGCGGACGTGTCCAGTAAAGTTCAAAATATTACGAGCAAGCGGATTAGGATGTCATTCGAGTTTTGTTAAATATTTGCCTGCGTATTTTGCAATTTCTTCAGTCACTAGTGGCATATTTAAATCACGATGTATAATAGAATTTTGGATGTACCATGGAGCCGATGTTATTAACCGTAAAATTTTGTTTTGCCTTCGTTGGATTCTCTCGACATTGGAAGCTGAAGCAGTGCCCCATAACTGAATTCCGTAGCGCCATATTGGCTTCAAAAGCGACTTGTATAATAAAAGTTTGCAGTCTAGGCTGAGTGTTGAGTTTCTGCCAATCAACCAATATATTTGAGTTAACTTAAGTTTCATCTGAGTTAACTTAGAGTCAATATGATGTTTCCATGTAAGTCTTCGATCAAGGTGTATACCAAGGTATTTCACTTGGGAATGTTGAGGAATATTTTGATTGTTGATTCGAATGGGGGAGCAAGTATCTCTTCTTAGGGTGAACGTTATATGGACACACTTTTGTTCATTGACTTTAATTCTCCATAAGTTCAACCATATTTCCAGCTGAGTGATATGTTCCTGGAGATTGCGGGATGCCTCATAAGGGTTTTCGTGCACACTCATACAGGCTGTATCATCGGCAAAAGTAGAAATATGGATATTATTGCTCACAGGCATATCACAAATATATATTAAATACAAGACAGGACCCAGAATACTACCCTGGGGCACACCAGAAGATATAGTTTCGGGCACACTCGTGAACTCTCCTTCCACAACAGTGAACTTCCTATCAATAATATAACTTTCCAAAAGCTTTTGAATGTTTATTGGCAGATATGTCTTCAATTTTAAAACTAG
Source organism: Tachina grossa (assembly GCA_949987645.1). Lineage (NCBI taxonomy): Eukaryota > Metazoa > Arthropoda > Insecta > Diptera > Tachinidae > Tachina > Tachina grossa. The sequence continues at coordinate 95,688,073 of OX465274.1, forward strand.
GCCTTCGTGCCATACTTTATCAAACGCCTGAGAAACATCAATAAAGAGAGCAGAACAATTCTTCTTTTCTTCAAATGTTCTTTTTACAACTTGGACCAGTCTATGCGTTTGTTCAATCGTGCTGTGCTGACTTCTAAAGCCAAATTGATGGTCCGGGATGCACCCATTATCAGTTAAAATTTTGGACAATTTAGTCATGAGCAGCTTTTCGAAAAGCTTTGAGATTGTAGATAGTAAGCTTATAGGCCTATATGACTCAGTCTTGGTAAGATCTTTGCCCGCCTTTGGAATCATTTTCATCTTGGCCAGTTTCCAGTTATGTGGAAAATACTGCGTTCTTAAAATAGCATTAAAAGTAAATAGCAGGATTCTTATTGCAATATGAGGCAAGTTCATGAGCATTTTGTTACTAATGCCATCAATACCTGGAGCTTTCTTCGGGCTGAGTTCAGCAATTACTTTTTGTACTTCACGCATCTTAAACCTTAAGGGACGAGGGGGTAGAGAAACTACACACGGTAAATCAGCAGCACCCGTACATGAATTGGGAGTGAATACAGATTTTAAATGCTCAGAAAATAAGTTACCTTTCTCACTATCACTTCTTGCCCAGCCTCCGGTCGCAGTACGCAATGGTGATTTAAGATCAACGAGTCGTTTAAGATTTCTAGTAGCGCGCCATAAAGAGTAATTAGATGCGGACATTACATCAAGACCTTCTAAATACTTTTCCAGTAGTGCAGTTTTTTCCGACGATAGCAGCTCTTTGAGTCGTTTAGTACATTCTTTAAGTCTGATTTTATTTAGGGGTGATCTGTGTTGTTGCCATTCTCTTCTAGCTCTCCTTTTTTCACATACAAGACGTTCAATTTCCGTAGAATAAATTCTGTTAAAGCCGGTCTGCGGATAGGAGGTAGTGGCGTGTTCAGCAGCCTGTTTAATATTTTCTTTAAGATTGGCAATGTTAAATTCAATATCATCGCATGATCTAAGCTGAATGTTTTCTACGCAGTGACTACTAAGATATTTTTTGAATGCCAGCCAGTTGATTCCATTAATCATCTTCACATATGAGTTAGTTAAATCACTCCTTAGTGGGTTGAAAATTGTAACTATTGTTGGAGAGTGATCGGAGGACAGATCTAGAGAGGCCTCTACATGAATTAAGTCCCTATGAATATTTTTCGTGACGGCAAAATCTATAACATCTGGAATTTTTCTTACGTCAGTAGGCCAGTAAGTAGGCTCCCCACTCGAAATGACATCTAAGCCCATTTTTGAAATTGTATTGAACAAGGCTCGACCTCTAGGTGTAACAAGACGCGATCCCCAGTACGTATGTTTTGCATTGTAGTCACCAGCTGCCACGAAACAAGATCCAAGCGATTTGTAGAACTTCTCATACTGATCTTCGGTAACTGAAAATCTGGGAGGTGAGTAAATTGATGATATCACGAAATTCGCACAAAAATTTTCTACGAAAATATTCGTTGCTTGCAAATATTCTTCACTAAGGTTGTCAAGGACATAGTGCTTGAGTCTTGACTTAATCAGAATTGCTGATCCACCGCATGCTCTCTCTCTCTCGGGTCCTTTGTATCATATAAAGTGTAACCATTTATTTTAAATAAGCTTCTTGAGGTCAAATGAGTCTCAGAAACCAACATTATATCAATATTTTTTTCCATGAGGAAGTGCTCAAGTTCATTTTTATGTTGGCGAATGCCGTTTGCGTTCCAGAAACATATCTTTAACGTGTTCATGGTTTATTAACTAATGCCTGAAGCAGTGTATTCTGCATTCGCAGCATTTCTTGCATCATACTTGTCATATTTGTAGTAAAGTTGTTTATATTTAGCACCAGATTCTCAATAGTAGCTTCAAGGCGACTAAAGTTAAAGCTTGAGTTTGAATTCGTTGAATTATTTGGCGGAAGAACATTTTGCGTGGGAATTGAACTAGTCTTAGCAGCATCAGCATACGATACACGTGAAGTAACTGGTTGGCTGATTTGAGCAAGTGTCGGAGTTCGCGTTTACTTGTAGAGCTGGAGTTAACTTGGGTTTTTGACCCATAGCCTGTTTAACGAAAGAAAATACAGGTTTTTTCAATTTTCAACATATTCCACGCATTCCTCAAAGATGTGAGTGAAGGCCGGGACACAATGAATCCGTCATACGTTAAACTTCGCCTTTTTCAACTCACATTAACGCAACTACGGAGGAAGGTTGGCACAATGAGTACTTTATTGAGGGAAGCATTTGAACAGCTGCAATATGTCGATTCTCCATTTTAATTATTAAACTCAACCTTTTGTATTTATTTCGTTTATTTCTATTGTTTAATTTTATTTTTGCTGCCACAAAACAGAAAAATCTAAATCAGGACATACCAAAAAAAGCCAACCAATATCTGTCAAACTACTCAACGCAAGTTAAAAGTTGACCAAATTTTGTACTTTGCGTTGACGGACACGTACTGAATGTAACATACCTCATAAGAAACCATGTATTTCAACTTAGCTGTCAGTTGAAAAAGGCGAAGTTTAACGCATGACGGATTCATTGTGCCCCGGCCTTAAAGGTCATATCAGATACAACTTTTGCTTCGCGTTGCGTTGAAGATTCGCTTTGACATATAAGATGAAATGTACGTGCTTATATGAAACATGTCACATAAAGAACTTTTAACGCAAAGCGAAGCGAAAAGTTAGGCAGCTCTCAACTTTTTGCGTGCTTTGACAATCAGTTGGTATACTTTTTTAATTTGTTTGACCAAACTCTCATGTAAATATGAAATTTTTATTAAAATTTCGCTAAACTTACATAAAAAAAGAATTCGTGGTATCAGAGTAATCGAATAGTGCTGTGTTTTATACATAAAACCGAATAGTGAAACAAACAGTGAGTGTTGTCAAAGTTTTTATTGTTTCATACACATTTTGCTTCACGCTTTTTTCCCAAAGTTAGAAACGTCACGCAAAGCGTTGAAGTTGTATCTGACAGCGCCTTAAGTGTGAAAAGGGTATTAACCCCCGCCCAGAGTTACAGGCCGAGGCCTTTTGATCGGCGGCGGCGGCGTTTACAACAATGTCTCGGCGGCGGCCCATATTTCGGCTTGCTGAAGATAAAATTATATTTCAAACAAACGTTCGTGTGAAATGTGTTTAAGTTCTTGGAATTATCGTAACATAGAAGTATTTATTAATTAAGGTGGAAGTACATACCACGCGTTACGCGGCAACGCTTTTCTGGCTTTTTAAACGTTTAACGCTATACAAATGGATAGTTACACAACACGCTTTTGAGGTTTTTTTTAGTTGTAAAATTTAAGGCCTATGCCGGCTATTTTTTCGTCTTGCATTTACGTTTTATATTTCTTTAAATATTTAATGCATTTTTTATCCATTGTTTAATAAAAAAATTAATTTCTAATCATATTTGCGTATGTTAGCTTATGAATCTGGCAACACTAGCTGTTATTTTGTATACAACGCGTGAAAGTTGAAGAATTTTCAACTTTTTGCGAGGTACGCGCGTCGCAAACTTCACTGTGTAACTTACCTTATGAAAACACACCATTTCAACTTTTTTGACAGACGCGTGTATCGCATTAGCGCATTGAACGCGAGTTATGTACTTCCACCTTTAAAGCATGATATAATGTATGGGTGGAAAACTATCGATGGCACTATCGATAGTTAATTTTTTTGTGACTATCGATGTTTCAATTCTGCAATCAATTAATACTTCAAAACAATCGATATTTTTTAGTCACTATCGATAGTACATGATAAACCACTAAAACCAAAATATTTAAATATATTGCTTTTCATAAACAAAAATAACTGAATGGCGGGAAAAAATTTTCCGCTCATCTCACTTATTTTTCACACAAATTATTTTATTTTTTTCTTAATTGAACTTACAAATAAAATTCTATTTTATTTTGTTTAAAAATATTTTGTTTTGAATTTGTAGTGTAAATAAATAAGTACATTATACAAGAACCATACAACTTCGATACTATCGCGATAATATCGTCGATATATAGATAGTTTATCTAACTTTCGATAGTTTTGAATCGATATATCGATAGTTTTTCAAACTATCAAAAACTTTCGATAGTAACACTATCACACAAATTATTTTATTTTTTTCTTAATTGAACTTACAAATAAAATTCTATTTTATTTTGTTTAAAAATATTTTGTTTTGAATTTGTAGTGTAAATAAATAAGTACATTATATGAGAACCATACAACTTCGATACTATCGCGATAATATCGTCGATATATAGATAGTTTATCTAACTTTCGATAGTTTTGAATCGATATATCGATAGTTTTTCAAACTATCAAAAACTTTCGATAGTAACACTATCGATAGTTTTCCACCTCTAATATAATGGGTCTTAAGGCTCAGTTAGGCGACTGTAATGTAATGTAACTGTAAAGTAGAAAACAGCTGATTGATATTTTTATATGAAAAGCAGGTTACGTTACATTACATCTCTATAACCATTTTCATTACTTTTCACATAACAAAATCGATCAGCTGTTTCTTGCTGTTGCAGTTACATTACATTACAGTCGGCTAACTGAGCCTTTAGTTTAGTAAATATCATAGATGCCCGTTTCATTCAACAATTGTTAATTGGCTCCACAGATCACTTTGTTATGCTAATTTAATTTAGTTGTCTGCCAGACGGCAAGAAGTGCACATGCGTAGCGGCTGTATTGATATTTTTTCAAATACAGTGGATAATATAAATGATAGAATTAAGAAAATACTTTTCGATATACAATGCCTTCGATAATGCCCAATGTCTTTTATGTTATCAAACATATAAGAGGCAGTATAAAATGTTATTTAGAGACATTATTAGACTTTTCATACCAATACGGTTACATATAATGATGAGGAAAAATTAGGAAATGGTTGCAGGGGAAGAAACTAATGAAAACAAGTTATATTTTAATTAACGAAAATAACTTTCAAGCGTAGTGACCTTATATATTGTTATGTAAGGTAGACGTTTACCGATGGAGTTTTTATTAAGGAATTTACTATTTGTTTACTTGATAAAGTCAGAAAATGTTCAATACATTTTGTTTTTTAATAACAAAAATTAAAAATTTTAAAAACCCCCGACTTTTTTCAGAAAAGATGTTATATCTTCTAAATGGCTGGACCGATTTTCTTCAAACATAGCTAAGAACCCTCTCGATCAAGTCATCTTTCAAACAGAAAAAACTAAATGAAAATCGGTCCAGCCGTTTGGCCTGTACGTGGACACGGACAGACACACATATACACATACACACAGAGACACAGACACACACTACAAACTTATAACACCCCTTTTTTTAGTCGGGGGTTAAAAAGTAAAATTTTAAAACAGAAAAATGTGTTGAAAAGTTTTTCATTTCATCAGATCGGAAAATAGAAAATTCAGATTGAACTATACCCTTTTACCTATTTTACAACTAAAACAAATTCTTGTAATTAAATTTTAATTAAAATCTTTGTGTCCACTTTTTCGTTTCACTGTAATTAAAATTCTCTCACCCATACAGCTGCAAAACGTTTTTGGGCTTCCCTGGTATATATGCACATACATTTATGTAGTACATATGTATACATAAATTTTACTGATATGCGGATTTTGAAAAAATTCATAATTTTTTTTTTTTATTCATAACATAAGAATACCGAACTATTTTTGTTAGGTATTTCATCTTTACAAACAAACAGCCCGCCAAATAAGTTATCGAATGTCGCTAACTATCGCCATCATATTATACAAAAAAATTTATTTTGTAATTACGCTACAAATATTGATCAATTTGAAATTCAGGAGGTAATGCAAATAGTAAAACATAAAAATGATATCGTTTAATAAAAATTAAGAAAAGCGTTCACTTAAAGCCCTGATTCACTATCCTACACGATCTCATGATTCATTCACAAGAAAATCTTGCAGAAGTCTGACCGACTTTAAAAAATTAATTCGAAATGGTGTTTTAGGTGCCACACTATCATACAAAAATTATGCAAAAACAAGATTCTCAGCTGTCTGACAATAAAGACAACTCTGATCGCATGAGTTCTATCATTTTATGGAATTTTTCATAAATATTTTTACAATCGCACGACTTGTAAAAAAAAATCTGTCACACAGTTGAATTTCTAGTCCACACCAGTGTGCACACTTAATTTTTTTGAAATTCGGTAGAATCGACAAAAAAAAATCGGTAGATTCGAATGAAATTCGGTAGAATTTTTTTTATTCAGAGAAACAAAAAAATAACAATTCAAGGAAACATAAAAAATAACAAAATATATGTACTTACATATATATAAAGGGTAAGTGCAAGGAGTATCAAACTAAACAGGTTCCAAAAGCGCATTTAAAACTTTACATGTGATTGGAAATTAAACTGCCATAAACAATGAAACATTTCCAACAAAAAAAAAAAAAAGTGTCATCCCCAGTTATTTTTTTCGAAATCGTGTTTTTATTGTTTTCTGGGCGACAACGTAAAATTGCATCCTCCTTGAAGATCTTATCACGTTACAGTTCAAAATCAAGGACTTATGGCAACTTTAAAAACTATTTCTGCATGTAAATGCTTTATTTTTTCTTCAGTTTTTTGCTTCTCCTGTAAAATGTCGAAAATTTCAGTTAGGCCTTTTTTATATTAAGCCATCGATATGTAAGATCCATTTATGAATTTAAACTTTTGTGCAAAAATTATTAAATCATTGGTAGGAATAAATATTTCATCCCCAAGTCACAATTCTTTGGCAAATATTACGTTACTTATAATTTCAGTTTTTAACCAATTTCTTTGTTCTGTTTTAATGATTTTCATTATAGAAAATGACCGCTCTGCGGCCGCACTGCTATGTGGCAATATAGGCAATTTACACATATATCGAATTAAATTACTAAATAACAATATTCGGTAGATTTCAGGCTTTGTTCGGTAGAATTGGTAGATTGTTAAATTCACAAACATATTCGGTAGAATCTACCGAATATCGGTAGAAGTGTGCACACTGGTCCACACTACCACATTTTTTTAACACACATCGTCGGTTTGTTTCTGCTTTGATGTATGGGACATTAAAAAAAAATAGAGTTATTGATTGATTATATGTATATGAATAATATGTCCTCTTTCCAAATTCGTTATCAGTTTTCCGATATCTTGTGGAGATATAGATGTGAAAATTTGCGTCATTTCCACAATTGTTGAACATTGTAAAGTCTGTTTTACGGCAATCGACAATTTTTTTGATATGTGGCACATTTCCCACGTAAAAGTATTGATATTGTTGTTCGCAGCTGTTATAATACATATCAATGCATATTCTACTCAAAGACCGAGAATCAAAGCAAAGTACACAAATGTAATTATTATGAATGAAATGAATTGATATTTATTTTTTATTAATAAAATTTCTTTTATTAAATATATTCACTGTCTTTTATTTCTTCCTTTGTTTTTCCTCTAAAAGTCATGTTATATGAACAAATTTGATATTTACACTTTTTTATCTACTTAAATATATACAGTAATGTAACCTACTTGAACAAGACTTGTTAGAAGTGAAAAATATTGTTGTTATGATTGTGGCATGCGTTGACAAAGATTTTTGTAATTTTTTCTTAAGTCCTAATAACTTTTCGTGTTGGTTGTAAAAAGTTTATCAAATTTAAGTTTGAATAAAAAACGTACAATAGACCGCAAAACTGGGAACACACCACCCTATAATTAAAGTTCCTTAGATTTTTCTCTTTATTTAAAAAACTAATCAACAAAAAAGACTAAACAACACAAGAGCAGAGCATAATTAATATACTAACTCGAAAAATTATGACCTTAATTTCGTAAATGTAGAAAATTAAAAAAATTATTAGAGAAACGTCGTAAGCTCGAGCAGCAAAAGTAAGGACACACCTTATATATTATGGGAATTTACTTTAACAAATTTGTAATTTATACAAAATATTTGGCTGCTTTTATTTGATTGTAAAGGGTGTCCCAACAAGAAAGCTAGATTTAAATTTTAAATAAAAGATATTTAAAAAAAATCGTGAAACTTTATTATATCGTAAAGTAGACAGAATGAGGTTGTGTGTGGAACAACATATCGGGCAGCCGCGGCTTTGCTGGCACACATGCGATCTTTTAATGAAATTTTCAATGTTCAATTTTTTCAATTTTCGGTATTTCATTAATGCAGCGTCCAATTTCCTCTTTTAAGGCTTGAGTCGTCGTCGGCTTATTCGCGTATACCATCGACTTCAAAAAACCCCAAAGAAAAAAGTCTAATGGTGTTAAATCGCACGATATAGGCGGCCAATTCTGGGGGCAAATTACGGCACTCGTTATCGAACGAAATTGCGAAATATTTCAATAGAATTTATATGGAAATGTTTCGTAATTTCGTTCGATAAAGAGTGCCGTAATTTGCCCCCTGGTCTCCAAAACGCGAAATAACACGACCGAGAAATGACTGATGTAGCAATTGAATTGTTTCTCTGGCTGTATGACATGTGGCGCCGTCTTGTTGAAACCACATGCCCTCCACATTCATTTCTTCAATTCTAGGCACGAAAAAACTGGTTATCATTTCACGATACCGAACAACATTGACTGTTTGCGCTTGACCTGCGTTTGAGCGACATCATCACGTACAGCTGCGACATTTTCGGTCGATCGACCTGGTCGAAGGCGCGTTGTTGTCTTTACATCACTAACAGACCCAGTTTCGGCAAATTTATCCATTAATCTCTTTACAGTTGACTCTTTTGGAGCATTATTGACCCCAAATTGATAGCAAATTTGCGAACTGTAGCCGCAAAACTTTCACCATTTTGGTAAAACAATTTCACAATGAGAATGCGTTGTTCATTCGTGTAGCGCTCCATTTTTACTAACCTCGTACCTTCTACTAGCAAACAATAACAATTGTTCAAATGTCAAACAATGACACTTCGAATGGCGCCAAATTTAAATCTTGCGTTCTTGTTGGGACACCCTTTATAATGCACTCATTTAGTCACTCATTCAATATTTTTTGTCGTTTGCTCTCTAATTTTACTCCCATAAATAATAATGTAACCTACTTGAACAAGACTTGTTAGAAGTGAAAAATATTATTAGTGTTTTTTATGGGAATTGTTACAATTTAAGTTAAAAATTTTTAAACGCACTAATAATCCCAAATTAATATTTTACTTATTAAGTAAAATATTTTTTTATTAAAAATACATTGAAATTGATTATTGAGAGGTTTAGCTGGATCCTATGCGCATTTCACTGTTGCTAATGCAGATCATCAGGGAACCTTTACCCAAAGCTTCTTAGAACAACTAGAGTTATTATATTATAAACTTTAATTTAAACAAATGAGAAGCTCAATAACAAATAACAAAGTTGAAACAAGAACTCAATAATCAACATGTTTTTTATTTTTTTACTTTACTATTGCTACATTGGCTGACTTTTTTTCAGCTTCAAATTGTAGTCGTAAGAGTATGTAAAAGAAAATAAATGTAAATAACAACAACAGCTATTTAAGAATAGAGTGTTGCCACACAAGTATTTTTTTCACCGGGTGCAGTCAAGTTGATAATTAGTGTTTTTTATGGGAATTGTTACAATTTAAGTTAAAAATTTTTAAACGCACTAATAATCCCAAATTAATATTTTACTTATTAAGTAAAATATTTTTTTATTAAAAATACATTGAAATTGATTATTGAGGGGTTTAGCTGGATCCTATGCGCATTTCACTGTTACTAATGCAGATCGTCAGGGAACCTTTACCCAAAGCTTCTTAGAACAACTAGAGTTATTATATTATAAACTTTCATTTAAACAAATGAGAAGCTCAATAACAAATAACAAAGTTGAAACAAGAACTCAATAATCAACATGTTTTTTATTTTCTTACTTTACTATTGCTACATTGGCTGACTTTTTTTCAGCTTCAAATTGTAGTCGTAAGAGTATGTAAAAGAAAATAAATGTAAATAACAATTGCGTTCGCGTACTCAAAAGGTTTTAAAAATTTTTACTGAACTTTACTGCATTTTACTAAATTGCGTTCGTTTACCCAAAATACATTAAATAAGAACACAAATTGAGAGAGTAAAGTGACAGTTCTTGACTGAGTGTTTTGCAAATTTTTACTGCAGAAATTTGTCGTAGTAAAGTTTAGTAAGATAAAAACATATGATTCAAAATGTAAACAAATGGAAAGTAAGAAAATGAAAAGTGTAAACATTTGAAAAAAGGTTAATGGAAATCGTGAAAGTCATTAACAAGATAATTAATTTATTAACGATAATAATAATAGCTGTTAATATACATATTTTAAACATATTTTATTGAACCTTTTGTTTTGCAATTTAATTTTAATTACTCAGAGTTGTAAAATTTTAAAGTATCTGGGTACTTATTATCGCACTTGCTTTTAAGGTAATCAGTAACATTAACAAATAGTCATGTAATTTTTAGTAATTTAGCCAACAACAAAACAAGGAAATCAAAAAGATATTAATTGCAAATATTACATGAAATAAATTACAGAATTTATTCTTATATTGTCCGTGTTATAAAAATATTGTATCGAGTACCAATAATTAAAAGAGTTGCATAGTACAAAGATTATATATTTTTCAACACTATGTGGAGTTAGAGTCAGCTGTTTCTTTAATCTTACTAATTTTTACTACTTTTCGTTCGCGTACTTTTTTTGGCTTTCGCTCTTTTTGAGAGTAAATTTTAAAATTTTTGCAGTAACTACTCATTTACTGCATTTTACTGCAAAAGTAAACGAACACACTTAACAACAACAGCTATTTAAGAATAGAGTGTTGCCACACAAGTATTTTTTTGACCAATGTATTTTTTCCCTGTATTTTTAATAAAAAAATATTTTACTTAATAAGTAAAATATTAATTTGGGATTATTAGTGCGTTTAAAAATTTTAAACTTAAATTGTAACAATTCCCATAAAAAACACTAATTATTAACTTGACTGCACCCGGTCAAAAAAATACTTGTGTGGCAACACTCTATTCTTAAATAGCTGCTGTTGTTATTTACATTTATTTTCTTTTACATACTCTTACGACTACAATTTGAAGCTGAAAAAAAGTCGGCCAATGTAGCAATAGTAAAGTAAGAAAATAAAAAACATGTTGATTATTGAGGTAGTTTAGACGAGAACAATTTTTAAGCCGCACAATTTTTGTTCTTTTCCAAATTACACGAGAATAATTCATCTGGCACAAAATGTATTCGTATACACAGCTGTGTGTGTGTTAGTGTTTTTAGTATTCATTTAACATTTGCTGTTTTTTAAATTGTATGTGTATTGGTTTTATGCTGCTAATGCGGGGTTGAAGCTGGTTGAAAAGTTATGCCAACCGCAAAACCACTCTCTTTGCCTCTCTCACCCACAAACTGGCATGTTATGCCAGCACAATTATGCCCGTGTAAATCAGCGCATTGAGTTCTTGTTTCAACTTTGTTATTTGTTATTGAGCTTCTCATTTGTTTAAATGAAAGTTTATAATATAATAACTCTAGTTGTTCTAAGAAGCTTTGGGTAAAGGTTCCCTGATGATCTGCATTAGCAACAGTGAAATGCGCATAGGATCCAGCTAAACCCCTCAATAATCAATTTCAATGTATTTTTAATAAAAAAAAATATTTTACTTAATAAGTAAAGTATTAATTTGGAATTATTAGTGCGTTTAAAAATTTTAAACCGAAAAATATTATTGTTATGATTGTGGCATGCGTTGACAAAGATTTTTGTTTTCTTTAAGTCCTAATAACTTTTCGTGTTGGTTGTAAAAAGTTTATCAAATTTAAGTTTGAATAAAAAACGTACAATAGACCGCAAAACTGGGAACACACCACCCTATAATTAAAGTTCCTTAGATTTTTCTCTTCATTTAAAAAACTAATCAACAAAAAAATACTAAACAACACAAGAGCAGAGCATAATTAATAAACTAACTCGAAAAATTATGACCTTACTGCCAGTTTATAGAAGCCATGTAGAAATTCTCGACTGTCTATTTATAATGAAAACAAAAACAAATTTTGAGTGCTTTGTTTTTGTTTTCAATATAAATAGCCAGACGAGAATTTTCACATGGATTCTATGAACTGGCAGTTAATTTCGTAAATGTAGAAAATTAAAAAAATTATTAGAAAAACATCGTAAGCTCGAGCAGCAAAAGTAAGGACACACCTTATATATTATGGGAATTTACTTTAATTTGTAATTTATACAAAATATTTGGCTGCTTTTATTTGATTGTATAATGCACTCATTTAGTCACTCATTCAATATTTTTTGTCGTTTGCTCTCTAATTTTACTCCCATATATCCAAGAAAATAGGTTTTAGTAAAGATTTGCTGTCAATTACGCGCTTTCTAGTTTTTTGTTTGTTAAACAAGTCCCAATGATCGATTTAAATGCAATTTGAGCTTAGAGGAGTTCTTATTTGCTATGCCATATCTTGAAAAAGACAAAATTTTCGAAATGAAAATACTTAACACTAATGTGTCTATTTACATAAATTAAAGAACAATCTGTAGGAATTCATGTCAAAAGACTGTATACTTAGCCATTACTACTTTCTACAGTACAATAACTCTAAGTCCACGGCCCATATTGCGAAAATTTTGTCTTTTTCAAGACACTGTATACCAAATAAGAACTCCTTAAAGTCCAAGATTCATTAAAATCGACCACTTGAGCTTATTAAACAAACAAAAAACTAGAAATCGCGTAACCCGATTTTCTTAGATATATGGGAGTAAGATAAGGTAGCAAACGGCAAAAAAATATTGAATGGGTTACTAAATGAGTGCATTACACAATCAAATACCACCACCCAAGTATTTAAAAAGTAATATTTTGCATAAATTTTGTAATTTGTTAAAGTAATATATAAGGTGTGTCCTTACTTTTGCGGCTCGAGCTTACGATGTTTCTCTAAATGTTTTTTATTTTTCTACATTTACGAAATTAAGGTCATAACTTATGCTTTGCTCTTGTGTGTTTAGTCGTTTTTTTGTTGCTTAGTTTTTGAAATAAAATTAAAAATCTAAGAAACTTTAATTATATGGTGGTGTGTCCTCAGTTTTGCGGTCTACAGTATGTATCTATTACTTTTATTATTAAACAAAAACTTCTATCGTGTATTTTTATAAAACTGATGAACTAAACATTCTTCATCGATTTTCTCGAAAACACATTTTTGTCCCATAATGAAAGCAGAAACAAACCGACGACATTTCATATTTGGCATATCGCACGATTATATAGGATAGTGAATCACGGCTTTTAGGGGCCAGGCCATTCACGTATTACATAATGTTATTTTCGGAGCTTTCATACCCACCCCCTTTTGTAATGTTTCTACAAAATTTTCAGTATAAATTTTTTAAACCGCAATAAATCCTTACCCACACCTCACGGAGCGTTGCGTAATATGTGAACAGCTCCTTAGCAACAGTTCATTCAAGGCGTATTTATTAGGTGGCAGCACTGCACCAGGTGACTAATGTCATTAAACCAATCTAAATATCAAAAATAAGCCTAAAAGCATGCTTTTATTTGGGTATACATAACTACCTTTCGAATATTCAGTTTTGTATGGTGTTTGACATTTTCTATTATAAACATGCAATTTGACGATGCTACCCTGTTTTGAAAAGTGAGAAGGTAATTTATACCAACAAAGTACATGTGGTTGTTGCTGTTGTAATATTTGTTGTAGAATCGCGGATACCTGATTGATGTGCCTTGAGTTCATTTATTAAACCTAGATTGATTAACCATAACATATAACAATGTACTGGCATATAAAAAAATTGGTATTTAACGATATTTTTTTTACGTCGAATTTTACTTCTCTCCACCCATAGCCAATAACTGACCGTTTACACATGCAAGTACAAGTGCAAGTAACTCAATACATCGACATATATTTAATAATAAAATCATAATGCTACAAGTTGTATGCTCACTGGCAAGAGATTTTCATTACAAGTAATTTTTTCACTTGCATGTAGGAGAATTGTCAAAAATAAAAACAGTGTTACCCTTTAAGTATTTTATTTTAATTTTAATGGATAGCTTACATGGAATAATTTTTAAAATGTTATTATTTCAACTTATATACAGAAAAAATAAAACAAAAAGTAAGAACATGTAATCAAATATGACTTATTATTGATTTGCAATATAAATTTATCATTTATTTTGGTATAAAGTTGATCACTAATTTCGTTTCCCTGTAATGTTCCTATACCAAAAATTTGGCAGCTCACACATTAAAAACTAATATAGACAAAGAAAAAATACAAACAACGCACAGAAGAAAGAGAAAAACGAAATTTTCAAATATTTATAGTAAAGCACCCCATACACGTTTCAATTCAATTGTGAATTGAGTCTTTCAATTGAATTGATTCTTGGCCACGCACTTCATAAACTGAATTGAAAGATTTTTATTCAACTGTCAAATTTATATATTTTTCACAATTAAAAATTTTAAAATTTAAAACTTCTATTGCATTTATTCATTAATTTTAATATTTTTTATTTAGAATTCAATGAAATTAAATACAATTTTAAACATACATAAATTTTTCTATACAAAATAAAGCTAAAAACATAAATTGAAAGATTTACTAGTCAACATGAAAAAATCAAAATCTTTTGATTTTTCTTCAACCAACTCGACAACTGCCAAACTAATCAATTGACAGAGCCATACACGCTTTGATTTGGACAACAACCGACTCAATTGAAAATTTAATTGAATCGTGTATGGGGTGCTTAAAATATAGAAAAATGAAAATAAACTTGCACTTGACTGTGTAAACAATCAAGCAAGTTGCGAATGTTTTTATTATTTCATTCAATGTATTGGTTGTTAATACGTACACGCAACTTGTAACAAGTTACCTGTATGTGTAAATGAAGCGTAAGCTAGAAGAGTAAAGCAATAAACACATTCACCACAGCAAGCTACCGACTACCAAATGTCAAAGATAGAATACACTTGTTTATATGAGAATGATTATTTTGAAGACAGCAAGGCAACATGGTGGCAGGTTGTTGTCTATGCTGATTTTGTCGTTGTAGTCCAATTAAACTAATTTCTATTTTGTTGGCTACAATGAGAAAATTCAGTATTGCCAGTATAATACAAAATGTTGAATGAATGATTTTGTACAATTATTTCATATTAGTCCCTGTCCATACTTGCAATTTTTGTTGCAGCAATTCTTGAGTTTATTGGTGAGAGAGGTGAGAAGATTGGGGAGGAGTACATAGATTCATGTGCTCGGCAGTTCTCTTTTGAATTGAAATTCGTAATTGTTAATTTCAAGTTGTTAGTTGTATTTGACGTTTTTTATAATTTTATTTCTTCAGTTGTATGAAAAACAAAAAAATGTAAGAAAAAGTAAATATAATTGCTAATTTTTCAAGGAAATTTGTTGTGTAATAAGTTTTTTTAATGCATAATTGCAATATTAGAATTTCATAATGTGGACACTTATGCAATTTGAGAGCAGAATTTTAAGAAATTGCAGCAACAAAAATTGCAAGTCTGGACAAGGACTTATTTAACAGAAACAATATCGAAAAATTGATGTAAAGAATATATTGATTCATTTTTGTACTTTTACGTGAAATAAGTACATTTTAAAAGAGTAATTAATTTTTATAAATGCAAAATTTATAAAAGTGGCAATACTGAACAATGTATTTGTACATTAAAACGTAACAACAATAACAACAAGCGCAATGTAAAGAGAAATATGAAAAAAAAACATGAAAAACAGATCTCAAGTCATTTTTTCTACCCCTCTTTCTTCTCTACACCGCTCGCTAACAAACAAAAAGTGACGTCGAAAAATAGACTTCATTAGTCTTCGTGTGAATTAGGTGTTTAATAAAAACTTCCCTGCAAGAAATGAATGACCGAAACTAACACAAAAGTAATTCTTTCACTAACTCAGTTGCAACAATTTTGTATTGAAATCAACAGTCAATTGCTCTAGTTGCTCTACTCTAACATGTACATATGTAAGAGTGGAACATCTAATGTACATATGCCAAAAATTAAACAACTCGCATTTTATTGTAAAGTATACATTCGTTCGGTCTGTGAAACTAAAATTAATAGAAGTGTTCAAAAAGTTAAGTACAAATCAATAGTGTATAAAAGAAATTTCAAGTTTAATTAAATATATATATGTACATATGTATTTCTTTTTCAAATTTTAGATACGTATTTATAAAAATCAAAGTGCGTTGCAGGTTGAAGGAAGCGTGAAGAGGCTAGACCACCTACATTATTTTGTGCTTTTATTTGTTTTTAAATATTTTAATTATACAAATTATTTATTTTTCTATAATAAAAAATAATTAAAGCAATATGAAAATCATGTTTATTAATGTAATTATGTAGGTTTGACTAGTTTGCTATGACGATTATATACATCAAGTGTGATCAGTCAGACGTGACTACCACATGCATTATCAATGACAAGTAAAAATACGGCAGAGTAAGCAGGTCAGCTATATATGTTCCATAGTAGACATTTTTAATTAGTTAGACAAAGATGCAAAATCACACGTACACAAAAGTTTACATCACTTTTTCCACATTGCCCTTAACAAACTGCTAGAAACTTAGATGTATAAAGCCATCAACACTCCCAGTCAAATGACCGGTCATTTGACTGGGAGTGTTCTTGCTGGGTTGCTACCAGTTTATAGAAGCCATGTAAAAATTCTCGGGTGTCTATTTATAACGAAAACAAAAACAAATTTTGAGTGCTTTGTTTTTGTTTTCAATATAAATAGCCAGACGAGAATTTTCACATGACTTCTATGAACTGGCAGTTGGTGTATTTATTTTTTCAGTCTAACATAGCGTTTATACCTAATAAAAATTTATCATAAATGATCAAACAAAATAAGTCCGCAACTTCAGGAAAAATCGCTGTCAAATTAACAGAGCCCATAATAAAATCTACAGCAGTAACTTCAAATGTTCTCTAATTTTGTTTTATTTTCTTTTGTGCTTATTTTTCTTTGTAGTTGTGTTAACAAAATGTATGAAATTTACTGAAAGTATGGTAACATTTTTCAGAGAATAAGTATTTGTATGTGAGAGCATAGGAAAAAACGCTGTCAAGTTCTGGCCAATGCACACAGTGTATATTTACATGAAGCCATTCGAGATGTGTTTACCCCCCGCAATCTTAAAATTATGAAATTTAAACCATAATTAGAATAAATTCATGAAACCTCATATGCGAAGTTTGAAAGTTTTACAATGAAAGGTTCCGCCCATAAAAATTAGTGTGTGCTAGTGAGCTGAAATTCGACACAGAGCTGGGTCTAGGTGAGCACTAAAATAAAAAAAATCTAAAAACTCGGAAATTTTCGCCAGGAGGGCGGGGCTACGCCCATAAAAGTCAGAATTAAAAAAGCTAATATAAGGCGCTTAATGGAAGCTGTTTTATTGAAATTTGGCATACATACTGCTATAATTCAAGGCTATAAATATTTCGTTTAAAAAGTGGGCCTTGACACGCCCATATAATTTAAACCTCATTTTCGTGTACTACGGCTCAGCATATTAAGATATACTATTTATGTGGGTATTATTATCCGTTTGCAACGAAACTTGAGACGAATAAGCACTGGGCGAAAAAAATCTTAAGTTTGGAAAAGTGGGCAGGGCTACGCCCATAAAAATTAAAAGTTGCGCTATGGAGCTGAAATTTGATATACAAGTAGGTCTAGGTGAAAAACCACCTAGAAAAATCTGAAAACCCAGAAATTTTAGTAAGAGGGGCGGGGCTGCTCCCACAAAAAATTAAAAATTAAAGTTGCGCTTATGAGCTAAAATTTGAGAAACCAACTAGAAAAATCTGAAAACTCAAAAATTTTTACCAGAATGGGCGGGGCCACGCTTATATTGTTTAAAACCAAGCTAATTTAGTGAAACCTTGCATACGCATTGCACGTATACAAGACTTTAAACTATCACCTTAAGAAGTGGGCATGATCACTTTTGATGTCTTCTGAATTTAATACAGGCCCGTACTTCAGTAACGACTTCACTTTAAGAAATTCCTTACGACGCTACTCTGAGAATTTCAATGTTGCACACATTAACTGCCAAAGTATTAAACCTTCGGGTGGTTATTCTAAGATTGATAAGTTGAGATCTATTGTTACTAGTTCTTTTTTGGATGTAATCGCAGTCTCAGAAACTTGGTTAAAACCATATGTCTCATCACGAGCTGTTGAAATACCTGGTTTCAAGTTTTGTAGAAATGATCGTATAGGGGTGGTGGAGTAGGCATTTACATCTCTAGTATGCGTAAGTACAAGAAAGTTTTTCAAGTCTCTCAATTGCGTGTTTGTGAATCGTTATTTTTAGAGCTATGCTTTGGTGATGTTAAGCTTCTTTTTGGGGTTATATATCTACCATATGGTGACATTGCGTCATTTGAGAACCTTCATATTGATCTTCTGTCAAGTTATTCTAATATTTTAATTGTTGGTGATTTTAGTTGTAATATGTTTGATGGTTCGAAATCGTCTGCGATGCGTGAAATATGTTGTAGATGTAATTTATCTATTGTTCATAATTCTAGGCCAACGCATTATGATGTTGTTCATGGCTCAGCTTCTCTTATAGACTTTTGTTTAGTCAGTGATATAACGAAAATTATTATGTCCAATCAAGTGGATTGTCCATATATTTCACGTCATAGTTTGATTTTCCTGTCTTTTCAATTAAGCGTTGAAAGACATGTGGAATATATTGAATATCGTGACTTTAAGTCGATGAATTGGGAGGGGCTGTGCTTATATTTATCTAATCTTGATTTCTCTGTTTTGTACTGTAGTGACACTGATTCTCAATGCCTGTTTATTACGAATCTATTTAATTTGTTTTTATCTTTTGTTCCGGTAGTAAAAAAGAGAATTTCATATGAAAAAAAGTGTTGGATGAAATCAAGAGAAATTATATTTGCACAATCCCTTAGAGATTTAGCTTTTCATGCATTTGTACTTAACCGATCTGATGAAAACTGGAAAACTTATTGCAGATTACGTAACAAAGCCAAGAATGTGATTCGTAGAATAAAGCGTTTACATTTTTGTAGACTATTCAGGGACTTGGATTCCTCTGGTGTATGGAGAATTTTAAAGGGTCATGGTTGTTTAGGTGATGAGTTGTTGGCTTATGATGGTGATGTTGATGAACGGAATGATTTCTTTGTTGCTAGTGGTTCTTCTTCAGCTCGTGGTGCGTTTGATTTTGAATCATTTGATGAATTTATTGATTCCTTTTCGTTTCGTTGCATAAATGAACAAGAATTATCGTGTGCTTTGGATAGAGTGAAGTCTAGTTCTGTTGGTGCTGATGACATTTCCGTAAGATTTATTAAACTACTTTACCCACTTTTGTCTGGACATATCTTATTTTTTGTTAGTAGTATTTTAACTTCGTCCAAATTTCCATCTTTTAGGAAAACTGCTAGAGTTACTCCGTTGCCTAATGCTATGTTCAGACGGCAACATGAACCACTTGGTTCGCTCTCTGAACCACGATTGCGAACCATGCCGTTCAAACGACAAATTCGTGGTTCGTTTTGACCCATAGTTTCTAACTTAATATTTAAGTACATAATTAGCTAATTTTTACTTAAAATTAAATTTTTTTACCCTGCGTTTACACATGCAAGTACCTTGCATGCAAGCTCTGTGTACGTATTATCAACGAAAATTTCATACAAATGCCCGACTGTCTTGCAACTTGCATGTTTGCCTTTTATTGCAGAGTTGTCCATAACATAAAAAAGTTTAATTTTGGGGGAACCAGATAGTATTGAACTTAATTCGTGTTATTTTAATGTTATTTATGTCTAAAATATTCATTAACTGCTTGATTTATGAATATTTAAGAAAATAAATATTAAATTAGCTTTTGAATGTATTTAAAATTAGTAAAAACTCATATAACATTACACTGAAATACAGTTAATTTCTACTAAAGTATTAATAGGGCAACACTGTTAGCTAACTTTCCATTTACTTGCTGCAAGTGAAACAAGTCACTGTCTTGTAAAATTCCTTGGTAGTTGAGTTGGAAGTAGACTGCAAGTGCCGAAAATGTAGTTGTGTTAGTAAGAGTTTGAGTGTATTGAGTTTTTCGAACTTGCACTTGCACGTGTAAACCCTAGGTTAGATACGATTTCATTTTTTCAATGGTCAATTAAAGTTCTTATTAAATTACGTTGAAAGTACGGCAGCACTAGAAAATTTCCAAATACTATTGAACGCTTTGTCTCTGTCCAAACTTGCAATTTTTGTTGCAGCAATTCTTGAGTTCATTGGTTAAAGGGTAAGAAGATTAGGGAGGGGTACACAGTTTTGTGCTCTGTAATTCTCTTTTGATTTATAATTCGTAATTTTTAATTTCAAGTTGCTAGTTGTATTTGACGTGTTTTATAATTTTATTTCTTCAGTTGTATGAGAACCAAAAATATTAGAAAAAGCAAATATAAGTATTATTTTTCAGGAAAATTTGTGGTGTAATAGAATTTTTTAATGCATAATTGAAAAATTAGAATTTCATAATGTGGACACTTATGTATGCAATTTCAAAGCAAAATTTTAAGAAATTCCAGCAACAAAAATTGTAAGTCTGACCGAGGATTTTCCAAAAAACATAAGCAAAACATGTAGAAAATTATAATTGCATAAAATAAATTTTATGAAAACAAACGAACGTCATAATACATTTTTCTATTTATTTATTCCATGATATGAAACTATATATTGTCCTATATATTTATGAAATTTGAACGAAATTCTTTTTAATACGAGCACATGATGTTTTCAACACGACCACATGAAGTTTATGTGTATGTTTTCAATAAACACACACGCATAAAAACATATGGTACGTTCATAAAGCTTAGGTGGTATTATATTACACAAGGTTGGGAATTTAATTATTATTTAAATATGCACTCAAAAACACAATTTCGTATTTAAATATAACTTAAAAGAAATTACAATTTGGTTACCAACTCAAAATATGGGTATTAGCACTTTTCGGGCTAGATTTAACAAGAATTCAGTCACTCAAAACGCGAAAAAAAATGTTTTGTCCCAAAAAACGCGTGAATTAGTACTTTTTATAATTATCTTTCAGAACTTTTTTTTAATTTTTGTCCAATATGTATATAAGTTATAATCTTTGTGCATTTTTTCTTCCTTTAATCTAATAATATCGACTTTTTACTCATTTAATTTTGCTAGTTTGCTTTATTAATTTAAAAAAGAAGACTATAGAATAATCTTTTATTTCCTCCAAATTTTTTGTGCTTTGATAAAAACAGATAATTTATGTTTTAGGAAGAGTGAGAAATCGAAATTTTATTTTAAAACGACCAATTTTATATGTATGTACTTATGTAAACGTAGATACATACATAGGTATATATACTTCTATTATATATATATATATGTATATATATATATATATATGTATATATATATATATATATGTATATGTACACTATTTATGGGTACCTTATTTAAATTTAATATGAAATCTAATATCTCAAGCTATGTATGTGTTGATCTCATGATTTTCTAATAAATTATTGTACAACAATGTTTTCGATGTTTTGATTTATATTTATATTATATATTATATTTTTTCAATTTAACCCTTTTTCAAATTTTTTTACGCTTTTTGAGTATCAAGAGTTGGCATCACTGTTCTCATTTATATATATACATACTAGTCTGCTGCATAAGACTTCTTATAAGAACTTTCAAGACATGAGGGATTTTTCAAATGCTTTACTACAGCGAAATCTTATAAAACAAACGTTAACAACACTGTTTGCAAGAAATGTATTTGAGTATTGTAGGTATAAGAGTAAAGAAGAAAACACTTCGTGACGGAAGAATTTGTAATACTAGCTTCTTTCTACGTATAAGAGCGTGTACGAACGTCATGCATGTATAGAGTTGCCAGATACCAAAAGTCAAATACCTGGACAATGAAAAAAATTCAACTGGATTTTGAAAAAATACATGGACAATTTAAAAATAAGCTTAAAAAGCAGTGTTGATGCTTTTTGAAGATATTGTTTTGGTTGTAAATTGCCAGTGATGTACAAAATAGAGGAACTAATCAGTGTTAGGGAAAATTACAACTGGTTGTACATTTGCAAGCACTATTGTTTCTTTTTATTTGGTATTAAAAATTTTTCCTAAGAAGATATAAAAACACAACCAGAAAACAGAAATTTTTGCCTTGTTTTAATAAGAAAAGCTGATCCTTATGTATTTTTATCTCCTGATTACGATTCCGTCATTAGTTTTAATCTGTAAAACAATTTCCTTTATTTCGATAGCTTTACATTGAGGAGCATAGTTTAGTCCATAAAACTTTTTATTATATTTTTTACTTAAATAAGTAGTTGTTATGAATTTTTGTCCGCTAATTACGAAAAAAAGATTTCTTATATTCTTATACCCTCTAGTTTCAGAGATTTGTGCATTATATTTAAAAAATAATATCTCGAATTTTTCTTTTCTTACGCCATCAAAAAATATTATTTCTAATAATATGACGTCGCTGATTTTGAATGTAGCCTCTATTTTTTGATAAGTTCTGATTATTTTAGTGAGCCTAATTACGAGTGTCGTATTTCGAATACGAAGAGTTTGTAAAGCAATATTCTTTAGTCTTGTACAAAGTAGTCGTAGTAGAAGTCGAAATACCACACTCGTGATTAGGCCCAATAATTTTGCATTAAAAATTAAAATTTTTCCTTAAAATTGTTTTTTTTTCTGGTAAAAGCTGCAAATTTCGATATAATAACTACAAATAAAACAAAAATTTTCTGGACTGGTCAATACAACATTTATTTATTATTATACGTAATAATTGCATTCATCAGATATGTGATACAAAAAACAAATTTTTTGGGAAGGCATGAGAGAGTAAAAATTTTAGTCTTTTTTTGTGAGACTAGAGGTGATAGATAAATAATAAAACTATATTCGTAATCAGCGGACAAAAATACATAAGAACCAGTTAATTTAATTTCAAAAATTTAAATAAAAAAATTTAAGAACTAAACCAAAAAGACACGATTTTTAACATCCATGTAATAAGAGTACGATATCATGATATACTCAATGCTCATCTACTCAAATAGAATTTAATGAAATTTAATAATCCAGAAAGTATTTTTAAGCTTGGGGACCATTCGTGATATACTAAGTGAATTATAAAAAAGTGGCATAAATTAAGCATATGCTAATTGTCACTATATCTTTAAAACTAGAGCTGCTGGGGAAAAACTAATGATGACATCCTAATCAGCAGATAAAAATACATAAGGATCGGCTATTTTAAATGAAGTAATAAAAGCACTGTTCCGCTGTGTAATTAATTAAAAAATATAATCGATAAAGAAATTATTTTTCAAAGTTTAAGAAATAATTTTTAACTGGATAAATTCTATGTTAGCTGGTAACTGGATGAGGCTCTAAAAAACTGGAAAATCCAGGCCATTCCAGGCCGTCTGGCAACCCTATGCATGTATGTGTGTATGATCTTTTATTTTTCTGCGCACATGCAAGGGCACACACATGCATTAACATTAGTTGTATGTGGTTAATCACATAATAGCTTACCATCTACATATTACACACACACTCAAACGTACAATATGAAAAATAACAAGCATACACTAATCAACAGTACTTCTTTTGAGTGTTTGTTTTGTTTTGCTGTCTTGGCGTTTTCGCTTGTTAACACTGATATACAAGTACACCAATACATCCATCGTGCTTCGCTTACAGTACGACAGGATTTATTGTTGGTTTAGTATAATACATGAGACGTGAATACATTTAAAAATCATGACGTTTTTACATTTCAAGACTGTTTACGCAGCTCTCTAATACATACATACGTGAATAGTTGGCAGGAGTTTTATTTTCTGTTATTTGCTTTTTTACAATAGATTAACAAATTAAGCAAAAAATAATTAATAAAATGTGTTATATTTTTTTAAATTCATAGACGCATCCATTTTTTTGGTTTGTTTTTTGTTTACTCGTGGATATGTGTATGTGTGTACTCATTTTGTTTTGATAGCTAGTTCTGATAAATTAGCGATAATGTGTTATCAAAACTAGCGATGATAGCAAATTCTTCATGGTTCGCAACTAGGTTCAAAATGAACCAAGTTGGTTCGTTCTCAAAAATTTGTATGGCGAACCATCTTGATTCAATCAAGATTCGACCGTGAACCTCGAATGAGAGAGCGAACCTCGATAATTGCTGTCCGTGTGAACATGCTATAAGTCTAAAGTGGTTCGCAGTCCCGATGACTTTCGGCCGATCTCAATTTTACCTGCTCTTTCTAAAGTTGTCGAACACATTCTCAAAGACCAAATTCTTGAGTTTGTTGTTGATAATATACATGAAAAACAATTCGCATTTCGTAAAGGATTTAATAAAGGGTGTTTTTTATTGAGGTATAGAACTTTAAGTTGGCATCACTTTTTTAACTGGCGGCCATTTTGTCAGCTGTCAAGTGATTAATATTTAGTTTGGTTTGCCATTTCATCATGAACAGGTTGACAAAAGAACAACGCTTGCAAATCGTGCAAATTTATTTCGAAAATAATGGTTCAGTTCGCGAAGTTTACCGCAAGCTCCGTCCATTTTATGGTCGACATAATCGTCCATCAGAGCAATTAATTCGGTTAACCATGGATCGTTTTCGCACTACGTTTACTCTATGTGATAATACGCATCCGCAGAGACGTCAAACAGTGCGCACCGAAGAAACAATTGCCGCTGTAGAGCAAAGTGTTGAAGAGGACCCGAATGAATCGATTCGCCACCGTGCACAGCAATTGGAGCTTTGTCCATCAAATTTTGTTCCCGAATTGGATGGCATGAATGTGGATGAGTTGTGGTTCCAACAAGACGGCGCTACATGCCACACAGCGCACGTCACAATCGATTTATTGAAGGAAATATTCGATGAACGCATAATTTCGCGGAATGGACCTGTCAATTGGCCACCAAGATCGTGTGATTTGACACCATTGGATTATTTTCTTTGGGGATATGTGAAGTCGCTCGTCTACGCCAACAAACCAGAAACATTAGGGGACTTGGAAGCCAACATTCGTGGCGTTATTGCCAACATACGGAAAAAGTGGTTGAAAATTGGACCTGTAGAATTGGCTTTATTCGAGCCAGCCGCGGCGGCCACATGCCCGAAATCATATTTAAACATTAATGGCATAAAATTATCCTTCCAATAAAGCCAAATTGATGGACATTAAAACGATTTTCTTGTGTTTTATTTCAATTCGAAGTTCTATACCTCTGAAAAAACACCCTTTACTACATCACTGCTTCTCACCATGACTGATAATATTAGGCACAATGTGAATAATAGTAATTTAAATGTTTTAATTTCCTTGGATCTATCTAAAGCTTTTAACTCCATTAATCATTTGGTTCTACACACAAAAAAATATAAGAGGTAATATTAACTAAGCTTGCATAGGTAGCTTTCTTTATATGAAAGTAAAAAACTTGGGTTTTATTAACTATGCAGTTAGGTGATTTGTACATTTCACATTACCTAAAATCCGAGTTAATATAAACTATTGCAATAAGGTACATACATATGTATGTACATATACATTGAAAATAGGTTTTAGTAAAGATTTGCTATCAATTACGCGCTTTCTAGTTTTTTGTTTGTTAAACAAGTCCCAATGATCGATTTAAATGCAATTTGAACTTAGAGGAGTTCTTATTTGCTATGCCATATCTTGAAAAAGACAAAATTTTCGAAATGAAAATACTTAACACTAATGTGTCTATTTACATAAATTAAAGAACAATCTGTAGGAATTCATGTCAAAAGACTGTATACTAAGCCATTACTACTTTCTACAGTACAATACCTCTAAGTCCACGTCCCATATTGCGAAAATTTTGTCTTTTTCAAGACACTGTATACCAAATAAGAACTCCTTAAAGTCCAAGATTCATTAAAATCGACCACTTGAGCTTATTAAACAAACAAAAAACTAGAAATCGCGTAACCCGATTTTCTTGGATATATGGGAGTAAAATAAGGTAGCAAACGGAAAAAAAATATTGAATGAGTTACTAAATGAGTGCATTACACAATCAAATACCACCATCCAAGTATTTAACAAGTAATGTTTTGCATAAATTTTGTAATTTGTTAAAGTAAATTCCCATAATATATAAGGTGTCCTTACTTTTGCGGCTCGAGCTTACGATGTTTCTCTAAATGTTTTTTATTTTTCTACATTTACGAAATTAAGGTCATAACTTATGCTTTGCTCTTGTGTGTTTAGTCGTTTTGTTGTTGCTTAGTTTTTGAAATAAAATTAAAAATCTAAGAAACTTTAATTATATGGTGGTGTGTCCTCAGTTTTGCGGTCTACTGTATGTATCTATTACTTTTATTATTAAACAAAAACTTCTATCGTGTATTTTTATAAAACTGATGAACTAAACATTCTTCATCGATTTTCTCGAAAACACATTTTTGTCCCATAATGAAAGCAGAAACAAACCGACGACATTTCATATTTGGCATATCGCACGATTATATAGGATAGTGAATCACGGCTTTTAGGGGCCAGGCCATTCACGTATTACATAATGTTATTTTCGGAGCTTTCATACCCACCCCCTTTTGTAATGTTTCTACAAAATTTTCAGTATAAATTTTTTAAACCGCAATAAATCCTTACCCACACCTCACGGAGCGTTGCGTAATATGTGAACAGCTCCTTAGCAACAGTTCATTCAAGGCGTATTTATTAGGTGGCAGCACTACACCAGGTGACTAATGTCATTAAACCAATCTAAATATCAAAAATAAGCCTAAAAGCATGCTTTTATTTGGGTATACATAACTACCTTTCGAATATTCAGTTTTGTATGGTGTTTGACATTTTCTATTATAAACATGCAATTTGACGATGCTACCCTGTTTTGAAAAGTGAGAAGGTAATTTATACCAACAAAGTACATGTGGTTGTTGCTGTTGTAATATTTGTTGTAGAATCGCGGATACCTGATTGATGTGCCTTGAGTTCATTTATTAAACCTAGATTGATTAACCATAACATATAACAATGTACTGGCATATAAAAAAATTGGTATTTAACGATATTTTTTTTACGTCGAATTTTACTTCTCTCCACCCATAGCCAATAACTGACCGTTTACACATGCAAGTACAAGTGCAAGTAACTCAATACATCGACATATATTTAATAATAAAATCATAATGCTACAAGTTGTATGCTCACTGGCAAGAGATTTTCATTACAAGTAATTTTTTCACTTGCATGTAGGAGAATTGTCAAAAATAAAAACAGTGTTACCCTTTAAGTATTTTATTTTAATTTTAATGGATAGCTTACATGGAATAATTTTTAAAATGTTATTATTTCAACTTATATACAGAAAAAATAAAACAAAAAGTAAGAACATGTAATCAAATATGACTTATTATTGATTTGCAATATAAATTTATCATTTATTTTGGTATAAAGTTGATCACTAATTTCGTTTCCCTGTAATGTTCCTATACCAAAAATTTGGCAGCTCACACATTAAAAACTAATATAGACAAAGAAAAAATACAAACAACGCACAGAAGAAAGAGAAAAACGAAATTTTCAAATATTTATAGTAAAGCACCCCATACACGTTTCAATTCAATTGTGAATTGAGTCTTTCAATTGAATTGATTCTTGGCCACGCACTTCATAAACTGAATTGAAAGATTTTTATTCAACTGTCAAATTTATATATTTTTCACAATTAAAAATTTTAAAATTTAAAACTTCTATTGCATTTATTCATTAATTTTAATATTTTTTATTTAGAATTCAATGAAATTAAATACAATTTTAAACATACATAAATTTTTCTATACAAAATAAAGCTAAAAACATAAATTGAAAGATTTACTAGTCAACATGAAAAAATCAAAATCTTTTGATTTTTCTTCAACCAACTCGACAACTGCCAAACTAATCAATTGACAGAGCCATACACGCTTTGATTTGGACAACAACCGACTCAATTGAAAATTTAATTGAATCGTGTATGGGGTGCTTAAAATATAGAAAAATGAAAATAAACTTGCACTTGACTGTGTAAACAATCAAGCAAGTTGCGAATGTTTTTATTATTTCATTCAATGTATTGGTTGTTAATACGTACACGCAACTTGTAACAAGTTACCTGTATGTGTAAATGAAGCGTAAGCTAGAAGAGTAAAGCAATAAACACATTCACCACAGCAAGCTACCGACTACCAAATGTCAAAGATAGAATACACATGTTTATATGAGAATGATTATTTTGAAGACAGCAAGGCAACATGGTGGCAGGTTGTTGTCTATGCTGATTTTGTCGTTGTAGTCCAATTAAACTAATTTCTATTTTGTTGGCTACAATGAGAAAATTCAGTATTGCCAGTATAATACAAAATGTTGAATGAATGATTTTGTACAATTATTTCATATTAGTCCCTGTCCATACTTGCAATTTTTGTTGCAGCAATTCTTGAGTTTATTGGTGAGAGAGGTGAGAAGATTGGGGAGGAGTACATAGATTCATGTGCTCGGCAGTTCTCTTTTGAATTGAAATTCGTAATTGTTAATTTCAAGTTGTTAGTTGTATTTGACGTTTTTTATAATTTTATTTCTTCAGTTGTATGAAAAACAAAAAAATGTAAGAAAAAGTAAATATAATTGCTAATTTTTCAAGGAAATTTGTTGTGTAATAAGTTTTTTTAATGCATAATTGCAATATTAGAATTTCATAATGTGGACACTTATGTAATTTGAGAGCAGAATTTTAAGAAATTGCAGCAACAAAATTGCAAGTCTGGACGAGGACTTATTTAACAGAAACAATATCGAAAAATTGATGTAAAGAATAAATTGATTCATTTTTGTACTTTTACGTGAAATAAGTACATTTTAAAAGAGTAATTAATTTTTATAAATGCAAAATATATAAAAGTGGCAATACTGAACAATGTATTTGTACATTAAAACGTAACAACAATAACAACAAGCGCAATGTAAAGAGAAATATGAAAAAAAAAACCATGAAAAACAGATCTCAAGTCATTTTTTCTACCCCTCTTTCTTCTCTACACCGCTCGCTAACAAACAAAAAGTGACGTCGAAAAATAGACTTCATTAGTCTTCGTGTGAATTAGGTGTTTAATAAAAACTTCCCTGCAAGAAATGAATGACCGAAACTAACACAAAAGTAATTCTTTCACTAACTCAGTTGCAACAATTTTGTATTGAAATCAACAGGCAATTGCTCTAGTTGCTCTACTCTAACATGTACATATGTAAGAGTGGAACATCTAATGTACATATGCCAAAAATTAAACAACTCGCATTTTATTGTAAAGTATACATTCGTTCGGTCTGTGAAACTAAAATTAATAGAAGTGTTCAAAAAGTTAAGTACAAATCAATAGTGTATAAAAGAAATTTCAAGTTTAATTAAATATATATATGTACATATGTATTTCTTTTTCAAATTTTAGATACGTATTTATAAAAATCAAAGTGCGTTGCAGGTTGAAGGAAGCGTGAAGAGGCTAGACCACCTACATTATTTTGTGCTTTTATTTGTTTTTAAATATTTTAATTATACAAATTATTTATTTTTCTATAATAAAAAATAATTAAAGCAATATGAAAATCATGTTTATTAATGTAATTATGTAGGTTTGACTAGTTTGCTATGACGATTATATACATCAAGTGTGATCAGTCAGACGTGACTACCACATGCATTATCAATGACAAGTAAAAATACGGCAGAGTAAGCAGGTCAGCTATATATGTTCCATAGTAGACATTTTTAATTAGTTAGACAAAGATGCAAAATCACACGTACACAAAAGTTTACATCACTTTTTCCACATTGCCCTTAACAAACTGCTAGAAACTTAGATGTATAAAGCCATCAACACTCCCAGTCAAATGACCGGTCATTTGACTGGGAGTGTTCTTGCTGGGTTGCTACCAGTTTATAGAAGCCATGTAAAAATTCTCGGGTGTCTATTTATAACGAAAACAAAAACAAATTTTGAGTGCTTTGTTTTTGTTTTCAATATAAATAGCCAGACGAGAATTTTCACATGACTTCTATGAACTGGCAGTTGGTGTATTTATTTTTTCAGTCTAACATAGCGTCTATACCTAATAAAAATTTATCATAAATGATCAAACAAAATAAGTCCGCAACTTCAGGAAAAATCGCTGTCAAATTAACAGAGCCCATAATAAAATCTACAGCAGTAACTTCAAATGTTCTCTAATTTTGTTTTATTTTCTTTTGTGCTTATTTTTCTTTGTAGTTGTGTTAACAAAATGTATGAAATTTACTGAAAGTATGGTAACATTTTTCAGAGAATAAGTATTTGTATGTGAGAGCATAGGAAAAAACGCTGTCAAGTTCTGGCCAATGCACACAGTGTATATTTACACGAAGCCATTCGAGATGTGTTTACCCTCCGCAATCTTAAAATTATGAAATTTAAACCATAATTAGAATAAATTCATGTAACCTCATATGCGAAGTTTGAAAGTTTTACAATGAAAGGTTCCGCCCATAAAAATTAGTGTGTGCTAGTGAGCTGAAATTCGACACAGAGCTGGGTCTAGGTGAGCACTAAAATAAAAAAAATCTAAAAACTCGGAAATTTTCGCCAGGAGGGCGGGGCTACGCCCATAAAAGTCAGAATTAAAAAAGCTAATATAAGGCGCTTAATGGAAGCTGTTTTATTGAAATTTGGCATACATACTGCTATAATTCAAGGCTATAAATATTTCGTTTAAAAAGTGGGCCTTGACACGCCCATATAATTTAAACCTCATTTTCGTGTACTACGGCTCAGCATATTAAGATATACTATTTATGTGGGTATTATTATACGTTTGCAACGAAACTTGAGACGAATAAGCACTGGGCGAAAAAAATCTTAAGTTTGGAAAAGTGGGCAGGGCTACGCCCATAAAAATTAAAAGTTGCGCTATGGAGCTGAAATTTGATATACAAGTAGGTCTAGGTGAAAAACCACCTAGAAAAATCTGAAAACCCAGAAATTTTAGTAAGAGGGGCGGGGCTGCTCCCACAAAAAATTAAAAATTAAAGTTGCGCTTATGAGCTAAAATTTGAGAAACCAACTAGAAAAATCTGAAAACTCAAAAATTTTTACCAGAATGGGCGGGGCCACGCTTATATTGTTTAAAACCAAGCTAATTTAGTGAAACCTTGCATACGCATTGCACGTATACAAGACTTTAAACTATCACCTTAAGAAGTGGGCATGATCACAGGCCCGTACTTCAGTAACGACTTCACTTTAAGAAATTCCTTACGACGCTACTCTGAGAATTTCAATGTTGCACACATTAACTGCCAAAGTATTAAACCTTCGGGTGGTTATTCTAAGATTGATAAGTTGAGATCTATTGTTACTAGTTCTTTTTTGGATGTAATCGCAGTCTCAGAAACTTGGTTAAAACCATATGTCTCATCACGAGCTGTTGAAATACCTGGTTTCAAGTTTTGTAGAAATGATCGTATAGGGGTGGTGGAGTAGGCATTTACATCTCTAGTATGCGTAAGTACAAGAAAGTTTTTCAAGTCTCTCAATTGCGTGTTTGTGAATCGTTATTTTTAGAGCTATGCTTTGGTGATGTTAAGCTTCTTTTTGGGGTTATATATCTACCATATGGTGACATTGCGTCATTTGAGAACCTTCATATTGATCTTCTGTCAAGTTATTCTAATATTTTAATTGTTGGTGATTTTAATTGTAATATGTTTGATGGTTCGAAATCGTCTGCGATGCGTGAAATATGTTGTAGATGTAATTTATCTATTGTTCATAATTCTAGGCCAACGCATTATGATGTTGTTCATGGCTCAACTTCTCTTATAGACTTTTGTTTAGTCAGTGATATAACGAAAATTATTATGTCCAATCAAGTGGATTGTCCATATATTTCACGTCATAGTTTGATTTTCCTGTCTTTTCAATTAAGCGTTGAAAGACATGTGGAATATATTGAATATCGTGACTTTAAGTCGATGAATTGGGAGGGGCTGTGCTTATATTTATCTAATCTTGATTTCTCTGTTTTGTACTGTAGTGACACTGATTCTCAATGCCTGTTTATTACGAATCTATTTAATTTGTTTTTATCTTTTGTTCCGGTAGTAAAAAAGAGAATTTCATATGAAAAAAAGTGTTGGATGAAATCAAGAGAAATTATATTTGCACAATCCCTTAGAGATTTAGCTTTTCATGCATTTGTACTTAACCGATCTGATGAAAACTGGAAAACTTATTGCAGATTACGTAACAAAGCCAAGAATGTGATTCGTAGAATAAAGCGTCTACATTTTTGTAGACTATTCAGGGACTTGGATTCCTCTGGTGTATGGAGAATTTTAAAGGGTCATGGTTGTTTAGGTGATGAGTTGTTGGCTTATGATGGTGATGTTGATGAACGGAATGATTTCTTTGTTGCTAGTGGTTCTTCTTCAGCTCGTGGTGCGTTTGATTTTGAATCATTTGATGAATTTATTGATTCCTTTTCGTTTCGTTGCATAAATGAACAAGAATTATCGTGTGCTTTGGATAGAGTGAAGTCTAGTTCTGTTGGTGCTGATGACATTTCCGTAAGATTTATTAAACTACTTTACCCACTTTTGTCTGGACATATCTTATTTTTTGTTAGTAGTATTTTAACTTCGTACAAATTTCCATCTTTTAGGAAAACTGCTAGGGTTACTCCGTTGCCTAATGCTATGTTCAGACGGCAACATGAACCACTTGGTTCGCTCTCTGAACCACGATTGCGAACCATGCCGTTCAAACGACAAATTCGTGGTTCGTTTTGACCCATAGTTTCTAACTTAATATTTAAGTACATAATTAGCTAATTTTTACTTAAAATTAAATTTTTTTTACCCTGCGTTTACACATGCAAGTACCTTGCATGCAAGCTCTGTGTACGTATTATCAACGAAAATTTCATACAAATGCCCGACTGTCTTGCAACTTGCATGTTTGCCTTTTATTGCAGAGTTGTCCATAACATAAAAAAGTTTAATTTTGGGGGAACCAGATAGTATTGAACTTAATTCGTGTTATTTTAATGTTATTTATGTCTAAAATATTCATTAACTGCTTGATTTATGAATAGTTAAGAAAATAAATATTAAATTAGCTTTTGAATGTATTTAAAATTAGTAAAAACTCATATAACATTACACTGAAATACAGTTAATTTCTACTAAAGTATTAATAGGGCAACACTGTTAGCTAACTTTCCATTTACTTGCTGCAAGTGAAACAAGTCACTGTCTTGTAAAATTCCTTGGTAGTTGAGTTGGAAGTAGACTGCAAGTGCCGAAAATGTAGTTGTGTTAGTAAGAGTTTGAGTGTATTGAGTTTTTCGAACTTGCACTTGCACGTGTAAACCCTAGGTTAGATACGATTTCATTTTTTCAATGGTCAATTAAAGTTCTTATTAAATTACGTTGAAAGTACGGCAGCACTAGAAAATTTCCAATTTACTATTGAACGCTTTGTCTCTGTCCAAACTTGCAATTTTTGTTGCAGCAATTCTTGAGTTTATTGGTTAAAGGGTAAGAAGATTAGGGAGGGGTACACAGTTTTGTGCTCTGTAATTCTCTTTTGATTTATAATTCGTAATTGTTAATTTCAAGTTGCTAGTTGTATTTGACGTGTTTTATAATTTTATTTCTTCAGTTGTATGAAAACCAAAAATATTAGAAAAAGCAAATATAAGTATTATTTTTCAGGAAAATTTGTGGTGTAATAGAATTTTTTAATGCATAATTGAAAAATTAGAATTTCATAATGTGGACACTTATGTATGCAATTTCAAAGCAAAATTTTAAGAAATTCCAGCAACAAAAATTGTAAGTCTGACCGAGGATTTTCCAAAAAACATAAGCAAAACATGTAGAAAATTATAATTGCATAAAATAAATTTTATGAAAACAAACGAACGTCATAATACATTTTTCTATTTATTTATTCCATGATATGAAACTATATATTGTCCTATATATTTATGAAATTTGAACGAAATTCTTTTTAATACGAGCACATGATGTTTTCAACACGACCACATGAAGTTTATGTGTATGTTTTCAATAAACACACACGCATAAAAACATATGGTACGTTCATAAAGCTTAGGTGGTATTATATTACACAAGGTTGGGAATTTAATTATTATTTAAATATGCACTCAAAAACACAATTTCGTATTTAAATATAACTTAAAAGAAATTACAATTTGGTTACCAACTCAAAATATGGGTATTAGCACTTTTCGGGCTAGATTTAACAAGAATTCAGTCACTCAAAACGCGAAAAAAAATGTTTTGTCCCAAAAAACGCGTGAATTAGTACTTTTTATAATTATCTTTCAGAACTTTTTTTTAATTTTTGTCCAATATGTATATAAGTTATAATCTTTGTGCATTTTTTCTTCCTTTAATCTAATAATATCGACTTTTTACTCATTTAATTTTGCTAGTTTGCTTTATTAATTTAAAAAAGAAGACTATAGAATAATCTTTTATTTCCTCCAAATTTTTTGTGCTTTGATAAAAACAGATAATTTATGTATTAGGAAGAGTGAGAAATCGAAATTTTATTTTAAAACGACCAATTTTATATGTATGTACTTATGTAAACGTAGATACATACATAGGTATATATACTTCTATTATATATATATATATGTATATATATATATATATATGTATATGTACACTATTTATGGGTACCTTATTTAAATTTAATATGAAATCTAATATCTCAAGCTATGTATGTGTTGATCTCATGATTTTCTAATAAATTATTGTACAACAATGTTTTCGATGTTTTGATTTATATTTATATTATATATTATATTTTTTCAATTTAACCCTTTTTCAAATTTTTTTTACGCTTTTTGAGTATCAAGAGTTGGCATCACTGTTCTCATTTATATATATACATACTAGTCTGCTGCATAAGACTTCTTATAAGAACTTTCAAGACATGAGGGATTTTTCAAATGCTTTACTACAGCGAAATCTTATAAAACAAACGTTAACAACACTGTTTGCAAGAAATGTATTTGAGTATTGTAGGTATAAGAGTAAAGAAGAAAACACTTCGTGACGGAAGAATTTGTGATACTAGCTTCTTTCTACGTATAAGCGCGTGTACGAACGTCATGCATGTATAGAGTTGCCAGATACCAAAAGTCAAATACCTGGATAATGGAAAAAATTCAACTGGATTTTGAAAAAATACATGGACAATTTAAAAATAAGCTTAAAAAGCAGTGTTGATGCTTTTTGAAGATATTGTTTTGGTTGTAAATTGCCAGTGATGTACAAAATAGAGGAACTAATCAGTGTTAGGGAAAATTACAACTGGTTGTACATTTGCAAGCACTATTGTTTCTTTTTATTTAGTATTAAAACTTTTTCCTAAGAAGATATAAAAACACAACCAGGAAACAGAAATTTTTGCCTTGTTTTAATAAGAAAAGCTGATCCTTATGTATTTTTATCTCCTGATTACGATTCCGTCATTAGTTTTAATCTGTAAAACAATTTCCTTTATTTCGATAGATTTACATTGAGGAGCATAGTTTAGTCCATAAAACTTTTTTATTATATTTTTTACTTAAATAAGTAGTTGTTATGAATTTTTGTCCGCTAATTACGAAAAAAAGATTTCTTATATTCTTATACCCTCTAGTTTCAGAGATTTGTGCATTATATTTAAAAAATAATATCTCGAATTTTTCTTTTCTTACGCCATCAAAAAATATTATTTCTAATAATATGACGTCGCTGATTTTGAATGTAGCCTCTATTTTTTGATAAGTTCTGATTATTTTAGTGAGCCTAATTACGAGTGTCGTATTTCGAATACGAAGAGTTTGTAAAGCAATATTCTTTAGTCTTGTACAAAGTAGTCGTAGTAGAAGTCGAAATACCACACTCGTGATTAGGCCCAATAATTTTGCATTAAAAATTAAAATTTTTCCTTAAAATTGTTTTTTTTTCTGGTAAAAGCTGCAAATTTCGATATAATAAGTACAAATAAAACAAAAATTTTCTGGACTGGTCAATACAACATTTATTTATTATTATACGTAATAATTGCATTCATCAGATATGTGATACAAAAAACAAATTTTTTGGGAAGGCATGAGAGAGTAAAAATTTTAGTCTTTTTTTGTGAGACTAGAGGTGATAGATAAATAATAAAACTATATTCGTAATCAGCGGACAAAAATACATAAGAACCAGTTAATTTAATTTCAAAAATTTAAATAAAAAAATTTAAGAACTAAACCAAAAAGACACGATTTTTAACATCCATGTAATAAGAGTACGATATCATGATATACTCAATGCTCATCTACTCAAATAGAATTTAATGAAATTTAATAATCCAGAAAGTATTTTTAAGCTTGGGGACCATTCGTGATATACTAAGTGAATTATAAAAAAGTGGCATAAATTAAGCATATGCTAATTGTCACTATATCTTTAAAACTAGAGCTGCTGGGGAAAAACTAATGATGCCATCGTAATCAGCAGATAAAAATACATAAGGATCGGCTATTTTAAATGAAGTAATAAAAGCACTGTTCCGCTGTGTAATTAATTAAAAAATATAATCGATAAAGAAATTATTTTTCAAAGTTTAAGAAATAATTTTTAACTGGATAAATTCTATGTTAGCTGGTAACTGGATGAGGCTCTAAAAAACTGGAAAATCCAGGCCATTCCAGGCCGTCTGGCAACCCTATGCATGTATGTGTGTATGATCTTTTATTTTTCTGCGCACATACAAAGGCACACACATGCATTAACATTAGTTGTATGTGGTTAATCACATAATAGCTTACCATCTATATATTACACACACACTCAAACGTACAATATGAAAAATAACAAGCATATACTAATCAACAGTACTTCTTTTGAGTGTTTGTTTTGTTTTGCTGTCTTGGCGTTTTCGCTTGTTAACACTCATATACACGTACACCAATACATCCATCGTGCTTCGCTTACAGTACGACAGGATTTATTATTGGTTTAGTATAATACATGAGACGTGAATACATTTAAAAATCATGACGTTTTTACATTTCAAGACTGTTTACGCAGCTCTCTAATACATACATGCACACATACATACATACGTGAATAGTTGGCAGGAGTTTTATTTTCTGTTATTTGCTTTTTTACAATAGATTAACAAATTAAGCAAAAAATAATTAATAAAATGTGTTATATTTTTTTAAATTCATAGACGCATCCATTTTTTTGGTTTGTTTTTTGTTTACTCATGGATATGTGTATGTGTGTACTCATTTTGTTTTGATAGCTAGTTCTGATAAATTAGCGATAATGTGTTATCAAAACTAGCGATGATAGCAAATTCTTCATGGTTCGCAACTAGGTTCAAAATGAACCAAGTTGGTTCGTTCTCAAAAATTTGTATGGCGAACCATCTTGATTCAATCAAGATTCGACCGTGAACCTCGAATGAGAGAGCGAACCTCGATAATTGCTGTCCGTGTGAACATGCTATAAGTCTAAAGTGGTTCGCAGTCCCGATGACTTTCGGCCGATCTCAATTTTACCTGCTCTTTCTAAAGTTGTCGAACACATTCTCAAAGACCAAATTCTTGAGTTTGTTGTTGATAATGTACATGAAAAACAATTCGCATTTCGTAAAGGATTTAATACTACATCACTGCTTCTGACCATGACTGATAATATTAGGCACAATGTGAATAATAGTAATTTAAACGTTTTAATTTCCTTGGATCTATCTAAAGCTTTTAACTCCATTAATCATTTGGTTCTACACACAAAAAAAATATAAGAGGTAATATTAACTAAGCTTGCATAGGTAACTTTCTTTATATGAAAGTAAAAAACTTGGGTTTTATTAACTATGCAGTTAGGTGATTTGTACATTTCACATTACCTAAAATCCGAGTTAATATAAACTATTGCAATAAGGTACATACATATGTATGTACATATATTTTTCGAAATTATTTTTATTGAAATGTTTTCTAATTTACTGTCAAAAGAAAATTTAAAAAAAATGTTTTTAATTATTTTAGATAAACTAGCTGAGTATAGAAGCAAGTACGCAAATTGCCAATGTATACAGCATATATGTAGGTGTTTCCTTCGGAAGCTGCGGACGAACTATACCTTTGTATAGGATGATCCCTAGCCAAAGTTTCAATGGTCTCCACCAGTATAGTGTCAACAAAATGTTTGCACACGATAATGAACGTTTGCACTCGATAATGGAAAATACCACGGAATACATAAGTGTAAGCGATACAGATAGTTGCGGTACTTGTTAGCAAGACCGTACAGCCCAGAGCTGCTTTACGATTGCCGGCAAGCGTTGTCTTATGTTAGGAACACAACTGGGAACAACGACGAATTTCGTGGACGGTGACGAATTCGTCGATAATAATTCGCTGAGTAAATTCGTCGTGTGATGCACAAAAACGACGAATAAATAACAGCTCTTATAATTGATGAAGTTGCTTATTGTTTATGCAAAGAGAGAGAAATTTTTTTTTCGTCGTTCGTCAGCTTAAAGAATAGAAATATA
This sequence comes from Tachina grossa, assembly GCA_949987645.1. Classification (NCBI taxonomy): domain Eukaryota; kingdom Metazoa; phylum Arthropoda; class Insecta; order Diptera; family Tachinidae; genus Tachina; species Tachina grossa. The sequence continues at coordinate 95,727,028 of OX465274.1, forward strand.
TATATCGGAGAGTTCGTCATGCACGACGAGTTTCGTTCGACGACAGTGTTGTGTTAATTTGCATATGCATGAATGTTTTATTTTTTATGACGAAAGCTCGATACGAAAAATTCGTCGTTAGTCCCAGTTGTGTTCCAGCATTACCTTCAGATGTAATATTTTCGTGGTGTTTTTTTTTCGATTTTATATATGTATATATGTAGATAGATAAATTAATAAATAAATAATACATTTTTTTTAAAATTCAAAAATTCTTTAAATCCATGACAATTATCGAATTATAAATATGTAGTTAGTTTAAATAAAATCCATGATAATTTGCCGCATCATATACGTATAAATTTACTTTGCTATTTAGATAATTCACAGAAAATAAAAGTAGGAATTTACCTTGTAGTTAAGGAGTTTCAACTAAAATTTTAGTTGATTTTTCGAACATAGAAATCAACTAAAATTTTTGTCAAATTACCTAAAAAACTTTGTAAATGCCATTATACCCTTTCACTTAATTAAAATTATACCATTATTTTAGGAAATATAACCTATGATTTTTTTGTGTGTAATTGATACACTTCGGAATGAGTTTCAGTTTTCGCGGTCGGCTTGCAAACTAATTGTTTCGTATTTATCTGATAGATATCAGTTTGTTGTGTTAAATGGCAAAAGTTCTACCTTACGTTCTCTGTTTTCTGGAGTCCCTCAGGGTTCTGTCTTGGGTCCGCTTCTTTTTGTGCTGTATGTTAATAGTCTACCGAATTGTGTTGACGTCTCGATGTGTGAGACTTTCTTATTTGCGGATGATGTTTTTCTACTATTTAAGGGGTCCTTTAACTCAGTAAATGTCTTGCAGAATAATATAAACCTATGCTTGGATTATATTCTTCACTGGACTTTACGAAGATGTTTGTCCATTAATCCATCGAAGACTAGGGCTATGATGTTTGGACCCACTAACCGTTTTTTCTTGGATCCCGATATATTTATAGGGGGAGTACGTATTGACTTTGTTGATAACTTTAAATGTTTGGGTGTGATATTGGATAGCAGACTATCCTTTGTACATCACGTTAACATGATGAGTGGTAAACTTTGTTCGATCCTGCGTATTATCTATTCTTCTAGTTTGTACTTGCCTATCCATGTTAGATCTAAATTATCATGGGCTTGTGGTGACTCGTAGTAGTATCTCAATAACTACCTTTTTTAACTACGCTGCGAAATATTAATTATCATCGTCGTAAGGTTTGGCCGACACACACGCGTTAATACTTTTGCAGACACACATCGACTTTTTGTTCTTTTAATATAATTTGAAATTTTGTTTAAATAAATATTGAATTTTAAATCTATAAATAATTGAACGCAACCTGAATTACTAAAATTGCCTCCATAAAGTGGTGACCCCGACGTTTGAAGGAAAAATTTCAATATGCAGAGCACTGAAGACAGCAACGCCGTAAAGCACGTGCAAGCAGCCACTTCGTTAAATGCAGCCGCAAGCAACGAACCCACAACCATTAATCGCATATCCGTGAAGGTTCCACCATTTTGGCCCGCTCATGCAAAAAATTTGGTTAGCTCAAGTCGAAGCACAATTTGTTGTTGCAGGCATTTCTAGCGACGCGTCGAAATTTAACACCGTAGTAGCGGCAATCGAATCAAACGTGCTCGTGCAAATTTCTGACATCATTTTGAATCCACCAGAAGTTGACAAGTACGGAAATTTACGAAAATGCATATTGGAACGCTACTGCGAGAGTGAACAAAAAAAAAACGCAAAAGCTGTTGTCGGAAATCGATCTGGGCGACAAAAAACCGACCCAGCTTTTGAACGAGCTGAGTACGTTGGCAAAAGACAAGGTGACGACAGACTTTTTGTCATTATGGCTACATCGTTTGCCGGCGCAGGTGCGCGCAATTTTGCAAGCTTCCGACGCCAGTTTGGTTGAATTAGCAAAGCTGGCAGACAAGATTATGGAGGTAGGGGAGTTTCAGCACATAGCTAGTGTATCAGTGACACCTCAAGCTACTAATGCCGATGTTCAAAAAAGGCTAGACCGTATTGAGCAAAGAATAGCTAGCCTTTCCATCCGCAGCACAGAGTCCAAACGCCGGACACGCTCAAATTCTAATCATAGGCGCAAGGCCGAAGTAACGGAGCATTGCTGGTACCACCGAACGTTTAAAGACAAGGCAACGAAGTGCCGCGAACCTTGTTCATTTAGCCGGAGCGCTTCAAAAAACTAGAAACATCTTCGGACAGTACGGGTGAATCCGAAGATGCTTATCAGATCGCCCGTTTAGTGATTATCGATAACATTTCCAAGCAAAATTTTATATATTAATGATTGTTAGTCTATATAGACATGAAATTAAGCTATCAATACATGTATTATTGGCCGAACGGGCTTTTTATGTATTGAAACAACTGAAATAAATAAATAAAAAAATAAATAAATAATCGACACAGGTGCGGACGTGCCAGTCTTGCCAATTAGCAGTGTGAGGTTTACGAGAGCAGTGAGTGCGAAAAAGTTGTATGCGGCAAACCGGTCGTGTATCAAGACGTGTGGCGAAAAGCGGATGACTGTTTCCTTGGGCCTTCGTCGCAATTTTACATGGACCTTTTGGGTAGCTGATGTCAACTGCCCCATAGGATCAGATTTTTTAAATTATTACGACCTTTTGGTCGATGTTAAACGAGGTAAGCTTGTTGATCGCATCGTGCGACAATAAACGACCAACTCTTTAATCACGCATCACATAACGACAAAAGGGCCGCCAACATATGCTAAGGCACGTCGTCTTGCGGGCGATAAGCTCATGGCAGCGAAAAAAGAGTTCGAGCATCTGATGAATTTGGGCATATGTAGACCCTCGAAAACTAATTGGGCCAGTCCACTACATTTGGTAAAAAAGGCAAATGGAGACTGGCGGCCGTGCGGAGACTATCGCGCTCTTAATACCATCACTGTTCCCGATAGGTATCCAATACCATACCTGCGTGACGTCACGAGTATACTATTCGGAAAAAATATTTTTTCCGCAATAGATTTGCAGAGGGAGTACCATCAAGTACCGGTAGAACCCTGCGACATCCCTAAAACGACTTTATTTTTGCGTACATAGACGACATTCTCATTGCGTCGGCGTCAAAGGCGGATCACGAAAAACACCTCCGCATTGTACTTGAACATCTCCGACAGTCTCATCTGTTCATCAATTTCGACAAGTGTCAATTCGGCAAAAGCGAACTCCAATTCTTAGGTCACAAGATCAGTGCAAGTGATCTTGCCCCACTTAGCAGCAAAGTTGACGCAATTCGCAATTTTGAAAAACCAAAAATCGCGAAGAATTTAAACAGATTTCTAGGCATGTTGAATTTGTATCGCCCTTTTATACCACACGCAATAGAAAGTCAGAAAATTTTGCCGGACTTAATTCCAGGTAATAGAAAGAATGACAACAGCATTATAGATTGGACAACAGAGGCAATCACAGCTTTCCAGACTTGCAAAAAAGACATCATAAACGCTACATTGTTAAACTATATGGCCCCAAACGCTACTTTAACCTTGACTACAGATGCCTCTGACGACGCTGTGGGAGCTGCCTTACACCAGGTAATTGGAAATCAGGTCCAGCCGTTGGGATTTTATTCAAAGAGGTTAACAGCACCACAAAAAAACTACAGTGCATACGACAGGGAACTCACTGCAATTTACCAGGCCATATTGCATTTCCAGCACGCACTCGAAGGAAGAGAATTCACCGTCTTCACAGACCACAAGCCCATAATTTTTGCTTTCAGACAAAAAAGCGAAAAAGCTTCACCACGTCGAGCTCGGCAGCTGGACCTTATTAGCCAATATACGACAGACATTCGGCATTTGCCCGGAGCGGAAAACAACTTAGCTGATTTGCTTTCGAGAATTAATGCGGTAACGAGCTTAGAGGTAAATTTTGACGAAATGGCCGAACAACAGAGCAAAGACGACGAGCTAAAAAAATTGCTTAACGACACGAACACAACACTAAAACTCACTAGATTGCCCCTTCCTAATTCTACTGGAGGACTGTATTGTCACATTGAGAATGGCAAAGTGAGACCATACGTGCCGAAAAAGTATCGACAAAGGGTCATTGAAACGCTGCACTCGCTGTCGCACCCAGGTATAAGAGCAACAAAACACTTAGTTTCCAGTAACTATGTGTGGCGATCAATGTCATCAGATGTAGCTGCATATGTTCGCGCTTGCATACCGTGCCAAAAGGCGAAAGTACAACGTCATACAAAATCTGCCATAAGCAGTTACTCGTCTGTTAACGCAGGTTTTGAACATTTGAATGTAGACATTATCGGGCCATTGCCTTCATCGAATGGTTTCCGATATTGCTTGACCTGTATAGATCGGTTCACTAGATGGCCTGCAGCGGACATAACGGCAGAAAGCGTTACAACGGCTCTTGTAAAGGGGTGGATCGATATGTTCGGCGTACCCCTTCGTATTACTACAGATTTAGGAAGGCAATTCGAGTCGACTATTTTCAACGAGCTAACAAAGTTGTTGGGCGTTAAACACTTGCGAACAACACCATACCACCCGCAAGCCAACGGCACCATCGAACGCTGGCACCGCACATTAAAAGCAGGGATAAAGTGCTCCGAAACGAATGAATGGACGTTAGTTCTGCCGATCATTTTGTTGGGCATGCGATCGACAGTAAAAGATGACATCGGCTTGAGTCCGGCAGAAATGGTTTTCGGTGCCCCATTGCGTATTCCGGGAGCATTTTTAATTCCGTCAAAAGAAAACACAATTGAAACTGAATTCACGCAAAGACTCCGTAGGGTAATTTCACAGCTACCAACAACAAACCCAACTCGTCATGGAGTAAGCCAGAGTTTCGTGCAACCAGCGTTACCTGGATGCAGATACGTATTTGTTAGGGTTGATCGAGTACGATCACCTTTGGAGCCAAGCTACGAGGGGCCTTTTGAAGTCCTAGCAAGGCGGGATAAATATTTCACGATTAGAATGCAACAACGAGAAGCAAAAATTTCTGTGGACCGGTTGAAAGCCGCCTATGTTTACAGTGATGACACGTCAACGTCACCACAACTTGAAGTCGGGATCGAACCCATCAGCGGATCCTCGCCGCCTGCAGACACAACGCAACGCAACCTGAATTACTAAAATTGCCTCCATAGGCTTTATTAATGTCAAAAATGTGACATGGTCTTGAAGTTTTTTCTGGTACTAGTGCCATGTGTTTGGGTAAGCTTCGTCGTTTGGTTAATTCTGTAGTTAGGTTTGTCCACAAGGTTCGACGTCGTGATCACATCTCGAGCTTTGTTTATAGTTTTCTTGGTTGCTCTTTTGAAAATTTTAATTAAATTAATTATATTAAAAGTTGCAGGCCCAAGGCCCTATTCGACTCCTTTAGGTATTCGCGTTCGACTAGGAACCCACAACTTTTTATAACTAGAATTATGTCCTCTTATTTTGAAAAATCTTTTCGTGTTAAGGTTGCACGTTGGCGGAATTGGTTACCACTATCATTACGAATCTTCTCTCATTCTAACAATGTTTTCCGTTTAAAAAAAATTGTTACAATTTTTTTCAACTCTTTAATTTTTTTTTTTTTTTTTGCTTATTCTAAAATATGTTGGATCATAACCATTTATTGCCTAATGTTCCTATTTTTGTTACTGAAGAGGCCGTTTACCTTTACCGTTTTTCAATTATTATACTTGATCTTCTCTTTATCTTCAGCTGGGGAGCTGACAAAGTCTATTTCTTATATAGAAATACATTTTAACTTTTAATTATTTAATTATTTCTTGTTTCTGTATTTACATATATATTTTTTATTTAAATTACTTAATTGTTTGAGTACCTGAATTTTACTCAAGTATACTAGTACCTTGATGTAATACTTTATTTCGGCCTTTTAGGCTTGTATTACAATCTGTTTTTTGAAATAAATAAATAAATAAATAACATGTCAGCCTTGTGTTTAATCTACTTTGGTCTAGCATATTTTAGAAGAAAATTAGCATGAATTATAATCGCTGCTCAAAACAAAATTGTGAGTTTGAAATAGTGGGAGGGATAATGCTCATAAAGTTTAATTCTCGCTAGAGATCTGAAATTTTATACACAAGTGTAGAGTAAGCCAATGGGAAAATCTTAAAACCAAGAAGTTTTTTTTCGGTGTGCGGGGCCACGCCTTTAAAACTCCAATTCGCGCAAGAGAGCTGAAATTTTATCAGAGATCAAATCTAGATCAAAGATCACAAAAATAAATCTAAAAAACCAGAAGTTTCAATCAGGGGGCGGGAACAGGCACTTTTAATTCAAAATTAAGTTAAATTTTATTGAAGCTTTTCAAACACATTGCACTTATTCAAAATAAAATTTCCTATTTTCAAAAGTAACCGTGACTTCACCCATAAATGTTAGCTTTTTCTTTCAGGTACTTCGGCTTAGCAGTTTTTTATTTAATACTCAGGTATTTCTCATTAACTTTTTAATACCAAACTTTGCATGAACCATAAGCACTAGAAGATATAAAAGTCAGCAAGGCCAGGCCCATAAAAATTGTACGTAATATTATACTAAAGAGAGTTGACATTTTGAAGGCAAATAGTAATTGGTTTACTCAATTGGAAAATCCAAAAATTAAAGCACCAGCTATCCTATTGAAACTTTGCATGCACATTGGGCATATCCTTTGATTTATATACTTCGGCTAAAATGACTTTAATATGTAAATACACTGAGAAAATAGACAAGGTCACATCCATGATACAATTATAACAGGTACATGCACAAGCCCAGCCTGTTAACAGAGAAACAAGTCGAGGCAAAATTATCGGCGGCGGCGGCGCAGTAGTTTTGTGACCGGCGGCGGCGCACCTAGAGAATTTTCGGCGGCGCAAATAACTATATAAAAATTTAAAGAGAAAATAAAAATTTAAACTGAAAATTGATTTTCAAAATTTTTTTCTCAGAAATTTGTCTTTTTGAGCAGACAAAATTTCGGCTGATTTTGAGCCGACGCGAGCCGATATAATCGGCGGCGACTTGATATACAGAAAAATTTTTACCTTTCTAAAATGGAGAGAATAATGCGTATTTGTTGATTTCTTTGTATTGGAAAAAATGTTGTCAACTTAGCAGACTATCTTATATACGATTACAAATTTATATAACGCATAGCATATTTCTGTATTAGGCATTGTTCCAAACAAGAACTTGGTCAAAATTTATATCTCACTACGGTGTTAAAAATTAAAAAAGTGTATCAAAATTAATAAACGAACTTGGGGACCATATGTGGACAATAAAATTGTTATATTTCATAACAAAAGATTGAAACTTAGTGTTTATTTTTTTTGCGCTGCAATGCCGGCAGAATGCAGTAAATGTAGAACATTAATTAGGGGTGAGACAAGCATACAATGTGATGGAGTTTGTAAGAAAGTCTATCATTGTACAGCAAAATGTTCTGGGCTTGACCAATATTCGGTTGGAGTCCTGGAAAGTAAAAATTATGTGAAATTCATATGCGATGACTGTATACAATACATTCATAATGTTGATATTGTGTTGAAAGACATACAAGATGGAGTCGCCAAAAACAAACAACAATTGGTGGATTATAAGTATGAATTTAATGCGGTTTTAAAAGAGAACGAAAATGGGATTAAAAAATTATTGGAAGCTATTGAAAAGCGATATGAAGAAAGGCTGAAGAAAATAGATAGTGCTCAAAAACTGTTTGATAAAAATTTACAAGAAGTTCAAGAATTATATGGATCTGTTAATGACTTTGAAAATAAAAACAAACAAATGTATTCATCAATAGAGGAAAACAACAATAAAATGTGCAACGAAATAAAGAAAGTTATAAAAGAGACAAGTGCGCCAAAAAAAGTAATGTCATATGCAGAAACAGTGAGAAGCAAAACAGTGATGCCTAGTGTAACAAAAAAAGTGCCTTTAATAATTAAACCCAAAGAAAAACAAGGAATTGAAAAAACAAAAGAAGAATTAAACAAGAAAGTAGACCCGGTAAACTTAAAAATAACTAGTGTTGAAAATAGAAGAAATGGAACTTTAGTAATACAAACAGATAATGATGAAGAAAGAGAAAAAATAAAAGTAGCTATACAAGACCAAATGAGTGAAGGTTATGAAATTAAGGTGCCCAACCCAGTTGAAATGAGTGTTACAATAACAGATATATCATTTAATATTCTGAAGAAGAAATAATGGATAAGCTAAAAAAACAAAACCCAATTTTGCGTGAAAGTAAAATGAAAATTTCTAAAATATACAGTTTTAAAAAGAATAACAAAACAATTTATAGTGCTAGAGTTAATATTGATAATGAGTTATACAAAAAAATAATGGAAGAACAAAAAGTAAATATTGGTTGGGAAAAATGTAGAGTTTTCGACGGAACCGAAATAACACAATGCTTTAAATGCAAAGGTTTTAACCATATAGCTAAAGATTGTAGAAACCAAGAAATATGTATAAAATGTCATGGAAATCATAATAACAGAGAGTGTGATCAGGAAATAATAGAAAAATGTATCAATTGTATACGAATAAATAAAAAGCTTAATCTTGGACTAGACGAAAATCACCATACAATGAATCGTGAGTGCCCCGTTTTTAAAAATAAATTGAGTACAAAACAGAGAAGAATTGGAATAAATTTGTAAAAATCAAAGAATTTAGTTCGTATTATTTATACAAATGTTGGTTTAATCAATAATTATAATCAAGTAGAAATTATGGTCGAAAATGAGCAACCTGATTTTATAGTGCTCTCAGAAACGCACTTAACAAAAGACATCGAAGAAGAAGAAATTACATTAGATGGATATGGACAAATCACAACATTTTCTGAATCCATAAGAACAGGAGGTGTTATAATATATTTTAAACAAAATTATAAAATAAAGAAAATTTTTGAAAAAGTAGAGGACTTAAAATACTGGATAAATGCATGCACTGTAAAAAATAAAAACAAATATTTTATATTGGCAGCAGTATATAGATCTCCATCATACAGTGAAGCTGAATTTTGTGAAAATTTTGAAAAAGTTATCGAAGAACTTAGTGAATATAATAATGAAATAGTAATAATAGGAGATTTTAATATAGATTGGTCACGAAATGGTTTTTATAAACAAAAACTAGAAAGCATACTTAATGACAGCGGAGTAAAACAAATAGTTAATGAATATACAAGAGTAACACAGAATACAAGAACTATAATAGATTTAGTTATAACGAACAAAGACAAAATATCAGTAGACATCAACAGTGACAATAAAATATCGGATCATGAGACAATAAGCATAAATATTGAATGTAATTCAAATGAATTAGAACAAATACAATACAAAGAATTAAATAGTTACAAATACAACAAAAATCTGTTTTCTAGAGAATTAGGCCAAGTGCTAACAATTAATGAAAATTATACCTTAAATAACAATGTCAACTTGTTTGATGCGTGCATTGAAAAAACTATTGAAAAATTTACAAAAATAATTAAAATAAAAGAAAATTACGAATGCCGCTGGTTTAATCAAGAACTAAGACAGTTAAAGCAAGAAAAAATTGTTAAATACCAAATTGCAAGGTCAGTAAATACGGACATAGAATGGAAAAATTACAAAACAATAAGAAATATATATAAAACCAAAATAGTGAACGAGAAAAATAGATACATTTGCAATAGAATAAATAATGCAGATAATCAGAAACAAATGTGGAAAGAAATCAAAGACTTAATTCTTAAGAAAAACCGAACTGTGATAGAATCTGTTACATTCAATCAAATAGAATTTAAGGATAGTTACCAAATTGCTAATCAGTTTAACCTTTTCTTTATAAATAGCTTAAAAGATATAAGAGATAGTATAGAAGATGTGCAATATATAAATCAAGTACCTGTGCTAACTAGCAAATTAAATTTTCGTGCAATTAATATTCAAGAACTCTTAGATATATGTAAGAGGATGAAAAAGAAACCAGACTTCAACAAAGTATCAATAAACATTATTTTAGATAATTGGAATTTAATAGGAAATAAACTACTTTATATAATAAATAAATCTTTAGAAACAGGAATTTTTCCTGAGTCATGGAAAGAGACAATGGTAACACCAATGAGAAAGTTAAAAAAAAACTCAGAAAAGTGAAGAGTATCGCCTAATAAATACTTTAAAAACGTGTGAAAAAATAATCGAACAAGTTGTTAAAATACAATTGGAAAGTTATACGGAGAGAAATAAGTTATCTCAAAATATCAATCAGGATTCCGAAAAAGTTTTTCATGTGAAACAGCTGTCAACTACGTAATAAATAGGTGGAAAAAAATAGATAAAAATAATAAAGTAATGGCAATCTTCCTAGATTTTAAAAGGGCTTTCGAAACAATTGACCGAGATATATTGCTACAAAAACTATACATGTATGGAGTGAAAGACAAAGAACTAAGATGGTTTAAAAGTTATTTAACGGAAAGAAGACAAAAAACTAAAGTGAATAATAAAATATCAGGTATATTAAACAATGAATTTGGTGTGCCTCAAGGTTCTATTCTGGGCGCATTATTATTTATAATATATATAAACGATATGCCAAACATATTGAAAAAATGTGAAATAGTATTATACGCGGATGATACGTTGATTTTTACCGAGGCAAAAAATGAAACAATATGTCGAGAAAACATAATGTACGATTTAATGAAAATAAATGAGTGGCTTAAAATGAATAAATTAAAATTGAATGAAAATAAAACAAAATTAATGGAAATCAACATGAATAGTGATTTGGTAATTACAATCAATGATACAGTAATAGAAAAAGTAAATCAAATAAAATATCTAGGTTTTATAATAGACAAGGATTTAAAATTTAAAGAACATATTAACTACATATGCAAAAATATTGGTAAAAAAATAGGATTTTTTAAACGCTTAAGAAGTAAAGTCTCAATAATGACTGCAATTAACATATATAACATAATAATAAAACCACATTTCGAATTCGGTTCCACTATTTTATATACATGCTGCACAAATACACAAATAGAAAGACTACAAAAATTACAGAATAAAGCAATGAGATCAATTTTAAAATACAATAGATATACGCCAACACAATTTATGCTCAACACACTGAAATGGTTAAATATAAAGCAACGGTTACAATTGAACACACTCAAATTTATTAGAAAAATAAAAATAGGCGAAGCACCACAATACTTGTGTGACCAAATAGAATATGTTGGAGAAGTACAACCCTACTGCCTTAGAAATTCAGAAAACTTTAGACTTCAGAGAGTTTCAACAACCGCAATGAAGCGATCATTATTTTACAAAGGATTGAACCTGTATAATATGCTACCAAACGAAGCAAAAAATGAGGAGAATTTTAATACATTTAATAGAATAATTATAACATTTGTGAGAAATAATTCAACATAGAGCTTTGTTTAGATTTAAACTTTAATATTATGTAACTGGAATTAAGAGAACCTAAAGTATTTTAAATACTACTACTAAATAAATAAAAAAAAAAAAAAAAAAAAACTACTTTTAATGGCCGAAATTTTGGATAGGAACTTGGCCTTTTTCACATATATGTTTTTGTGAGGATTTCACTTAATATTTATGAAAAAGTTATTATTTCAGAAAAACATCAATATTTTTGTTTATTCTTAAATTTGTTTCTAAAAATTACGTAAAAATTTTATTTTATTGCAAATATTAAAACGTCAAACATTTTGTTTACGTTTTTTATCAAGACAAAGTTGTCTAAGCTGAAGCTCTGACAAAATTTTTAGGACACTGCAATAACACTAATAAATACAGGCTACACCTGATAAATTTTTCTCTTGATAACGATTTGACTTTTATCATGACAAAAATTTGTCAGGTATAGACTCACTGTAAAGGCCGTGATACACTATCATACATAGTCGTACGATTCATTAACTGGAAAATCGGATTGAATTCTGTCACGCTCCAAAAAATCGCAACAAAATATCTATCTATTCCATAAAAAAGATGCAAAAACATTCAAAATAATTTTTATGTTTAATTATTTTGCATTTCTAAAGAAATAATATCGCAAAATGTAATTTTCAAAATGTATCTCTCTATCTTAAAATAAATGAAGCAGAATTTGCTGTTTTCTTATCAACTGCCTTACAAAATGCATCTCTGATCCAATAGAAATTATCATTTTATGAAAATTTTCAAAACTTTTGGAAATCGGACAGACTTGTCAAAAAATCTGTCACACATATCAAATTTTAATCCACACTATCATACTTTTTGAGCACACGCGATTTTTTTGACAGATCGAACGACTGTGTATGATAGTGTATCACTTCCTTAAAGAATACATGTATTCTGCATTTTTCGTCAGATATATTTCATTAAATAGAAAATAGTTTAAAAAATATTAAACATTATTAGACTTCACTCGTTTGGATCTTCACTCCTTTTTCATTTCATTTATTTACAAAATATGTAATATAAAGCCACAGAGGCCAACTAAAAACATTACATAACAGTACTAACCATGATATAAATATAGAAGGTACTTCCATTCTCTCTTTGTTTTTAAAAATAAGTATTTTTGAAGTTTGTTTTTTGAGAGAAATAAAGAAAAATGTTCCCATATAGTAAAAAATTTAAGCCTTCCCCTAGAAATTTAAAAAAAAAATTATGTGTAATTCTCTTAACAAAAATTTGCGAATAATTAAAGTGATATACATAACTACACATCCGTGAATTTTTAAGAGTGGTTATGTAATAACTTGTCTCATATTTTTATGTTTTCTGCTTCATACAAATCTTTTAACTATATTTTCATCTAAATTTGGCGTTGAGAAACCAAATTTATTGATGTTTTTGATTAGTTGACAATGAATTTTCATTAAGTTTAACAAATATTGATTGGTATTGCATTTTGTTTAATCAACGTAATTCGTTTCTTGTTGATTGTAACATCTTTTTCTAAAATATTGAAGATCTTTTGGCAAGTCTATTTCACAGATATTATAAGCTCTTAGCCACCAGGAAACGAAGGGAATTAAAAAAATGCTGCACTCATAGTTTTATTTATGCCCTAATTCAGTAAAAAGATTTAGGACGTTTTGTTTGAAAATACTTTTGAGTTCTTGTGCTTTAATTCTCTAAATTGTTTTCTTCAAAAATGGTTGTTGTTTTTGATAATGTAAAATAAAAATATTATTACCATGTTTTTAAAACATAAAAATTAAATTAAAGTATATATTACTAACCATGATATAAATATAGAAGGTAATTCCATTCTCTCATTTTTTCTTGACATTCACCATCTGACAAGTATAAGTATTGTGAAGTTTCCGGTAAAAAAAATTTAAAAATAAGAAAAAATTAAACAAAAATATTGGCGGCGAAACTTAGTTCCCAAGTTATGGGCCTCTGAAATTTTAGTACAATATTGTGATTATACGGTTTTTTCCAACGAATGTGGTCAATATTGATATCTTAAAGTTTTTGAGAATACCTTTCATGAAATGGTAAAAATAGAATCTGTCGGCCATGCAGGAAAATGTTATTAGCCAAGAAAACTTTGCAAGGCAGAAAATCTTTACTAGTTTGCGAAGTCTCAGGAAACACCATGGTAGAGAAAATCCTTAAGCAATGCAAGAAAACTGCAAGGCAGAAAATCTTTACAAGGCTGCGCCGTCTCGGGAAACACCATGGTGCAGAAAATCCTTAAGCCCGGCCAATGCCGGCTATGCAGGAAAACGTTGTTAGGTAAGAAAACTTTGCAAGGCAGAAAATCTTTACTAGGCTGCCCCGTCTAGGAAAACACCATAATTATATATTAAATTTTAATTACAATTTCAGAGGCCCATAACTCCGAAACTAAGCTTCGCCGCCAATCTTTTTGTTTAATTTTTTTTTATTTTTCAATTTCCTATAAGATACGATACTTTTATTTAAATTTTTTGGATACCAATATTGGTCATATTCGTTGGAAAACACCGTATAATCACAATATTGTACTAGAATTTCAGAGACCCATAACTCGGAAACTACGCCTCGCCACCACTTTTTTATTTAATTTTTTCGTATTATTTTTCTATTTTCTATAGGATAGGATACTGTTTTTAAATTTCTGGCAGGTGCCCCTAAACTTGATTTGTTCGCAATTTTTGGGATACCAATATTAGTCATATTCGTTGGAAAATATAATCACAATATTGTACTAGACTGTCGGAGGCCCATAACTCGGAAACTAAGCCTCACCGCCAGTTTTTTTCTTCTTATTTTTCAATTTTCTATGGAATAGGATACTGTTTTTAAACTTCTGGGAGGTGCCCCTAAACTTGATTTGTTCCTGTAGTTTTTTAAACACTGCTTAAATCCCAATATTTTGACATTTCAATAAAATTATAATCTTACAGCAACGATTTCGATTCAATAACATCTTCAGCATATTTAACTTGAATTCCAACCTTCTGCAATTCACTAACAGCACCGGCATCATTAGGAACGCGTTTACTTTGTATTTGCCAGTGTTTTTTAAATGTCCAACCCAAATGTTGGGCATATAATCTTGTAGTCAAACGCATTTAAAATTGTTTATTTAATTTCTACTTTTAATTCATAAAGAAAAAAGGGCTTAGAATAAAACTAATTTTTAAGGTTATATTTAAATATTTGAAGGAAGAAAAAAATATGCTTTATAGCAATGGGTATAAAGTGCGCCCAGATAGCGTCGACGAAATAGCTCGATTTTGGGAATTAAAAAACCGGGAAAAAATGGGTGAAATTTTCTGGGTATCTTACTGCACGTCTCCACCAATATGTTCATGTATAAGCTTATGTTCTGGGCTATAGAACTCGCATTGTGGTATTGGACATAAATTTAAAAAATTCAGTGTATTGATCGATGTTTTTTATATTTATTTTATTTTGTTTTATTTAAAACTAATTTATTTATATTCGTTCTATTAAAAATAAAAAATGCTGCATTTTTACACCACAAGTTTATTATATTTAATTCTCATTAACAACAAATATCTATGATATTAGACAGCTTATGTTCAACATTATTTCTTCGAAATAAGTTTGAACAACTCAAGGCATATCAAACAGGTACACGTATCAGTGATATTACACATCCGCTGATTTTTTGTTTACAAGTTTACAACGAAGAATTCGTTTGACAATTACTTTTGTGCCTGGTTTGATGCATACAATTTTTTGACAATTACTTTAAAAAACTATGTGAGAAAAACAGAGTTGCCACAGGGTTATGCCTAATGCATGTACCTGTAGTAAATGTGCCTTGGAACAACTATTACGCATTATTTCATCATGCGATTAACTCTGACATAATATTTGAGAGAACGTCGGCAGGATAACAAAAATAAAATGCCGATATTTCTCTTCATCTCATACAACAGGAACACGTAATTTCAGTTTTCTTATAACATTTCATTTAATGCAAATTCTCATCGAGTTAACATGTTTTATTTTTGTATAATTAAATATTTTACTTTCGCATTTTCACATAAAATTTAATTTATGAAACAATTAAGCACATTTAAACATACAAAATCCCAGAAATGTGGTCCAAATCATTGTTTTTCATTTATTTTAATAAACACTCACACATGCATACTAATTTAAGATAAAGTTAGTAAAATCGTATCGTGATGTTGCGTGTCAGCTGACAAAAACCGTACCATATACAATGCATGTTACTAGTTATAAAATATGTGGTGGTAGCACCGCTGACGTAGGAATCTGCAGAAAACAGATTTTTCTGTAGCGAATGTCAAAAACGCCGCATTTAATGCCAGACAAAAAAAAAATGTGCTGTGCAAACTGTTACATTTTCTATAACTTGTGCACAAAGTTGAACGATACGGCAAGCTGTAAAGTAGAATGATACGATTTTACTAATTCTACCTTTACTTTCAAAAAAGTGTGTTTTTTGACACTTCATCTCATAGGATTGTTGTTATAGGATTTCTTTTAACAACGCTCTTATAAAAATCTTATAAGATTGAGATAACACTAATTTGAAGTCTACACGTAAAATGATTCGCTCTGCGATTGAATTTGACGCTCTTATCTTACAAATTATGTTAGGTGTAGACCTTTTGTTACGCAATTAATTTGCAAATAAATTTCTATTCGGTCCACGTGTGGACCGAATAGAATTTGACAGTTGAGAAAATAATTATTTCCAAGTTTATTGCGCGTGGAGAGCACCAGTTAGAAAATATATCAGCAGGCTAGCAACGATTTTGGGAATGAAAAGGGGGAAACAAAACAAGAACCGTGGATGAATTTTCCCGGCCACCAAAAGTGAATTATTTTACACGTATTCTTAATAAAATATAAATATTTGCATACACGAGCGTTTATTTTTGTGTTTAAATTGTTTAATTAAAGGCCAGTGTTGTTCTTCAACTTGTGATTATAACCTACGGTTTACACTTGCAAGTGCAATCACAAAACATACAGAAGTGTCACGAGACGAGAGATACGGATATTTTTCAGTTTGTCTCGTTTTCCCTCAAATTTTGTCGTCGGTTTTGTTTTGCTACGTCTTTCTACTGCAATACATTTTTATTAGCTGTGTTAATTGGTAAGTAGTAATACACTACAGTATCAAATACACTATGCTTTTCTCTTTTTTCCACGAATTTTAACAAAAACATGATTGGAGCTTTTTTTACCTGTCACTTTCTTCACTTCTGTGTATTCTGTGGTGCAATTTCGAAAAACTCAATACACTCAAACTTTTTTTACTAACACTACACTTTCGGCACAAAATACATAAATGAAAAGTTAACTAACAGTGTTGCCCTATTAATTCGCGGTCTCCACCTGACATAAAATGACTAAATTTAACATTATCTTCAAGTTAATGTTAGGTGTAGACTGCTCAAGTTAATGCTTTTCTCAAGTTATAACACTGTTTTTAGTGCATTTGTTTTAACAACTCATAAGTGGTTATAACTTCAAGTTACAGCAAAGTTTCTTGTCAGGTGGAGACGTAGGGTAATATTTTAGTACAAATTAACTGGATTCCAGTGTAATGTTGTATGAGTTTATACTAATATTAAATATGTACATTTACAAGCTAATTTAATATTGTTTTCTTAAATAATAATAGATCAAGCAGTTAATGATTTTTTGAGACATAAATAACATTGAAACAATATGAATTAAGACCAATACACAGTGGTGACTTTTGCAAAATAAATGGTAATAAATCTGGAACTTCTAAACTACTGATTGGATTTATATGAAGCTTCGAACATCCGTAGAGGAGAACTCAGGCTTTATAACAAATGCCTTGGCAGCCATCTGGCCTAAGCTGGACAGGAGTTACAGTGGGCCTAAGTTGACAACATGGGACTAAAAAAAAAAATTCTGAGGCTTGTAACTTTTAGAAAACTTATCCGATTTTTATGAGATAAAGCGTTTTGATCTAAGCTTAACATTTTTAATAAATAATGTCCTTAGATGTGTTTTCGTATCTCTCATAACTTAGAAGATATTTGACTTTTAACAAAAAAAATTTTTTTTTTGCCTTGACTTTTTTTTAGTATTTCACCTACAACTTTTTAGTTAATTGTTGGATTTTAAATTAAAAGACAGCATTAAATTTCTGATCAAATTTTAAATAAAAATAAGTAAAAAACTTATTAAAAGTTTTAAAATTTTTCTGGAAAAGGCACGTTTTTTTAAGAAAAAGTATCTTCATTATTTTCAATTTTGTGAAAAACTTTGTTTAACACATACACTTTTAAACCACATAGCGCTAAAAACAATATATTCAGAATATGCTAAGAGCCAATTATTTTGTATTTTGGGCATGCACCCTACACTCAGCAGTGTCCGAAAATTTCCAATTTCAAAATTTTTTTTGTGCTTATGCGCTTATAAAAAGTTGTGACGGTATATTTTGAAAGCTTTAGCTATATCATTTAATTATTAGGATAGTTGGCAACATGTTAAACTTAAATTTTTAACAGCCTTTTCATAAATGCGAGGATGCGCGCAAATTTTCTGAAAAAAGTCAAAATTTTGGAAAAATTTTGTTTTGTACCATAAAAAATATATATAAAAATAATTTTCTTTTTTTATGTTGGCATTTTTAGCTTTCATGTGAGTCCTTTTACTTTGCCTGAAAAAATTATTCCAATATAATTAACTGATCTCGAGATATTCCGATTGTAGGGTGCAATTCAAAAAATATGTAGAATGCGCTTAACTTTTTTCCCTTTATTCACACATCAGCTGTTTAAAACTTTTATGAATTCTGAAATTCAACCTAAATAGAAAAACAAAAATAAATTTGGAATGTTATCCAATAAGTCTATGTATATTTTTCGTAATAAAAAATATTTATGGTAATTATACCACATGTTTTTCCATGTAAGTGTAGTTAATGTTAATAACAGGTAAGCATTTAACGAATAACAACACACATGTTTAATGGATTAAAAAAAGGTTTTTGCGGATTTTATTACAGCAATTCATTGTGCTACTACTACTAATAACACTTCACAGTACTAGGTAATTAGACAAAATTAGCAAAGGTGCTTATAAATTATGCTGTATTGCATAAAAAATGTGAAAAGTTTTATTTGTGTGTATTGTTTTTTTATTATTATTTACCAATAGATAATTTATTTAATATTAGGCTATAGCTAAGAAAAACTATTTAACACTAAATAATTTATTTATTTTTAAATTACATGTTTGAGCTATGTTAATTACCATAATTTTACAATTTATTTATTTCAATTATTTTTAAGAAAACAATCCGAAATATCAAAGCTTAAGAGGTTTTTTATTTGAATTGCTTCACTGTCGTCTTTCTCTATTTCTTTAGTTATCTTTGGTAACCATTTCAACCGTATTGCTTGTAAAACTGGATCTGAGGATAACAATAAGTGAAGCATTAAATCATAATTTTCTGCTAATTTTGAACACTTTCGACTATTAAATAATCTGTACTGCTTTACATCTTTGTTCCTTGCTTCTTGAGCTTCTTCTGTAAGTTCTCCCAGAGGTAGGATGTTGGTTTCAATGATTTCTTTTCTATGAGATAATACCTTATGTACAGTTGGCGTCATCAATCTCCATGGATATAAATTTTTTATCAATACTTTTGTTTCATTAGCAAAAGCATCAAATTTTTCTGCATTAATTTGCTTTTTACTGTTAATAGTTGCCAGTATTATTTTGAAGTTCCTTATTAGTTTTTTATCCAAGCCGCTTATCAAGGATGTAGTCTCAGGATCCTCAAAAAAGCGTCTAGCAGTATTTCCATTATTCGAGCTACCATAACCGTTAATTGGCTTATCAATTATAAGCCCATGCTTTCTAAATTCATCTTGTATCCTTTTCTTCTCAGTTCTTCGTGTATCTGCTAAGTCTTTGTTGTTTCGTGAGGAGACAGTTTCATTACCTTTGATATTTCTATATTTTATATCATATGATAGATGCAAGCAATACTCGATAAATCTAATGCGAGCATGAAGTGGGGAAATTCCAAATTTAAGGGCTTCCTCTTTTATAGTTTCATCAGATTTATCTTCAAACTCAGAGCTTTTTTCCCACATATATTGCATTTCCAGTATGACTTGGTATCCGTTAGGGCATTGGCAACTTTTCCATCTATCATAGTCAATTGTAAATCAAATGTGACATTTATAATGCAGTCAGAAATTTTTATTGCAATGCTTAGTAAGTTCCTTATTTCTTCTGATATAGTAACTACAATATTTTGAGTTTCATCTCTATTTTCTTTCATATATTCAAATTTTATTGGTCGACATAATAACTTTGATGCAGGCGTCCTATTTATCCATACGTCTTCAAATGCAGGTACAGTGGATGATGATGATGAATTTGTTTATAAACGCATTCTAAGAGGTACCAACGTAGACATAAATATCGATGAAAAAGATATATTATCTTCGCTTTGTTGTCTATATTCAGAAAATCCAGTAGTCCCATCACAACCCCATTTACAAATTAATACTAGCTCGGACTTGTGGCATTTACTTATGTCTTCTTTGCTAAATGTTGAAATTATCCTAGAAGCAGTATTTTCGAGGAGACTGCATAACTCAATAGTGGCGCCCGCGCTACTAACGTTCGAAACCGATGGCAAAATTACATCCTTTGTTGCCTTCAATGACTTTGTAGATGGCAAATTTCCCCATTTCTTTTCAGTCATAGTATTTCTTAATATTTCATATTTATTCCTTGTTAGACCCAAGTTTAGAATAAGGGCTAATGCATCTTCATTAGTTAAATCTGTTTTAGATTTAGGCGTTGGTATGCTTCCCACCATACGTTGTATTCTCTTTGGAGATGCTTTTGGAAGAGCATCTACAATTCTGCCAACTTCCTCCGGTTTGTTTTTGGTTAAGGCACTTCTAAAGGCATCCTTTATAAGGCCAAAAGAGTGGTTTTCAATGAGGTCTTCTTGCTTTCTTTTCTGGCTTCTTGGTTGAAGTTCCTCGTATAATTTATTAGGCCTTCCCAATTGTTTCATACCAATCTGTGTAACTATCTCGGTTTTAAGCCATTGTTCATTTTGTTTTTGGAACTTAGTTTTGTTATAATTTAATTCTTTCATTTTTCTTTCGTACGCTACCAAAAAGTTCTCTATTTTTTTAGTAGCATCTTCATTTAGTTTTAATCCAAATGAGTTATCAATTATATCTATGATTTTAGAACATTTTTCTTGGCGCAATAAACTAACAGGAACGTATTCCCATAGAAGTTTACATACCGCGTTATATTTAATACTAATCTCCATAACAGTTCAATATAGAGTGATTGTTCTTATAAAAGAACCCTGCGTTTTTATGCAATACAGCATAATTTATAAGAACCTTTGCTAATTTTGTCTAATTACCTAGTACTGTGAAGTGTTATTAAGTAGTAGTAGCACAATCAGGTAGCACCTCCCGATGTTGCTGTAATAAAATCCGCAAAAACCTTTTTTTAATCCATTAAACATGTGTGTTGTTATTCGTTAAATGCTTACCTGTTATTAACATTAACTACACTTACATGGAAAAACATGTGGTATAATTACCATAAATATTTTTTATTGCGAAAAATATACATAGACTTATTGGATAACATTCCAAATTTATTTTTGTTTTTCTATTTAGGTTGAATTTCAGAATTCATAAAAGTTTTAAACAGCTGATGTGTGAATAAAGGGAAAAAAGTTAAGCGCATTCTACATATTTTTTGAATTGCACCCTATAATCGGAATATCTCGAGATCGGTTAATTATATTGGAATAGTTTTTTCAGGCAAAGTAAAAGGACTCACATGAAAGCTAAAAATGCCAACATAAAAAAAGAAAATTATTTTTATATATATTTATTATGGTACAACACAAAATTTTGACTTTTTTCAGAAAATTTGCGCGCATCCTCGCATTTATGAAAAGGCTGTTAAAAATTTAAGTTTAACATGTTGCCAACTATCCTAATAATTAAATGATATAGCTAAAGCTTTCAAAATATACCGTCACAACTTTTTATAAGCGCATAAGCACAAAAAAAATTTTGAAATTGGCAATTTTCGGACACTGCTGAGTGTAGGGTGCATGCCCAAAATACAAAATAATTGGCTCTTAGCATATTCTGAATAGATTGTTTTAGCGCTATGTGGTTTAAAAGTGTATGTGTCAAACAAAGTTTTTCACAAAATTGAAAATAATGAAGATACTTTTTCTTAAAAAAACGTGCCTTTTCCAGAAAAATTTTAAAACTTTGAATTCTTTGCCTTTTCCCGTTTTTACGACTGCAGATAATAATAAGTTTTTTACTTATTTTTATTTAAAATTTGATCAGAAATTTAATGCTGTCTTTTAATTTAAAATCCAACAATTAACTAAAAAGTTGTAGGTGAAATACTAAAAAAAAGTCAAGGCAAAAAAAAAATTTTTTTTGTTAAAAGTCAAATATCTTCTAAGTTATGAGAGATACGAAAACACATCTAAGGACATTATTTATTAAAAATGTTAAGCTTAGATCAAAACGCTTTATCTCGTAATAATCGAATAAGTTTTCTAAAAGTTACAAGCCTCAGAATTTTTTTTGAGTCCCATGTTGTCAACTTAGGCCCACTGTAAGAAATAATTTTTAACTGGATAAATTCTATGTTAGCTGGTAACTGGATGAGGCTCTAAAAAACTGGAAAATCCAGGCCATTCCAGGCCGTCTGGCAACCCTATGCATGTATGTGTGTATGATCTTTTATTTTTCTGCGCACATACAAAGGCACACACATGCATTAACATTAGTTGTATGTGGTTAATCACATAATAGCTTACCATCTATATATTACACACACACTCAAACGTACAATATGAAAAATAACAAGCATATACTAATCAACAGTACTTCTTTTGAGTGTTTGTTTTGTTTTGCTGTCTTGGCGTTTTCGCTTGTTAACACTCATATACACGTACACCAATACATCCATCGTGCTTCGCTTACAGTACGACAGGATTTATTATTGGTTTAGTATAATACATGAGACGTGAATACATTTAAAAATCATGACGTTTTTACATTTCAAGACTGTTTACGCAGCTCTCTAATACATACATGCACACATACATACATACGTGAATAGTTGGCAGGAGTTTTATTTTCTGTTATTTGCTTTTTTACAATAGATTAACAAATTAAGCAAAAAATAATTAATAAAATGTGTTATATTTTTTTAAATTCATAGACGCATCCATTTTTTTGGTTTGTTTTTTGTTTACTCATGGATATGTGTATGTGTGTACTCATTTTGTTTTGATAGCTAGTTCTGATAAATTAGCGATAATGTGTTATCAAAACTAGCGATGATAGCAAATTCTTCATGGTTCGCAACTAGGTTCAAAATGAACCAAGTTGGTTCGTTCTCAAAAATTTGTATGGCGAACCATCTTGATTCAATCAAGATTCGACCGTGAACCTCGAATGAGAGAGCGAACCTCGATAATTGCTGTCCGTGTGAACATGCTATAAGTCTAAAGTGGTTCGCAGTCCCGATGACTTTCGGCCGATCTCAATTTTACCTGCTCTTTCTAAAGTTGTCGAACACATTCTCAAAGACCAAATTCTTGAGTTTGTTGTTGATAATGTACATGAAAAACAATTCGCATTTCGTAAAGGATTTAATACTACATCACTGCTTCTCACCATGACTGATAATATTAGGCACAATGTGAATAATAGTAATTTAAATGTTTTAATTTCCTTGGATCTATCTAAAGCTTTTAACTCCATTAATCATTTGGTTCTACACACAAAAAAAATATAAGAGGTAATATTAACTAAGCTTGCATAGGTAACTTTCTTTATATGAAAGTAAAAAACTTGGGTTTTATTAACTATGCAGTCAGGTGATTTGTACATTTCACATTACCTAAAATCCGAGTTAATATAAACTATTGCAATAAGGTACATACATATGTATGTACATATATTTTTCGAAATTATTTTTATTGAAATGTTTTCTAATTTACTGTCAAAAGAAAATTTAAAAAAAATGTTTTTAATTATTTTAGATAAACTAGCTGAGTATAGAAGCAAGTACGCAAATTGCCAATGTATACAGCATATATGTAGGTGTTTCCTTCGGAAGCTGCGGACGAACTATACCTTTGTATAGGATGATCCCTAGCCAAAGTTTCAATGGTCTCCACCAGTATAGTGTCAACAAAATGTTTGCACACGATAATGAACGTTTGCACTCGATAATGGAAAATACCACGGAATACATAAGTGTAAGCGATACAGATAGTTGCGGTACTTGTTAGCAAGACCGTACAGCCCAGAGCTGCTTTACGATTGCCGGCAAGCGTTGTCTTATGTTAGGAACACAACTGGGAACAACGACGAATTTCGTGGACGGTGACGAATTCGTCGATAATAATTCGCTGAGTAAATTCGTCGTGTGATGCACAAAAACGACGAATAAATAACAGCTCTTATAATTGATCAAGTTGCTTATTGTTTATGCAAAGAGAGAGAAATTTTTTTTTCGTCGTTCGTCAGCTTAAAGAATAGAAATATATATATCGGAGAGTTCGTCATGCACGACGAGTTTCGTTCGACGACAGTGTTGTGTTAATTTGCATATGCATGAATGTTTTATTTTTTATGACGAAAGCTCGATACGAAAAATTCGTCGTTAGTCCCAGTTGTGTTCCAGCATTACCTTCAGATGTAATATTTTCGTGGTGTTTTTTTTTCGATTTTATATATGTATATATGTAGATAGATAAATTAATAAATAAATAATACATTTTTTTTAAAATTCAAAAATTCTTTAAATCCATGACAATTATCGAATTATAAATATGTAGTTAGTTTAAATAAAATCCATGATAATTTGCCGCATCATATACGTATAAATTTACTTTGCTATTTAGATAATTCACAGAAAATAAAAGTAGGAATTTACCTTGTAGTTAAGGAGTTTCAACTAAAATTTTAGTTGATTTTTCGAACATAGAAATCAACTAAAATTTTTGTCAAATTACCTAAAAAACTTTGTAAATGCCATTATACCCTTTCACTTAATTAAAATTATACCATTATTTTAGGAAATATAACCTATGATTTTTTTGTGTGTAATTGATACACTTCGGAATGAGTTTCAGTTTTCGCGGTCGGCTTGCAAACTAATTGTTTCGTATTTATCTGATAGATATCAGTTTGTTGTGTTAAATGGCAAAAGTTCTACCTTACGTTCTCTGTTTTCTGGAGTCCCTCAGGGTTCTGTCTTGGGTCCGCTTCTTTTTGTGCTGTATGTTAATAGTCTACCGAATTGTGTTGACGTCTCGATGTGTGAGACTTTCTTATTTGCGGATGATGTTTTTCTACTATTTAAGGGGTCCTTTAACTCAGTAAATGTCTTGCAGAATAATATAAACCTATGCTTGGATTATATTCTTCACTGGACTTTACGAAGATGTTTGTCCATTAATCCATCGAAGACTAGGGCTATGATGTTTGGACCCACTAACCGTTTTTTCTTGGATCCCGATATATTTATAGGGGGAGTACGTATTGACTTTGTTGATAACTTTAAATGTTTGGGTGTGATATTGGATAGCAGACTATCCTTTGTACATCACGTTAACATGATGAGTGGTAAACTTTGTTCGATCCTGCGTATTATCTATTCTTCTAGTTTGTACTTGCCTATCCATGTTAGATCTAAATTATCATGGGCTTGTGGTGACTCGTAGTAGTATCTCAATAACTACCTTTTTTAACTACGCTGCGAAATATTAATTATCATCGTCGTAAGGTTTGGCCGACACACACGCGTTAATACTTTTGCAGACACACATCGACTTTTTGTTCTTTTAATATAATTTGAAATTTTGTTTAAATAAATATTGAATTTTAAATCTATAAATAATTGAACGCAACCTGAATTACTAAAATTGCCTCCATAAAGTGGTGACCCCGACGTTTGAAGGAAAAATTTCAATATGCAGAGCACTGAAGACAGCAACGCCGTAAAGCACGTGCAAGCAGCCACTTCGTTAAATGCAGCCGCAAGCAACGAACCCACAACCATTAATCGCATATCCGTGAAGGTTCCACCATTTTGGCCCGCTCATGCAAAAAATTTGGTTAGCTCAAGTCGAAGCACAATTTGTTGTTGCAGGCATTTCTAGCGACGCGTCGAAATTTAACACCGTAGTAGCGGCAATCGAATCAAACGTGCTCGTGCAAATTTCTGACATCATTTTGAATCCACCAGAAGTTGACAAGTACGGAAATTTACGAAAATGCATATTGGAACGCTACTGCGAGAGTGAACAAAAAAAAAACGCAAAAGCTGTTGTCGGAAATCGATCTGGGCGACAAAAAACCGACCCAGCTTTTGAACGAGCTGAGTACGTTGGCAAAAGACAAGGTGACGACAGACTTTTTGTCATTATGGCTACATCGTTTGCCGGCGCAGGTGCGCGCAATTTTGCAAGCTTCCGACGCCAGTTTGGTTGAATTAGCAAAGCTGGCAGACAAGATTATGGAGGTAGGGGAGTTTCAGCACATAGCTAGTGTATCAGTGACACCTCAAGCTACTAATGCCGATGTTCAAAAAAGGCTAGACCGTATTGAGCAAAGAATAGCTAGCCTTTCCATCCGCAGCACAGAGTCCAAACGCCGGACACGCTCAAATTCTAATCATAGGCGCAAGGCCGAAGTAACGGAGCATTGCTGGTACCACCGAACGTTTAAAGACAAGGCAACGAAGTGCCGCGAACCTTGTTCATTTAGCCGGAGCGCTTCAAAAAACTAGAAACATCTTCGGACAGTACGGGTGAATCCGAAGATGCTTATCAGATCGCCCGTTTAGTGATTATCGATAACATTTCCAAGCAAAATTTTATATATTAATGATTGTTAGTCTATATAGACATGAAATTAAGCTATCAATACATGTATTATTGGCCGAACGGGCTTTTTATGTATTGAAACAACTGAAATAAATAAATAAAAAAATAAATAAATAATCGACACAGGTGCGGACGTGCCAGTCTTGCCAATTAGCAGTGTGAGGTTTACGAGAGCAGTGAGTGCGAAAAAGTTGTATGCGGCAAACCGGTCGTGTATCAAGACGTGTGGCGAAAAGCGGATGACTGTTTCCTTGGGCCTTCGTCGCAATTTTACATGGACCTTTTGGGTAGCTGATGTCAACTGCCCCATAGGATCAGATTTTTTAAATTATTACGACCTTTTGGTCGATGTTAAACGAGGTAAGCTTGTTGATCGCATCGTGCGACAATAAACGACCAACTCTTTAATCACGCATCACATAACGACAAAAGGGCCGCCAACATATGCTAAGGCACGTCGTCTTGCGGGCGATAAGCTCATGGCAGCGAAAAAAGAGTTCGAGCATCTGATGAATTTGGGCATATGTAGACCCTCGAAAACTAATTGGGCCAGTCCACTACATTTGGTAAAAAAGGCAAATGGAGACTGGCGGCCGTGCGGAGACTATCGCGCTCTTAATACCATCACTGTTCCCGATAGGTATCCAATACCATACCTGCGTGACGTCACGAGTATACTATTCGGAAAAAATATTTTTTCCGCAATAGATTTGCAGAGGGAGTACCATCAAGTACCGGTAGAACCCTGCGACATCCCTAAAACGACTTTATTTTTGCGTACATAGACGACATTCTCATTGCGTCGGCGTCAAAGGCGGATCACGAAAAACACCTCCGCATTGTACTTGAACATCTCCGACAGTCTCATCTGTTCATCAATTTCGACAAGTGTCAATTCGGCAAAAGCGAACTCCAATTCTTAGGTCACAAGATCAGTGCAAGTGATCTTGCCCCACTTAGCAGCAAAGTTGACGCAATTCGCAATTTTGAAAAACCAAAAATCGCGAAGAATTTAAACAGATTTCTAGGCATGTTGAATTTGTATCGCCCTTTTATACCACACGCAATAGAAAGTCAGAAAATTTTGCCGGACTTAATTCCAGGTAATAGAAAGAATGACAACAGCATTATAGATTGGACAACAGAGGCAATCACAGCTTTCCAGACTTGCAAAAAAGACATCATAAACGCTACATTGTTAAACTATATGGCCCCAAACGCTACTTTAACCTTGACTACAGATGCCTCTGACGACGCTGTGGGAGCTGCCTTACACCAGGTAATTGGAAATCAGGTCCAGCCGTTGGGATTTTATTCAAAGAGGTTAACAGCACCACAAAAAAACTACAGTGCATACGACAGGGAACTCACTGCAATTTACCAGGCCATATTGCATTTCCAGCACGCACTCGAAGGAAGAGAATTCACCGTCTTCACAGACCACAAGCCCATAATTTTTGCTTTCAGACAAAAAAGCGAAAAAGCTTCACCACGTCGAGCTCGGCAGCTGGACCTTATTAGCCAATATACGACAGACATTCGGCATTTGCCCGGAGCGGAAAACAACGTAGCTGATTTGCTTTCGAGAATTAATGCGGTAACGAGCTTAGAGGTAAATTTTGACGAAATGGCCGAACAACAGAGCAAAGACGACGAGCTAAAAAAATTGCTTAACGACACGAACACAACACTAAAACTCACTAGATTGCCCCTTCCTAATTCTACTGGAGGACTGTATTGTCACATTGAGAATGGCAAAGTGAGACCATACGTGCCGAAAAAGTATCGACAAAGGGTCATTGAAACGCTGCACTCGCTGTCGCACCCAGGTATAAGAGCAACAAAACACTTAGTTTCCAGTAACTATGTGTGGCGATCAATGTCATCAGATGTAGCTGCATATGTTCGCGCTTGCATACCGTGCCAAAAGGCGAAAGTACAACGTCATACAAAATCTGCCATAAGCAGTTACTCGTCTGTTAACGCAGGTTTTGAACATTTGAATGTAGACATTATCGGGCCATTGCCTTCATCGAATGGTTTCCGATATTGCTTGACCTGTATAGATCGGTTCACTAGATGGCCTGCAGCGGACATAACGGCAGAAAGCGTTACAACGGCTCTTGTAAAGGGGTGGATCGATATGTTCGGCGTACCCCTTCGTATTACTACAGATTTAGGAAGGCAATTCGAGTCGACTATTTTCAACGAGCTAACAAAGTTGTTGGGCGTTAAACACTTGCGAACAACACCATACCACCCGCAAGCCAACGGCACCATCGAACGCTGGCACCGCACATTAAAAGCAGGGATAAAGTGCTCCGAAACGAATGAATGGACGTTAGTTCTGCCGATCATTTTGTTGGGCATGCGATCGACAGTAAAAGATGACATCGGCTTGAGTCCGGCAGAAATGGTTTTCGGTGCCCCATTGCGTATTCCGGGAGCATTTTTAATTCCGTCAAAAGAAAACACAATTGAAACTGAATTCACGCAAAGACTCCGTAGGGTAATTTCACAGCTACCAACAACAAACCCAACTCGTCATGGAGTAAGCCAGAGTTTCGTGCAACCAGCGTTACCTGGATGCAGATACGTATTTGTTAGGGTTGATCGAGTACGATCACCTTTGGAGCCAAGCTACGAGGGGCCTTTTGAAGTCCTAGCAAGGCGGGATAAATATTTCACGATTAGAATGCAACAACGAGAAGCAAAAATTTCTGTGGACCGGTTGAAAGCCGCCTATGTTTACAGTGATGACACGTCAACGTCACCACAACTTGAAGTCGGGATCGAACCCATCAGCGGATCCTCGCCGCCTGCAGACACAACGCAACGCAACCTGAATTACTAAAATTGCCTCCATAGGCTTTATTAATGTCAAAAATGTGACATGGTCTTGAAGTTTTTTCTGGTACTAGTGCCATGTGTTTGGGTAAGCTTCGTCGTTTGGTTAATTCTGTAGTTAGGTTTGTCCACAAGGTTCGACGTCGTGATCACATCTCGAGCTTTGTTTATAGTTTTCTTGGTTGCTCTTTTGAAAATTTTAATTAAATTAATTATATTAAAAGTTGCAGGCCCAAGGCCCTATTCGACTCCTTTAGGTATTCGCGTTCGACTAGGAACCCACAACTTTTTATAACTAGAATTATGTCCTCTTATTTTGAAAAATCTTTTCGTGTTAAGGTTGCACGTTGGCGGAATTGGTTACCACTATCATTACGAATCTTCTCTCATTCTAACAATGTTTTCCGTTTAAAAAAAATTGTTACAATTTTTTTCAACTCTTTAATTTTTTTTTTTTTTTTTTGCTTATTCTAAAATATGTTGGATCATAACCATTTATTGCCTAATGTTCCTATTTTTGTTACTGAAGAGGCCGTTTACCTTTACCGTTTTTCAATTATTATACTTGATCTTCTCTTTATCTTCAGCTGGGGAGCTGACAAAGTCTATTTCTTATATAGAAATACATTTTAACTTTTAATTATTTAATTATTTCTTGTTTCTGTATTTACATATATATTTTTTATTTAAATTACTTAATTGTTTGAGTACCTGAATTTTACTCAAGTATACTAGTACCTTGATGTAATACTTTATTTCGGCCTTTTAGGCTTGTATTACAATCTGTTTTTTGAAATAAATAAATAAATAAATAACATGTCAGCCTTGTGTTTAATCTACTTTGGTCTAGCATATTTTAGAAGAAAATTAGCATGAATTATAATCGCTGCTCAAAACAAAATTGTGAGTTTGAAATAGTGGGAGGGATAATGCTCATAAAGTTTAATTCTCGCTAGAGATCTGAAATTTTATACACAAGTGTAGAGTAAGCCAATGGGAAAATCTTAAAACCAAGAAGTTTTTTTTCGGTGTGCGGGGCCACGCCTTTAAAACTCCAATTCGCGCAAGAGAGCTGAAATTTTATCAGAGATCAAATCTAGATCAAAGATCACAAAAATAAATCTAAAAAACCAGAAGTTTCAATCAGGGGGCGGGAACAGGCACTTTTAATTCAAAATTAAGTTAAATTTTATTGAAGCTTTTCAAACACATTGCACTTATTCAAAATAAAATTTCCTATTTTCAAAAGTAACCGTGACTTCACCCATAAATGTTAGCTTTTTCTTTCAGGTACTTCGGCTTAGCAGTTTTTTATTTAATACTCAGGTATTTCTCATTAACTTTTTAATACCAAACTTTGCATGAACCATAAGCACTAGAAGATATAAAAGTCAGCAAGGCCAGGCCCATAAAAATTGTACGTAATATTATACTAAAGAGAGTTGACATTTTGAAGGCAAATAGTAATTGGTTTACTCAATTGGAAAATCCAAAAATTAAAGCACCAGCTATCCTATTGAAACTTTGCATGCACATTGGGCATATCCTTTGATTTATATACTTCGGCTAAAATGACTTTAATATGTAAATACACTGAGAAAATAGACAAGGTCACATCCATGATACAATTATAACAGGTACATGCACAAGCCCAGCCTGTTAACAGAGAAACAAGTCGAGGCAAAATTATCGGCGGCGGCGGCGCAGTAGTTTTGTGACCGGCGGCGGCGCACCTAGAGAATTTTCGGCGGCGCAAATAACTATATAAAAATTTAAAGAGAAAATAAAAATTTAAACTGAAAATTGATTTTCAAAATTTTTTTCTCAGAAATTTGTCTTTTTGAGCAGACAAAATTTCGGCTGATTTTGAGCCGACGCGAGCCGATATAATCGGCGGCGACTTGATATACAGAAAAATTTTTACCTTTCTAAAATGGAGAGAATAATGCGTATTTGTTGATTTCTTTGTATTGGAAAAAATGTTGTCAACTTAGCAGACTATCTTATATACGATTACAAATTTATATAACGCATAGCATATTTCTGTATTAGGCATTGTTCCAAACAAGAACTTGGTCAAAATTTATATCTCACTACGGTGTTAAAAATTAAAAAAGTGTATCAAAATTAATAAACGAACTTGGGGACCATATGTGGACAATAAAATTGTTATATTTCATAACAAAAGATTGAAACTTAGTGTTTATTTTTTTTGCGCTGCAATGCCGGCAGAATGCAGTAAATGTAGAACATTAATTAGGGGTGAGACAAGCATACAATGTGATGGAGTTTGTAAGAAAGTCTATCATTGTACAGCAAAATGTTCTGGGCTTGACCAATATTCGGTTGGAGTCCTGGAAAGTAAAAATTATGTGAAATTCATATGCGATGACTGTATACAATACATTCATAATGTTGATATTGTGTTGAAAGACATACAAGATGGAGTCGCCAAAAACAAACAACAATTGGTGGATTATAAGTATGAATTTAATGCGGTTTTAAAAGAGAACGAAAATGGGATTAAAAAATTATTGGAAGCTATTGAAAAGCGATATGAAGAAAGGCTGAAGAAAATAGATAGTGCTCAAAAACTGTTTGATAAAAATTTACAAGAAGTTCAAGAATTATATGGATCTGTTAATGACTTTGAAAATAAAAACAAACAAATGTATTCATCAATAGAGGAAAACAACAATAAAATGTGCAACGAAATAAAGAAAGTTATAAAAGAGACAAGTGCGCCAAAAAAAGTAATGTCATATGCAGAAACAGTGAGAAGCAAAACAGTGATGCCTAGTGTAACAAAAAAAGTGCCTTTAATAATTAAACCCAAAGAAAAACAAGGAATTGAAAAAACAAAAGAAGAATTAAACAAGAAAGTAGACCCGGTAAACTTAAAAATAACTAGTGTTGAAAATAGAAGAAATGGAACTTTAGTAATACAAACAGATAATGATGAAGAAAGAGAAAAAATAAAAGTAGCTATACAAGACCAAATGAGTGAAGGTTATGAAATTAAGGTGCCCAACCCAGTTGAAATGAGTGTTACAATAACAGATATATCATTTAATATTCTGAAGAAGAAATAATGGATAAGCTAAAAAAACAAAACCCAATTTTGCGTGAAAGTAAAATGAAAATTTCTAAAATATACAGTTTTAAAAAGAATAACAAAACAATTTATAGTGCTAGAGTTAATATTGATAATGAGTTATACAAAAAAATAATGGAAGAACAAAAAGTAAATATTGGTTGGGAAAAATGTAGAGTTTTCGACGGAACCGAAATAACACAATGCTTTAAATGCAAAGGTTTTAACCATATAGCTAAAGATTGTAGAAACCAAGAAATATGTATAAAATGTCATGGAAATCATAATAACAGAGAGTGTGATCAGGAAATAATAGAAAAATGTATCAATTGTATACGAATAAATAAAAAGCTTAATCTTGGACTAGACGAAAATCACCATACAATGAATCGTGAGTGCCCCGTTTTTAAAAATAAATTGAGTACAAAACAGAGAAGAATTGGAATAAATTTGTAAAAATCAAAGAATTTAGTTCGTATTATTTATACAAATGTTGGTTTAATCAATAATTATAATCAAGTAGAAATTATGGTCGAAAATGAGCAACCTGATTTTATAGTGCTCTCAGAAACGCACTTAACAAAAGACATCGAAGAAGAAGAAATTACATTAGATGGATATGGACAAATCACAACATTTTCTGAATCCATAAGAACAGGAGGTGTTATAATATATTTTAAACAAAATTATAAAATAAAGAAAATTTTTGAAAAAGTAGAGGACTTAAAATACTGGATAAATGCATGCACTGTAAAAAATAAAAACAAATATTTTATATTGGCAGCAGTATATAGATCTCCATCATACAGTGAAGCTGAATTTTGTGAAAATTTTGAAAAAGTTATCGAAGAACTTAGTGAATATAATAATGAAATAGTAATAATAGGAGATTTTAATATAGATTGGTCACGAAATGGTTTTTATAAACAAAAACTAGAAAGCATACTTAATGACAGCGGAGTAAAACAAATAGTTAATGAATATACAAGAGTAACACAGAATACAAGAACTATAATAGATTTAGTTATAACGAACAAAGACAAAATATCAGTAGACATCAACAGTGACAATAAAATATCGGATCATGAGACAATAAGCATAAATATTGAATGTAATTCAAATGAATTAGAACAAATACAATACAAAGAATTAAATAGTTACAAATACAACAAAAATCTGTTTTCTAGAGAATTAGGCCAAGTGCTAACAATTAATGAAAATTATACCTTAAATAACAATGTCAACTTGTTTGATGCGTGCATTGAAAAAACTATTGAAAAATTTACAAAAATAATTAAAATAAAAGAAAATTACGAATGCCGCTGGTTTAATCAAGAACTAAGACAGTTAAAGCAAGAAAAAATTGTTAAATACCAAATTGCAAGGTCAGTAAATACGGACATAGAATGGAAAAATTACAAAACAATAAGAAATATATATAAAACCAAAATAGTGAACGAGAAAAATAGATACATTTGCAATAGAATAAATAATGCAGATAATCAGAAACAAATGTGGAAAGAAATCAAAGACTTAATTCTTAAGAAAAACCGAACTGTGATAGAATCTGTTACATTCAATCAAATAGAATTTAAGGATAGTTACCAAATTGCTAATCAGTTTAACCTTTTCTTTATAAATAGCTTAAAAGATATAAGAGATAGTATAGAAGATGTGCAATATATAAATCAAGTACCTGTGCTAACTAGCAAATTAAATTTTCGTGCAATTAATATTCAAGAACTCTTAGATATATGTAAGAGGATGAAAAAGAAACCAGACTTCAACAAAGTATCAATAAACATTATTTTAGATAATTGGAATTTAATAGGAAATAAACTACTTTATATAATAAATAAATCTTTAGAAACAGGAATTTTTCCTGAGTCATGGAAAGAGACAATGGTAACACCAATGAGAAAGTTAAAAAAAAACTCAGAAAAGTGAAGAGTATCGCCTAATAAATACTTTAAAAACGTGTGAAAAAATAATCGAACAAGTTGTTAAAATACAATTGGAAAGTTATACGGAGAGAAATAAGTTATCTCAAAATATCAATCAGGATTCCGAAAAAGTTTTTCATGTGAAACAGCTGTCAACTACGTAATAAATAGGTGGAAAAAAATAGATAAAAATAATAAAGTAATGGCAATCTTCCTAGATTTTAAAAGGGCTTTCGAAACAATTGACCGAGATATATTGCTACAAAAACTATACATGTATGGAGTGAAAGACAAAGAACTAAGATGGTTTAAAAGTTATTTAACGGAAAGAAGACAAAAAACTAAAGTGAATAATAAAATATCAGGTATATTAAACAATGAATTTGGTGTGCCTCAAGGTTCTATTCTGGGCGCATTATTATTTATAATATATATAAACGATATGCCAAACATATTGAAAAAATGTGAAATAGTATTATACGCGGATGATACGTTGATTTTTACCGAGGCAAAAAATGAAACAATATGTCGAGAAAACATAATGTACGATTTAATGAAAATAAATGAGTGGCTTAAAATGAATAAATTAAAATTGAATGAAAATAAAACAAAATTAATGGAAATCAACATGAATAGTGATTTGGTAATTACAATCAATGATACAGTAATAGAAAAAGTAAATCAAATAAAATATCTAGGTTTTATAATAGACAAGGATTTAAAATTTAAAGAACATATTAACTACATATGCAAAAATATTGGTAAAAAAAATAGGATTTTTTAAACGCTTAAGAAGTAAAGTCTCAATAATGACTGCAATTAACATATATAACATAATAATAAAACCACATTTCGAATTCGGTTCCACTATTTTATATACATGCTGCACAAATACACAAATAGAAAGACTACAAAAATTACAGAATAAAGCAATGAGATCAATTTTAAAATACAATAGATATACGCCAACACAATTTATGCTCAACACACTGAAATGGTTAAATATAAAGCAACGGTTACAATTGAACACACTCAAATTTATTAGAAAAATAAAAATAGGCGAAGCACCACAATACTTGTGTGACCAAATAGAATATGTTGGAGAAGTACAACCCTACTGCCTTAGAAATTCAGAAAACTTTAGACTTCAGAGAGTTTCAACAACCGCAATGAAGCGATCATTATTTTACAAAGGATTGAACCTGTATAATATGCTACCAAACGAAGCAAAAAATGAGGAGAATTTTAATACATTTAATAGAATAATTATAACATTTGTGAGAAATAATTCAACATAGAGCTTTGTTTAGATTTAAACTTTAATATTATGTAACTGGAATTAAGAGAACCTAAAGTATTTTAAATACTACTACTAAATAAATAAAAAAAAAAAAAAAAAAACTACTTTTAATGGCCGAAATTTTGGATAGGAACTTGGCCTTTTTCACATATATGTTTTTGTGAGGATTTCACTTAATATTTATGAAAAAGTTATTATTTCAGAAAAACATCAATATTTTTGTTTATTCTTAAATTTGTTTCTAAAAATTACGTAAAAATTTTATTTTATTGCAAATATTAAAACGTCAAACATTTTGTTTACGTTTTTTATCAAGACAAAGTTGTCTAAGCTGAAGCTCTGACAAAATTTTTAGGACACTGCAATAACACTAATAAATACAGGCTACACCTGATAAATTTTTCTCTTGATAACGATTTGACTTTTATCATGACAAAAATTTGTCAGGTATAGACTCACTGTAAAGGCCGTGATACACTATCATACATAGTCGTACGATTCATTAACTGGAAAATCGGATTGAATTCTGTCACGCTCCAAAAAAATCGCAACAAAATATCTATCTATTCCATAAAAAAGATGCAAAAACATTCAAAATAATTTTTATGTTTAATTATTTTGCATTTCTAAAGAAATAATATCGCAAAATGTAATTTTCAAAATGTATCTCTCTATCTTAAAATAAATGAAGCAGAATTTGCTGTTTTCTTATCAACTGCCTTACAAAATGCATCTCTGATCCAATAGAAATTATCATTTTATGAAAATTTTCAAAACTTTTGGAAATCGGACAGACTTGTCAAAAAATCTGTCACACATATCAAATTTTAATCCACACTATCATACTTTTTGAGCACACGCGATTTTTTTGACAGATCGAACGACTGTGTATGATAGTGTATCACTTCCTTAAAGAATACATGTATTCTGCATTTTTCGTCAGATATATTTCATTAAATAGAAAATAGTTTAAAAAATATTAAACATTATTAGACTTCACTCGTTTGGATCTTCACTCCTTTTTCATTTCATTTATTTACAAAATATGTAATATAAAGCCACAGAGGCCAACTAAAAACATTACATAACAGTACTAACCATGATATAAATATAGAAGGTACTTCCATTCTCTCTTTGTTTTTAAAAATAAGTATTTTTGAAGTTTGTTTTTTGAGAGAAATAAAGAAAAATGTTCCCATATAGTAAAAAATTTAAGCCTTCCCCTAGAAATTTAAAAAAAAATTTATGTGTAATTCTCTTAACAAAAATTTGCGAATAATTAAAGTGATATACATAACTACACATCCGTGAATTTTTAAGAGTGGTTATGTAATAATTTGTCTCATATTTTTATGTTTTCTGCTTCATACAAATCTTTTAACTATATTTTCATCTAAATTTGGCGTTGAGAAACCAAATTTATTGATGTTTTTGATTAGTTGACAATGAATTTTCATTAAGTTTAACAAATATTGATTGGTATTGCATTTTGTTTAATCAACGTAATTCGTTTCTTGTTGATTGTAACATCTTTTTCTAAAATATTGAAGATCTTTTGCTGCACTCATAGTTTTATTTATGCCCTAATTCAGTAAAAAGATTTAGGACGTTTTGTTTGAAAATACTTTTGAGTTCTTGTGCTTTAATTCTCTAAATTGTTTTCTTCAAAAATGGTTGTTGTTTTTGATAATGTAAAATAAAAATATTATTACCATGTTTTTAAAACATAAAAATTAAATTAAAGTATATATTACTAACCATGATATAAATATAGAAGGTAATTCCATTCTCTCATTTTTTCTTGACATTCACCATCTGACAAGTATAAGTATTGTGAAGTTTCCGGTAAAAAAAATTTAAAAATAAGAAAAAATTAAACAAAAATATTGGCGGCGAAACTTAGTTCCCAAGTTATGGGCCTCTGAAATTTTAGTACAATATTGTGATTATACGGTTTTTTCCAACGAATGTGGTCAATATTGATATCTTAAAGTTTTTGAGAATACCTTTCATGAAATGGTAAAAATAGAATCTGTCAGCCATGCAGGAAAATGTTATTAGCCAAGAAAACTTTGCAAGGCAGAAAATCTTTACTAGTTTGCGAAGTCTCAGGAAACACCATGGTAGAGAAAATCCTTAAGCAATGCAAGAAAACTGCAAGGCAGAAAATCTTTACAAGGCTGCGCCGTCTCGGGAAACACCATGGTGCAGAAAATCCTTAAGCCCGGCCAATGCCGGCTATGCAGGAAAACGTTGTTAGGTAAGAAAACTTTGCAAGGCAGAAAATCTTTACTAGGCTGCCCCGTCTAGGAAAACACCATAATTATATATTAAATTTTAATTACAATTTCAGAGGCCCATAACTCCGAAACTAAGCTTCGCCGCCAATCTTTTTGTTTAATTTTTTTTTATTTTTCAATTTCCTATAAGATACGATACTTTTATTTAAATTTTTTGGATACCAATATTGGTCATATTCGTTGGAAAACACCGTATAATCACAATATTGTACTAGAATTTCAGAGACCCATAACTCGGAAACTACGCCTCGCCACCACTTTTTTATTTAATTTTTTCGTATTATTTTTCTATTTTCTATAGGATAGGATACTGTTTTTAAATTTCTGGCAGGTGCCCCTAAACTTGATTTGTTCGCAATTTTTGGGATACCAATATTAGTCATATTCGTTGGAAAATATAATCACAATATTGTACTAGACTGTCGGAGGCCCATAACTCGGAAACTAAGCCTCACCGCCAGTTTTTTTCTTCTTATTTTTCAATTTTCTATGGAATAGGATACTGTTTTTAAACTTCTGGGAGGTGCCCCTAAACTTGATTTGTTCCTGTAGTTTTTTAAACACTGCTTAAATCCCAATATTTTGACATTTCAATAAAATTATAATCTTACAGCAACGATTTCGATTCAATAACATCTTCAGCATATTTAACTTGAATTCCAACCTTCTGCAATTCACTAACAGCACCGGCATCATTAGGAACGCGTTTACTTTGTATTTGCCAGTGTTTTTTAAATGTCCAACCCAAATGTTGGGCATATAATCTTGTAGTCAAACGCATTTAAAATTGTTTATTTAATTTCTACTTTTAATTCATAAAGAAAAAAGGGCTTAGAATAAAACTAATTTTTAAGGTTATATTTAAATATTTGAAGGAAGAAAAAAATATGCTTTATAGCAATGGGTATAAAGTGCGCCCAGATAGCGTCGACGAAATAGCTCGATTTTGGGAATTAAAAAACCGGGAAAAAATGGGTGAAATTTTCTGGGTATCTTACTGCACGTCTCCACCAATATGTTCATGTATAAGCTTATGTTCTGGGCTATAGAACTCGCATTGTGGTATTGGACATAAATTTAAAAAATTCAGTGTATTGATCGATGTTTTTTATATTTATTTTATTTTGTTTTATTTAAAACTAATTTATTTATATTCGTTCTATTAAAAATAAAAAATGCTGCATTTTTACACCACAAGTTTATTATATTTAATTCTCATTAACAACAAATATCTATGATATTAGACAGCTTATGTTCAACATTA
Source organism: Tachina grossa (assembly GCA_949987645.1). NCBI lineage: Eukaryota > Metazoa > Arthropoda > Insecta > Diptera > Tachinidae > Tachina > Tachina grossa. The sequence goes on from OX465274.1 coordinate 95,766,301, forward strand.
TTTCTTCGAAATAAGTTTGAACAACTCAAGGCATATCAAACAGGTACACGTATCAGTGATATTACACATCCGCTGATTTTTTGTTTACAAGTTTACAACGAAGAATTCGTTTGACAATTACTTTTGTGCCTGGTTTGATGCATACAATTTTTTGACAATTACTTTAAAAAACTATGTGAGAAAAACAGAGTTGCCACAGGGTTATGCCTAATGCATGTACCTGTAGTAAATGTGCCTTGGAACAACTATTACGCATTATTTCATCATGCGATTAACTCTGACATAATATTTGAGAGAACGTCGGCAGGATAACAAAAATAAAATGCCGATATTTCTCTTCATCTCATACAACAGGAACACGTAATTTCAGTTTTCTTATAACATTTCATTTAATGCAAATTCTCATCGAGTTAACATGTTCTATTTTTGTATAATTAAATATTTTACTTTCGCATTTTCACATAAAATTTAATTTATGAAACAATTAAGCACATTTAAACATACAAAATCCCAGAAATGTGGTCCAAATCATTGTTTTTCATTTATTTTAATAAACACTCACACATGCATACTAATTTAAGATAAAGTTAGTAAAATCGTATCGTGATGTCGCGTGTCAGCTGACAAAAACCGTACCATATACAATGCATGTTACTAGTTATAAAATATGTGGTGGTAGCACCGCTGACGTAGGAATCTGCAGAAAACAGATTTTTCTGTAGCGAATGTCAAAAACGCCGCATTTAATGCCAGACAAAAAAAAAATGTGCTGTGCAAACTGTTACATTTTCTATAACTTGTGCACAAAGTTGAACGATACGGCAAGCTGTAAAGTAGAATGATACGATTTTACTAATTCTACCTTTACTTTCAAAAAAGTGTGTTTTTTGACACTTCATCTCATAGGATTGTTGTTATAGGATTTCTTTTAACAACGCTCTTATAAAAATCTTATAAGATTGAGATAACACTAATTTGAAGTCTACACGTAAAATGATTCGCTCTGCGATTGAATTTGACGCTCTTATCTTACAAATTATGTTAGGTGTAGACCATTTGTTACGCAATTAATTTGCAAATAAATTTCTATTCGGTCCACGTGTGGACCGAATAGAATTTGACAGTTGAGAAAATAATTATTTCCAAGTTTATTGCGCGTGGAGAGCACCAGTTAGAAAATATATCAGCAGGCTAGCAACGATTTTGGGAATGAAAAGGGGGAAACAAAACAAGAACCGTGGATGAATTTTCCCGGCCACCAAAAGTGAATTATTTTACACGTATTCTTAATAAAATATAAATATTTGCATACACGAGCGTTTATTTTTGTGTTTAAATTGTTTAATTAAAGGCCAGTGTTGTTCTTCAACTTGTGATTATAACCTACGGTTTACACTTGCAAGTGCAATCACAAAACATACAGAAGTGTCACGAGACGAGAGATACGGATATTTTTCAGTTTGTCTCGTTTTCCCTCAAATTTTGTCGTCGGTTTTGTTTTGCTACGTCTTTCTACTGCAATACATTTTTATTAGCTGTGTTAATTGGTAAGTAGTAATACACTACAGTATCAAATACACTATGCTTTTCTCTTTTTTCCACGAATTTTAACAAAAACATGATTGGAGCTTTTTTTACCTGTCACTTTCTTCACTTCTGTGTATTCTGTGGTGCAATTTCGAAAAACTCAATACACTCAAACTTTTTTTACTAACACTACACTTTCGGCACAAAATACATAAATGAAAAGTTAACTAACAGTGTTGCCCTATTAATTCGCGGTCTCCACCTGACATAAAATGACTAAATTTAACATTATCTTCAAGTTAATGTTAGGTGTAGACTGCTCAAGTTAATGCTTTTCTCAAGTTATAACACTGTTTTTAGTGCATTTGTTTTAACAACTCATAAGTGGTTATAACTTCAAGTTACAGCAAAGTTTCTTGTCAGGTGGAGACGTAGGGTAATATTTTAGTACAAATTAACTGGATTCCAGTGTAATGTTGTATGAGTTTATACTAATATTAAATATGTACATTTACAAGCTAATTTAATATTGTTTTCTTAAATAATAATAGATCAAGCAGTTAATGATTTTTTGAGACATAAATAACATTGAAACAATATGAATTAAGACCAATACACAGTGGTGACTTTTGCAAAATAAATGGTAATAAATCTGGAACTTCTAAACTACTGATTGGATTTATATGAAGCTTCGAACATCCGTAGAGGAGAACTCAGGCTTTATAACAAATGCCTTGGCAGCCATCTGGCCTAAGCTGGACAGGAGTTACAGTGGGCCTAAGTTGACAACATGGGACTAAAAAAAAAAATTCTGAGGCTTGTAACTTTTAGAAAACTTATCCGATTTTTATGAGATAAAGCGTTTTGATCTAAGCTTAACATTTTTAATAAATAATGTCCTTAGATGTGTTTTCGTATCTCTCATAACTTAGAAGATATTTGACTTTTAACAAAAAAAATTTTTTTTTTGCCTTGACTTTTTTTTAGTATTTCACCTACAACTTTTTAGTTAATTGTTGGATTTTAAATTAAAAGACAGCATTAAATTTCTGATCAAATTTTAAATAAAAATAAGTAAAAAACTTATTAAAAGTTTTAAAATTTTTCTGGAAAAGGCACGTTTTTTTAAGAAAAAGTATCTTCATTATTTTCAATTTTGTGAAAAACTTTGTTTAACACATACACTTTTAAACCACATAGCGCTAAAAACAATATATTCAGAATATGCTAAGAGCCAATTATTTTGTATTTTGGGCATGCACCCTACACTCAGCAGTGTCCGAAAATTTCCAATTTCAAAATTTTTTTTGTGCTTATGCGCTTATAAAAAGTTGTGACGGTATATTTTGAAAGCTTTAGCTATATCATTTAATTATTAGGATAGTTGGCAACATGTTAAACTTAAATTTTTAACAGCCTTTTCATAAATGCGAGGATGCGCGCAAATTTTCTGAAAAAAGTCAAAATTTTGGAAAAATTTTGTTTTGTACCATAAAAAATATATATAAAAATAATTTTCTTTTTTTATGTTGGCATTTTTAGCTTTCATGTGAGTCCTTTTACTTTGCCTGAAAAAATTATTCCAATATAATTAACTGATCTCGAGATATTCCGATTGTAGGGTGCAATTCAAAAAATATGTAGAATGCGCTTAACTTTTTTCCCTTTATTCACACATCAGCTGTTTAAAACTTTTATGAATTCTGAAATTCAACCTAAATAGAAAAACAAAAATAAATTTGGAATGTTATCCAATAAGTCTATGTATATTTTTCGTAATAAAAAATATTTATGGTAATTATACCACATGTTTTTCCATGTAAGTGTAGTTAATGTTAATAACAGGTAAGCATTTAACGAATAACAACACACATGTTTAATGGATTAAAAAAAGGTTTTTGCGGATTTTATTACAGCAATTCATTGTGCTACTACTACTAATAACACTTCACAGTACTAGGTAATTAGACAAAATTAGCAAAGGTGCTTATAAATTATGCTGTATTGCATAAAAAATGTGAAAAGTTTTATTTGTGTGTATTGTTTTTTTATTATTATTTACCAATAGATAATTTATTTAATATTAGGCTATAGCTAAGAAAAACTATTTAACACTAAATAATTTATTTATTTTTAAATTACATGTTTGAGCTATGTTAATTACCATAATTTTACAATTTATTTATTTCAATTATTTTTAAGAAAACAATCCGAAATATCAAAGCTTAAGAGGTTTTTTATTTGAATTGCTTCACTGTCGTCTTTCTCTATTTCTTTAGTTATCTTTGGTAACCATTTCAACCGTATTGCTTGTAAAACTGGATCTGAGGATAACAATAAGTGAAGCATTAAATCATAATTTTCTGCTAATTTTGAACACTTTCGACTATTAAATAATCTGTACTGCTTTACATCTTTGTTCCTTGCTTCTTGAGCTTCTTCTGTAAGTTCTCCCAGAGGTAGGATGTTGGTTTCAATGATTTCTTTTCTATGAGATAATACCTTATGTACAGTTGGCGTCATCAATCTCCATGGATATAAATTTTTTATCAATACTTTTGTTTCATTAGCAAAAGCATCAAATTTTTCTGCATTAATTTGCTTTTTACTGTTAATAGTTGCCAGTATTATTTTGAAGTTCCTTATTAGTTTTTTATCCAAGCCGCTTATCAAGAATGTAGTCTCAGGATCCTCAAAAAAGCGTCTAGCAGTATTTCCATTATTCGAGCTACCATAACCGTTAATTGGCTTATCAATTATAAGCCCATGCTTTCTAAATTCATCTTGTATCCTTTTCTTCTCAGTTCTTCGTGTATCTGCTAAGTCTTTGTTGTTTCGTGAGGAGACAGTTTCATTACCTTTGATATTTCTATATTTTATATCATATGATAGATGCAAGCAATGCTCGATAAATCTAATGCGAGCATGAAGTGGGGAAATTCCAAATTTAAGGGCTTCCTCTTTTATAGTTTCATCAGATTTATCTTCAAACTCAGAGCTTTTTTCCCACATATATTGCATTTCCAGTATGACTTGGTATCCGTTAGGGCATTGGCAACTTTTCCATCTATCATAGTCAATTGTAAATCAAATGTGACATTTATAATGCAGTCAGAAATTTTTATTGCAATGCTTAGTAAGTTCCTTATTTCTTCTGATATAGTAACTACAATATTTTGAGTTTCATCTCTATTTTCTTTCATATATTCAAATTTTATTGGTCGACATAATAACTTTGATGCAGGCGTCCTATTTATCCATACGTCTTCAAATGCAGGTACAGTGGATGATGATGATGAATTTGTTTATAAACGCATTCTAAGAGGTACCAACGTAGACATAAATATCGATGAAAAAGATATATTATCTTCGCTTTGTTGTCTATATTCAGAAAATCCAGTAGTCCCATCACAACCCCATTTACAAATTAATACTAGCTCGGACTTGTGGCATTTACTTATGTCTTCTTTGCTAAATGTTGAAATTATCCTAGAAGCAGTATTTTCGAGGAGACTGCATAACTCAATAGTGGCGCCCGCGCTACTAACGTTCGAAACCGATGGCAAAATTACATCCTTTGTTGCCTTCAATGACTTTGTAGATGGCAAATTTCCCCATTTCTTTTCAGTCATAGCATTTCTTAATATTTCATATTTATTCCTTGTTAGACCCAAGTTTAGAATAAGGGCTAATGCATCTTCATTAGTTAAATCTGTTTTAGATTTAGGCGTTGGTATGCTTCCCACCATACGTTGTATTCTCTTTGGAGATGCTTTTGGAAGAGCATCTACAATTCTGCCAACTTCCTTCGGTTTGTTTTTGGTTAAGGCACTTCTAAAGGCATCCTTTATAAGGCCAAAAGAGTGGTTTTCAATGAGGTCTTCTTGCTTTCTTTTCTGGCTTCTTGGTTGAAGTTCCTCGTATAATTTATTAGGCCTTCCCAATTGTTTCATACCAATCTGTGTAACTATCTCGGTTTTAAGCCATTGTTCATTTTGTTTTTGGAACTTAGTTTTGTTATAATTTAATTCTTTCATTTTTCTTTCGTACGCTACCAAAAAGTTCTCTATTTTTTTAGTAGCATCTTCATTTAGTTTTAATCCAAATGAGTTGTCAATTATATCTATGATTTTAGAACATTTTTCTTGGCGCAATAAACTAACAGGAACGTATTCCCATAGAAGTTTACATACCGCGTTATATTTAATACTAATCTCCATAACAGTTCAATATAGAGTGATTGTTCTTATAAAAGAACCCTGCGTTTTTATGCAATACAGCATAATTTATAAGAACCTTTGCTAATTTTGTCTAATTACCTAGTACTGTGAAGTGTTATTAAGTAGTAGTAGCACAATCAGGTAGCACCTCCCGATGTTGCTGTAATAAAATCCGCAAAAACCTTTTTTTAATCCATTAAACATGTGTGTTATTATTCGTTAAATGCTTACCTGTTATTAACATTAACTACACTTACATGGAAAAACATGTGGTATAATTACCATAAATATTTTTTATTACGAAAAATATACATAGACTTATTGGATAACATTCCAAATTTATTTTTGTTTTTCTATTTAGGTTGAATTTCAGAATTCATAAAAGTTTTAAACAGCTGATGTGTGAATAAAGGGAAAAAAGTTAAGCGCATTCTACATATTTTTTGAATTGCACCCTACAATCGGAATATCTCGAGATCAGTTAATTATATTGGAATAATTTTTTCAGGCAAAGTAAAAGGACTCACATGAAAGTTAAAAATGCCAACATAAAAAAAGAAAATTATTTTTATATATATTTTTTATGGTACAAAACAAAATTATTCCAAAATTTTGACTTTTTTCAGAAAATTTGCGCGCATCCTCGCATTTATGAAAAGGCTGTTAAAAATTTAAGTTTAACATGTTGCCAACTATCCTAATAATTAAATGATATAGCTAAAGCTTTCAAAATATACCGTCACAACTTTTTATAAGCGCATAAGCACAAAAAAAATTTTGAAATTGGCAATTTTCGGACACTGCTGAGAGTAGGGTGCATGCCCAAAATACAAAATAATTGGCTCTTAGCATATTCTGAATAGATTGTTTTAGCACTATGTGGCTTAAAAGTGTATGTGTTAAACAAAGTTTTTCACAAAATTGAAAATAATGAAGATACTTTTTCTTAAAAAAACGTGCCTTTTCCAGAAAAATTTTAAAACTTTGAATTCTTTGCCTTTTCCCGTTTTTACGACTGCAGATATTAATAAGTTTTTTACTTATTTTTATTTAAAATTTGATCAGAAATTTAATGCTGTCTTTTAATTTAAAATCCAACAATTAACTAAAAAGTTGTAGGTGAAATACTAAAAAAAGTCAAGGCAAAAAAAAAAAATTTTTTTTGTTAAAAGTCAAATATCTTCTAAGTTATGAAAGATACGAAAACACATTTCAGTACATTATTTATTAAAAATGTTAAGCTTAGATCAAAACGCTTTATCTCATAAAAATCGGATAAGTTTTCTAAAAGTTACAAGCCTCAGAATTTTTTTTGAGTCCCATGTTGTCAACTTAGGCCCACTGTAACTCCTGTCCAGCTTAGGGGAGACGGCTGCCAAGACATTTGTTATAGAGCCTGAGTCCTCCTCTACGGATGTTCGAAGTTTCATATAAATCCAATCAGTAGTTTAGAAGTTCCAGATTTATTACCATTTATTTTGCAAAAGTCCCCACTGTGCAATACTATCTGGTTCCCTTAAAATTAAACTTTTTCATGTTATGGAGAACTCTGCACTAAAAGGCAAACATGCAAGTTGTAACATAACATCTATACCTGATATAAAATTAAATACATATATTTCTATCAGCAAACGTCAAATTTCATAGCAGAGCGAATTAAATTACTTGTGGACTGCAATATTAGTATTATATTAATATTATATCAGATATTATAATATTGTTTTCAAATTATATATTTAAAAAACAATATTATGATATCGTGTCAAAAAACACACACATACATAGATACGTGAAGAAAATTTTGTGTATTAAAATGATAATTTATTTTTTTTGATAAAAATATATGCGAAAATTTTTTAATTGTGCACGATGTACCGAGGAAATACCAAAATTTTTATGAAACATACATTACTGCAATTACACATGCCACTAGTGGCATGCCAGTGTTGTGTACGTATTATCGACGAAAAATTGTTCGAAAAAGTCGAACCTCTTGCCATTTGCTTTGCTGTTTACACATGCCATTGCCACTCCATTTTAAAAATGTCGTCGAAGCGAGCTGGCTCAGTCTCGCTTCCAAGGCGAATTCACATAAGGTGATCTTAATTCGCCAGCTGACATAAATTTCCTGCTGTCAAATGAACCAAAACGTTAAGAAATATTTTCACAGCAGGAAATTTTACACTAACAAATAAACAAGGCGAATACGCAGAGTTGCAAATCAAGACCATATATCAATTCGCCTTGCTCGCTTCCATTTTTACTTTTCCTTTTGTTTATAGGATAGAGTTATTTAGTACGTCACAAAGGCACATTCTTGAGGAAACTATTAACACTTATTATTATTATTTTAATAATATTAGTTCTTTATAATTAACAAACTCCAGTTTTTCACACACAAATCAAGTTATAAATCATAATAACATATTTAACAAGCTAAAATATTAATTTAATTTTTACAGTAATCCAATATATTTGCATCAAAAATATAACAGGGTAACACTTTTCTTCGTTTTGACATTCAATGGCATGCCACTATAGTGGCATGTGTAAATGGTATGTTAGAATAAACGAAGATATTTACTGCACGTCTGCTTGATATTTATGAAATATTATGATATTTACAAGAGTATGTTTTCCCATACATAGATATTAATATCAATATTAAAATATTTTTCTTCTTATTCTGCCAACGTTCTCTCTCATATTATATCAGAGTTAATATCAGGTATAGAAGCTAGGTAATGGTGTTTTCTTTTCTAAAGCCTGGTACTATGTTCAAAGTTGTGAAAAAATTTCAGCACCATTGATTATTTCGCGTGAAAAATTTGACATTTACTAAATGTAGCCTAACTCGCGTTTTTTTTATAAATTTCTCGCTTTTATTGCTTGAAAGTATGCAACATTGTTAAAATTCCGTGCGAAAATAGCACTGCTCATGTTGTTACGCAACTAAACTAAAATGATGCCAGACTAATTTTGCATGGAAAGACATCATTTTACGTGTTTTTCACAACAAGAACAGAGTACTATTTTTGCGAATTTATTTCGCAAATATTTCATACCAAATACTTTTGTATGTAGTTTGACAGCATTTCGCACGAAATTGTGAACAGAGTACCAGGCTTAAAAGAAAAGTGTAACATATATGCTACAGGTGATTTGGCAACATTTTTATATGCTCACCATATTTTCAAGAAGTGTTGCATATTTTACGTTTACAAAAGAACAATTTTCCAACAAGTTTCGGCATTAAACAATCACGAACTAGAAAATGATTTTTTTCTTCTTAGACAATAACAAAAACAGCTGTTCATATAATGTTGCACTTTTGTCCCTTTAATGAAAATGAGTGTTGAACATGTAGCATTTTTCTTCTTTTAAGGGTAACATCATGGGAAAAAACGGGTTCAATTTTTAAAATAATACATAATTTTCAGAAAATAGCACAAATAAATGTAAAAGGCAACATAAATGCAAAATATTGCTCAAAAAAGAAAACGCCATATGACAGTCGGGCATTTGTATGAAATTTTCGTTGATACTATGTACACAGAGCTTGTATGCAATGTACTTGCATGTGTCAGCAAGAAATGGTCAATGGTCTCAAGTAGAAAGTCCCTAACTCGTATTATTTTACGAAATTGATTTTTTCAGTGAATTCAATATTCCAATGTGTATAAAAAAATAAATGCGAAGAAAGGTCAAGTTCCTATAAAAAATTTCGGCCATCAAAAGTACTGAGAACGAAACATGGTCATGCTTACTTGGGAATATTTTTTACATTTTCACTACTGAGGGGAACACATACTACATTTATACGCAGGGCTTATTTGCAAATAAAACTGTAAATTGTTCCCATATTATTGTTTTTATTGCGATTTACTAATTCAGAAAACTATTCACGATTAACGTACTATTTGCAAATAAAATGCTTGAGGTTGCCACGCTTACAAATGTTTGATAACAAAACACAACAAATGGATTAATATTGCACAAAAATCATTAAAAGAAGCAAATAATGACAATTAAAACAAATAATTATTTGACATTTTGTACATTTACACTATTTTTTTTTGTCAAAAAAGTAACTTTTCTATGAAGTTCTACCAAGTATGTATACTTTTGCTATGCAGTATAAACAGTGAGTTAATTTATTTGCGAATATTTTTATTTGCAAATAGTGCGCGTATAAGCGTAGTAGCAGTTATGCTTGAATATGAATTGTTATGATTTTGTTCCCTTATAAATACATTTATAAATAAAACATGTTGAATAAAGTACATTTTTGTTTGTCCGATTTTTCTGACGTTTTTTCGAGCATGAAATGACGATTATCTTATATATTATCGGGATTTCAACGATTTTTCGATCATTTAATCTGGCAGCCCTGTTGTAGCCACTTTTCGTTTACGTCATAGACTACTTATATTCATATTCTGTGGTTTACGTCATGACACTTCGACCACACGAGCAATTTGATGAGTCTTAATACAAGCAATAACGCCGGCAGAATGATGACGTCAAATTGCTTGTGTTCAACAATGTATCTGGAGGTGGTGAATACGTATATTCAAATATATTTCCTTTTTATTAACATAAATACTTAAGTTATCAATATTTTTATCCATTTCTAATTTTAGATTGAACTTTTATTGGTTTCATGTACTTAAAACTTTTCTTTTCTATTTTGTATTGAAAAAAACTTAATATAATTTGTATTTGACAGCATGTCTTAAGAGATTGTTGCTCAGCAATGTATTTTAAAATTTGTGGCTGAATAAATATTTGAAAACATATTCATACGGTCCACACGCTAATATCTTGTGTCGGCAATCGAATTTGACAGTTGCCATGGCAATAATTGCCAAGATTATTGCTCGTGTGGTCGGCATGTGGTACAATTATACTATGTACATGCACGACAAGACATATCAAACAGGTACACGTATCAGATATATTGCTCATCCGCTGATTTTTGCTTACAAGTTTATAACGAAGAATTCGTTTGACAATTACTTTTACTTTTTTTGTTTGATGCATACAATTTTTGACAATTACATTGTAAAGCTATGTGAGAAGCACAGAGTTGCCACAGAGTTTTGCCTAATGAATGTACCTGTAGTAAATGTGCCTTGATGGACGACTACAACAAAATTACAACACCAAAAAACACATGTATTTTGTTGGTATAAACAAACGAAAAATTGTCAGAAACAAATGTCTTTTGTTTATAAAAATAACAATTACAGGGTAACTAAAGTACAATTGCAGATGCGGCAATCCTGTGTTGCCAATCTGTGTGTAATATCTACTCACATGTATAGCCAATGTAATTAAATTCTTGTATAAACTGTTTGTAATTCTACTTTGGGTTCTATTTTTATTTACTTTTAACCTACACAAAAGATTTGTAGTGTAATTTTCTTCAATGTGCAATTGAAGACACAGCCATGTGTAAATTCATTGGCAGCGTTATAATCATTATATTCACACACACAGTACAATTACAGATGCGGCAATTCTGTGTTGCCAATCTGTGTGTAGTTAGACAGTGTGTAATATCTACTTACATGTATAGGCAATGTAATTAAATTCTTGTATAATCTGTTTGTAATTCTACTTTGGGTTCTATTTTTATTTATTTTGCTTTTACTAAACAAAAGATTTGTAGTGTAATTTTCTTCAATGTGTAATTGAAGACACAGCCATGTGTAAATTCATTGGCAGCGTTATTTATAATCATTATATTCACACACACACACTAACATTTTTGCAGCTTGTAAACAAAGTTTGACAATTATCTGTAATGTATACAGTAACAGGTTTGGCTTTTGCATGTACCTGTTATAATTGTATCATGGTTTACGTCCTGCATAAAATGAAATTAAACAAAAGAAATAAACGAAACAAAAAAAAAAATTTTATTTAATACAAAAAATGGAGAAACAACCTATTGAAGCTGTTCAAATACTTCCGTCAATAAAGTACTCATTGTGCCCCGGACTTAACCCCCGTCTAGACTGGCAATAAATTTATTAACATATATCGCACCAAATGTCAAAATAGTGCTATTGCCAATGGAAACAGCTCATTGCCAGTACTTGCAATAATTGCGGCAATAATTGTCAGCAGTTTTTCGTTGACAATTATTGCGAACATCAAACTCGGTGTTAATTTATGTTCGACTTTTCTGTATTGCGTTTGGCATTTCGCTAGTATTATTGAAATTTATAAAATATTCATATGTATGCTTATTAAAAAAGGAAAATAGTCTCTTAAAAACGTGAGTAGTGAAATAATTTGTATTGTTATAATTTTTTTTAAATAAATAATTGTTTGACTAACCAGATATTTACAAGTGAGACATATTTTTATTCTGCACCTTCCCTGTTAACTTTTTCCATATTGTGGCTACGATTTCCCATAGCCTCAACATAAGTACAGCATAAGCAATAGAGCTGCAAAACTATCGATAGTCGCTCCACTCGATAGTTTCGATAGTTTTATGTAAAACTATCGATACTATCGAATAGTTTTATAACAGTTGCCACATAAACTACATTTGACTCGAAAAAAATCCAGAGTCCTCAACATTTTCATTAGTATATAAAATTATGTATATCAAGCCTTTTTTTCGATTTTATCGTAAGCGGGACATATTATCGAAAATATACTTTTTTATTGAACTTAAAATTTTATGGGCCTACCCTACCCATGGTTTAGAATTATCAAAATGCGAAAATTGTTGATAACTTTTAAGACACTAACTGTTAAGTTTTATCGTAAAAGACGATTGGCGGCCGTAGCGATATCAGTACCACCAAAATTTATCTTCGTCGACGATGTTGAATTTATTAAGATACTTGTGACTACTATTTGTTAAATAACACTTGGACTTATAAATAAATTCATATACATACATATGTATTTAAGTTCTTGTGTATACAGAAGCAGGGATGCGATGTCATATTTACAAATTGTACTAACTTTCAAAAAAAATTTTAATTTTTTTTGTACGATTGTACCTAATTCTTTATTTATATTTTTTTAATACTTGTACTTTTTAATTAACTAAAAATTAATTAACAAAACGCCAGAAGGTGCACAAAGAATATTAGTTGCTGGGATCTGAATATAAAAGTAACATTTACGATATACTACGTTTATAACCTTTTTTTTATTCGATTGTTCACAGTCAATGCAAATAATCGGCTTCTCCCCTTGGTAGGAAAATAAAATTTCCACATTTGCAGATGAAATAACATTCCTCCAGCAATTCTTTAAGTACCGGAAAACATCGTTTGATTTACTTAATTTTCTAATACCTTCGAGCTAAAGATTAACCCCCTTGTGCAAAAAAATAAGTGAACGTTAAAACCGGTTTTTCTATGGAAATTTTTTTTAATGTACACTTCAAGCACGCATTATTTTTTGCATAAGGGGGTTAATATATTTTAATGCTATTTTTGGCATGTAAGATAATATAAAGAGATTCCAGTAGTGCTAAATGGGTCATTGCGGTGCTACGGTACTTTCGGCATTCAAATAGCGCTTAAAAGCTTAAATCAACTACGGATAATTTGCTTCAAAGCTGCCGGCTACTGTTTACTGACTTCGATTATTTTTACTCTTTTAATTACTTGTTTTTTTTGCCGATAGTATCGATAGTGGAAAAAACTATCGATATTTCATTTACAACAAAACTGTCGATACTATCGATAGTTTTGCAGCTCTAATAAGCAATATTGTTCCGCTATTCTGCCGGCGTTATTGCTATGTTGCCAACATATTTATTCCAAGTCTAGACGGGGGGTAAGAGAATCGTTGCAAAATAGATATATAACACATCGAACTTTTACGCGACACCACAGTAGCTACATTATATATTCAAACGCTACGCGATCATCTATCTGCAAATAGACAAAACAACTGGCCGCAATTAGTAGAAGCCTGCAAATCATATGCAAGAACAGCGCTCGACAGTAAGATTAAAAAAAATGCATGTGTAAACGCAGGGTAGCAGCCATCCCTAACATAGCGTCTATACCTGATATTAAATCTGATATAATATGAGAGAGAACGTCGGCAGAATGAGAATAAAAATATATTTATAATAATATTAATATCTATGTTGGGGAAAACGTACACTTGTAAATATCATAATATTTCATAATTATCAGGCAGCCGTGCAGTGAACATCTTTGTTTATTTGAATAGTAATGTGTATTTCATAAAAATTTTGCGATTTCCTTGATACATCGTGTATAATTAAAGCATTTCATCACTTTTTTTTATCAAAAAATATTCATTTTCATTTAATTTCACAAAATTCTCTTCTCGTATCTATGTATGTGTGCGTTTTTTGACACTTGATATCATAATATTGTTTTCTAAATATATATTACGAAAACAATATTATAATATCTGATATAATATTAATATAATACTAATATTGCAGTCCACACGTAATATAATTCAATCTGATATGAAATTTGACGTTTGCTGATAGAAATATATTTGATATTATATCAGGTATAGACGCTATGTAAACAAAAGCGGTAACCGTTTTTTAGCTGTCAAAAGTTCTCATGTCCATTCATTTTGCATGGAGCAAACCGCAATAACGAGGCGGAAACGCTTTTCTATTGGAAAATCCGAATATGACATGGCGTTTCGCAATGAAGTTGGTTGCAAAAGAAAACAATTGCCTTCTGTTTGCCATCATCAGCGTTACAATATGTGACATTGGTTTTATTTTCGAAATTTTTCAGGATGTTGAAAAGACTAAAATATATCTTTGTTAAAAATAAGATTTTTAAGAATATGATATTTAATACTTTTAATATATCATTTAATGTCCTTTTGACTAAAGTATTGACATATTTTCTTCTCTCCTTTATTAAAAGTATGAACTATGTGCATACATATATTTATCTTTATCTCTATTACTCTATTTCTTTTCCGAAAATATTTTGTGTTATTTACCTTTATGTTTATTCCCTACAAGAAATTATTGACTGAAAGTAACACAAACAGAACTTTTTCACTAGCACATTTGCAGCAATTTTACTCTGAATTCAATAGTAACAGTCAATTGACTGGACATTTAATCGGAAGTGATGATGGATTTATATATTAATTATAGTTGCTCCACTCTAGCATATATGTATGTATGTTAGAGTGGGACATCTAATATAAATATGCCAAAACTTTTAAAAATCGAGTTTTATTACAAAAAATACAAATCATTCTGCATGTGAAAATTAAAATTTATAAGAATTAAAAAAGATAAGTAAGAACAATATTGAATAAAAGAAATTTACAAAATTTAATTTAATATATACATATTTCTTTTCAAAGTTGTAGATATTAAAAAAAAGCAAGATGCGTTGGCGGTGAAAAGGTGTGAAGAGGGCTGGATACCGCCAAGGTTATTCTGTTTTGCTTATTTCTATATTTAATTTTAAATATTTTATTTACTTGTATATTTTTAATTGACTTTTTAAAATAAAAACAATTAATATAATAAAAATTATATTTCATCATCATCAATGATAGCTCAGTTGTGAGGAATATATTAGTCAATTATGATCAGTTAATCTTTATTAATATTAATGCTATCATTGATTAGTAAAAAGCACTGGAGTGAGCAGTTCGACTAATGCCCATTTCTGGACTTGGTAATCAAACTGTAATTATTTTTAAGTTCTAATTAAATACAAAATTGTGTTTTGAGTGCATAATTAAATAATAATTAAATACCCAAGCTTGTGTAATTAAATACTACTTAATTAATAAGTGTACCATATGTTTTTATACGTGTGTGTGTTTATTAAAAACATACACATGTGGTTGGGTTGAAAATATCATGTGGTCGTATTAGGACGAATTTCGTTTAATTTGCATAAATACATAACATAAACAAATCAAAGCTTCATATCATGGAATAAATAAATAGAAAAATGCATTCTGATGCTCCTTTGGTTTCATAAAATGTATTTTTATGCAATTTTAATTTTCTGCATTTAGATAACCTAACTTTCTTGCTTATGTTAAACAGCTGTTCTTTGGAAAGCTTTCCATATTATTTCGAAATTTTTAAGTACTGCCGTACTTTCAACGTAATATAATAATAACTTTAAAAACCACTGAAAAAATTAAATCGTATTTAATTACAAATTAATTTTAAATAAAAATTAGCTAATTACGTACTTAATTTTTAAGTTAAAAACTAGGGGTTATTGTTATATTCCTTAGTTATGGAGAGATGCAACATCACACCTACACAAGAGTTTCCATCTCATTTTTCATTTAGCCCTTAATAATGTGATAGCAACTTTGTTCTGCGCAATGATGAATATATCGTTCATGAATTTCGATCAATTGACTGATACTATTCATGTAGAGTTGGTTCATTTGAAACAAAATAAATAATTTCTGAATTCGAATTCAGTAAAATCAATGCATATATTTTGAGTAAAATCACAAAAAAAAGATTTTTAATTTTTGTCCGAATTGAAGGTCTTTGAGAAGAAAATATGGCAACGCTGGCTATCATCCTTAATACAAGCAAGTTTTTCAAATCTTATAAATAACTAATTTTTTCAAACTTTAATTATTTTAGTTAATTTTAATTATTATTCGAACTCCATTTGTTTCTATATTTATGATTTTAACAGGCTAAAGTTCGTATCGCCTTTTTTTAAGCCAAATTACATGTGATAATTATTAATTAGTTGTAAATATTCTGACAACACATAGTTGAATGGAACAGCCAGCCGTTTTCGAAGGCCACTAAACCTTCATCATCAGCGTTCTTTTGTGTTTGGTCCACTGTGTGTGGTGTCAGTTGATGTAGATTTCTGCTTTATATACTTAGCATTATTGCAAATGGAATATGTGAATTGTTTGATTCATCGTATTTCAATTTGCTGAAAGCTTTTTTGTATTGTAAGCTCAATTTTACCATCTCTATATTTACAACAGTCGTTTTGTTCTTTTACTAATTATACACATGTTAGTTAATTTGCTTATTTTTTGTTCTACTTAAGACAAACTTTTTTGGTTTGTTACTATTAAGTATATTTTTATTTAATTTTTGCCACAGGCCCATGGCTATTAATTTTAGTTAATTTTAAGTATTATTCGAACTCCATTTGTTTCTATATTTGTGATTTGAACGGGCTAATCGATATTTCATTTACAACAAAACTGTCGATACTATCGATAGTTTTGCAGCTCTAATAAGCAATATTGTTCCGCTATTCTGCCGGCGTTATTGCTATGTTGCCAACATATTTATTCCAAGTCTAGACGGGGGGTAAGAGAATCGTTGCAAAATAGATATATAACACATCGAACTTTTACGCGACACCACAGTAGCTACATTATATATTCAAACGCTACGCGATCATCTATCTGCAAATAGACAAAACAACTGGCCGCAATTAGTAGAAGCCTGCAAATCATATGCAAGAACAGCGCTCGACAGTAAGATTAAAAAAAATGCATGTGTAAACGCAGGGTAGCAGCCATCCCTAACATAGCGTCTATACCTGATATTAAATCTGATATAATATGAGAGAGAACGTCGGCAGAATGAGAATAAAAATATATTTATAATAATATTAATATCTATGTTGGGGAAAACGTACACTTGTAAATATCATAATATTTCATAATTATCAGGCAGCCGTGCAGTGAACATCTTTGTTTATTTGAATAGTAATGTGTATTTCATAAAAATTTTGCGATTTCCTTGATACATCGTGTATAATTAAAGCATTTCATCACTTTTTTTTATCAAAAAATATTCATTTTCATTTAATTTCACAAAATTCTCTTCTCGTATCTATGTATGTGTGCGTTTTTTGACACTTGATATCATAATATTGTTTTCTAAATATATATTACGAA
This sequence comes from Tachina grossa, assembly GCA_949987645.1. Classification (NCBI taxonomy): domain Eukaryota; kingdom Metazoa; phylum Arthropoda; class Insecta; order Diptera; family Tachinidae; genus Tachina; species Tachina grossa. Next base: position 95,783,967 of record OX465274.1, read on the forward strand.
AACAATATTATAATATCTGATATAATATTAATATAATACTAATATTGCAGTCCACACGTAATATAATTCAATCTGATATGAAATTTGACGTTTGCTGATAGAAATATATTTGATATTATATCAGGTATAGACGCTATGTAAACAAAAGCGGTAACCGTTTTTTAGCTGTCAAAAGTTCTCATGTCCATTCATTTTGCATGGAGCAAACCGCAATAACGAGGCGGAAACGCTTTTCTATTGGAAAATCCGAATATGACATGGCGTTTCGCAATGAAGTTGGTTGCAAAAGAAAACAATTGCCTTCTGTTTGCCATCATCAGCGTTACAATATGTGACATTGGTTTTATTTTCGAAATTTTTCAGGATGTTGAAAAGACTAAAATATATCTTTGTTAAAAATAAGATTTTTAAGAATATGATATTTAATACTTTTAATATATCATTTAATGTCCTTTTGACTAAAGTATTGACATATTTTCTTCTCTCCTTTATTAAAAGTATGAACTATGTGCATACATATATTTATCTTTATCTCTATTACTCTATTTCTTTTCCGAAAATATTTTGTGTTATTTACCTTTATGTTTATTCCCTACAAGAAATTATTGACTGAAAGTAACACAAACAGAACTTTTTCACTAGCACATTTGCAGCAATTTTACTCTGAATTCAATAGTAACAGTCAATTGACTGGACATTTAATCGGAAGTGATGATGGATTTATATATTAATTATAGTTGCTCCACTCTAGCATATATGTATGTATGTTAGAGTGGGACATCTAATATAAATATGCCAAAACTTTTAAAAATCGAGTTTTATTACAAAAAATACAAATCATTCTGCATGTGAAAATTAAAATTTATAAGAATTAAAAAAGATAAGTAAGAACAATATTGAATAAAAGAAATTTACAAAATTTAATTTAATATATACATATTTCTTTTCAAAGTTGTAGATATTAAAAAAAAGCAAGATGCGTTGGCGGTGAAAAGGTGTGAAGAGGGCTGGATACCGCCAAGGTTATTCTGTTTTGCTTATTTCTATATTTAATTTTAAATATTTTATTTACTTGTATATTTTTAATTGACTTTTTAAAATAAAAACAATTAATATAATAAAAATTATATTTCATCATCATCAATGATAGCTCAGTTGTGAGGAATATATTAGTCAATTATGATCAGTTAATCTTTATTAATATTAATGCTATCATTGATTAGTAAAAAGCACTGGAGTGAGCAGTTCGACTAATGCCCATTTCTGGACTTGGTAATCAAACTGTAATTATTTTTAAGTTCTAATTAAATACAAAATTGTGTTTTGAGTGCATAATTAAATAATAATTAAATACCCAAGCTTGTGTAATTAAATACTACTTAATTAATAAGTGTACCATATGTTTTTATACGTGTGTGTGTTTATTAAAAACATACACATGTGGTTGGGTTGAAAATATCATGTGGTCGTATTAGGACGAATTTCGTTTAATTTGCATAAATACATAACATAAACAAATCAAAGCTTCATATCATGGAATAAATAAATAGAAAAATGCATTCTGATGCTCCTTTGGTTTCATAAAATGTATTTTTATGCAATTTTAATTTTCTGCATTTAGATAACCTAACTTTCTTGCTTATGTTAAACAGCTGTTCTTTGGAAAGCTTTCCATATTATTTCGAAATTTTTAAGTACTGCCGTACTTTCAACGTAATATAATAATAACTTTAAAAACCACTGAAAAAATTAAATCGTATTTAATTACAAATTAATTTTAAATAAAAATTAGCTAATTACGTACTTAATTTTTAAGTTAAAAACTAGGGGTTATTGTTATATTCCTTAGTTATGGAGAGATGCAACATCACACCTACACAAGAGTTTCCATCTCATTTTTCATTTAGCCCTTAATAATGTGATAGCAACTTTGTTCTGCGCAATGATGAATATATCGTTCATGAATTTCGATCAATTGACTGATACTATTCATGTAGAGTTGGTTCATTTGAAACAAAATAAATAATTTCTGAATTCGAATTCAGTAAAATCAATGCATATATTTTGAGTAAAATCACAAAAAAAAGATTTTTAATTTTTGTCCGAATTGAAGGTCTTTGAGAAGAAAATATGGCAACGCTGGCTATCATCCTTAATACAAGCAAGTTTTTCAAATCTTATAAATAACTAATTTTTTCAAACTTTAATTATTTTAGTTAATTTTAATTATTATTCGAACTCCATTTGTTTCTATATTTATGATTTTAACAGGCTAAAGTTCGTATCGCCTTTTTTTAAGCCAAATTACATGTGATAATTATTAATTAGTTGTAAATATTCTGACAACACATAGTTGAATGGAACAGCCAGCCGTTTTCGAAGGCCACTAAACCTTCATCATCAGCGTTCTTTTGTGTTTGGTCCACTGTGTGTGGTGTCAGTTGATGTAGATTTCTGCTTTATATACTTAGCATTATTGCAAATGGAATATGTGAATTGTTTGATTCATCGTATTTCAATTTGCTGAAAGCTTTTTTGTATTGTAAGCTCAATTTTACCATCTCTATATTTACAACAGTCGTTTTGTTCTTTTACTAATTATACACATGTTAGTTAATTTGCTTATTTTTTGTTCTACTTAAGACAAACTTTTTTGGTTTGTTACTATTAAGTATATTTTTATTTAATTTTTGCCACAGGCCCATGGCTATTAATTTTAGTTAATTTTAAGTATTATTCGAACTCCATTTGTTTCTATATTTGTGATTTGAACGGGCTAAGGTTCGTATTGCTTTTTAAGCCAAATTACATGTGATAATTATTAATGAACAAATAACACCAAAGTCTGTTGTAAATATTCTGACTAACAACACATAGTTGAACGGAACAGCCAGCCGTTTTCGAAGGCCACTAAACCTTCATCATCAGCGTTCTTTTGTGTTTGGTCTACTTTGTGGTAATAGTGTCCTGTGGAAATTTTGTGTGTTTCGTGAGTGTTAGAATATTAGTTATTAAAATCGATAGAAAACCCCGGCCGTGTATAAATAAAAGTTGCAATTTGAAAAGAAAATCAAAAAATAAAGATAAATTAGTGATCAGATTAGGCGCGACAACACGCCAAATTAGATAGGGACAATTTATATGTCATATGAGTAGTTATTTGAATGTATAGTCTACATTCTGTAGCTTTGATTTTTTTAAATTAAATTTAATTCTATTCTTTCGAAAATACAAAAAATATACTCTCGTTTTGGTCGGTGTTAAACGTGAAGTGGATTAAGGTACCTAAGGATTCACACGTGTCCTGAAAAAGCTGGTGTTAAACACTCTGTGGAAGAAACTGTGAAAATGAAAGAAAAAGAGTTGGCAAATGAAGCTGTTGGTGTTTTCATTAGACAAACTCAGTCTCAGGATTGGTGCTACATTGGCCATGGGCCCTGATTGCAGCATTCATGTCAAGATTTGTGGCAAGGATTGCAATTTACTGTTGAAAAGTCTGATTTGGTTATCTTGGGCAAGCAAGCCATTGATGATAATTTTAATCAAACTGCTTAAAAGAATGCCGCCGAAAACTCCAGCTGTTCTAAGTGCTGATTTGCGTTTAAACATTCCTCGTTATTCTACCCTGCCTAATATCATGAAGGCAAAGAAAAAGCCTTTGAGAAAAGTAACTCCTAGTGAGCTCGGTATTAATACGCGTGGAAATTATTTCTACAAAGGAACCTGTGGTTGGCAAAGCTGCAATCTTGGTACCCGATGTTTAAACACTGGTAAAAAAGCTAAAGGAAAGCAGTCACTGTTAACGAGGACTTCCAATAATTTTATTTGTATATTCATTGTAAAAATTTATATTTATTCTTTGTTATTGGGCCTTTCAATTCGTTTTGCTGCAATAAAATACAAGTATAATAAAAATATATATTTTGCTTTAAAATTTGTGCTGTTATTTGAAGAACAAAACGTGATTTATGTGACTGCATGTGTATTCTCATTATTTTGTTTATTTTGGTGCAGTTTTTTGAACACGACTAGAATTTTTTAATCGCCCACTTTGACGTTTATTGTGAGTTAAATCGTGTTGACCAAACCCAAATAAACTGACATCTGTTCAGTTTTTTAATAAAAATCGTCAACACTCGTGTTCTAAAACCCCAAAAAATAAATAATGCTAAGATGTTAGCGCTTTTTATTGACGAGTCGTGTTCTACAAACAGGCTGTTAAACTCTATAGGTGTGTGTCAATAATGAATCGGTAAGTGACGTAGAGAGGTCGAGCGGATTTCGGGTTGCAGACAGTGAAATTTAAGGAGTTTTCCTGCAACATGGCTGGGTTGGCTATAAAGAGACTAACACCTCGTCTCCTGAGTTAAGTGTGGTTTTTTTGGTGTTTCGTTCGTTGGCCGGATGACAGGGTTAGAACCTCCTGGGAAACCAAATGAGCTAGTCAGGAACGTCATCGGTCCAAGCAGTACGTAACATTAAATGGCGCCCAATTTGGAAATATAGTAAATTTTATTAAATGCATGAACCGATAAATGTATGACAACTAGACATATGGCAATAGACCATAAAAAATCCGAATCAGAGTCTTACGAGCAAAATGAAAATTCTTCTTTCAACCTCTAGAATGGAGTAAATATAGAGTGGTATGAGAGCAAATTTGTGCTGGTCAAGATTCGTTGAAAATATTTTTTTTAGACTTTGCAGTAATTTTCGGTTCTACTTTGAAATTTATTTGCTGGTGGTTCAGCGTTGTCTATATATTTCATTTTTGCTGTAACAAATCATCAGTAGACTTCAACCACACATTTTGAATAGTCACAAACCTCAACAAATTGTCAACAACTGAAATTTTTAAAATAACACTTCTCGAGGAATTCGAAGCGCGAAAACGAAACAAAAATGACCATATTAAAGGAGCGATGTAATCGAAAAATAAACAAGGCCACATCATACAACACAGAAATCATAAAGACAAGAACAACAGCGAAAACGGTAATTTTAAATACGCTTGTCAAGATTGTTCATATGGAAAGGGATTGCAGGTCGAGGTATTTCAATAGAAAGCAGAAAAACAAATGAGAAGTTTCATGTAACGTACACGAAGTAGCGAAGAACATGCAAGATTATTATAGTAAGTGGTGTTGAGATTCCGGAGCTTCCTCACACATGTGCTCCATAGAAGAAAAATTTGAGAATATTGAAAATACGAAAAATTGACAACTTTCTTTGGACAACAACAACGAAAACGAAATACGTGGATTGGGAAACATACAAATTTAAAGTGCCAACTGCAATATAAATTTAAAAGAAACATTGTACTTATGACAGATTTTTAAACATTTGTAGAGACACAGAAAAAATATCATCGAAATGCAACCCACAAAACAAATTGTTCATATTAAATTTAAAAATTAACAATCATCATTGTTGATATAACAAAATTAAGATTTTGTAGTCAATTAAATTACTTAACAAAATTATTTGTTAAATATCATAAAGGAATGCGCAAGTTAAATTTAATAACACTGCGTGTTGAATCGTGCGTGTTCGTGTCACGAAAAAAATACGCCACGCGCGTATTCTACTTAGGACTCTTTTTTTCACGAACTGGACTTACACTTTTTACCTGGCTTTCACTCAATCGCTTCTCACTTATTACCCGATTCGGGAACTTTTACCCCGCGCCGGATCCAAATTTTGTCAGTAGCCAGGATTTTCTTTTGTCAAATTTTAGATGCTGTGCTCAAACAAAAAATAACTAGTTTAAACATTTTTTTAAAGTTTTAGTGAAGGCGTTAAGTCTTATGTTTTTATATTTTACAAATTCACCTGATTGAATTAGAATTCTTAATTTTTTGTAATTTTACGGGATGCATTTTCACAGATTTATGATCTTTCCACTCACTTTCCTTTGTTTATATACCCTCACGAGCTACATATACATAACCTTTTAGTTTTCCCGCGTACGGTGCTATTTGCATTACATATTTACATAATATAATCCGTTCCTCCTTTTCCAACAACTGGTTATATCGAAAACATATTCTACCGCCAGAATTATTATATATCATATTAACCTATTTACATATGCAGCAGTTTTCCGATTTAACGAACCTAATTGTTGTCAGGCCTGTTCGTTAAAGTGAATTGTTCGTTATATCCAGAACTAAGTTTAAAAGGAAAAGTGTCCTCTATTTTATTAAAAACTCAAAAAATAAAATAAAAGAAAATATTTGCATACATATTTAGTTACAGCCTGGTTGTAGAACGCGACAAAGACGAGTCACAACGAGCCAGTTCATGGACGACTACGTAATGAAAAGCGTTTGTATAACGCGAATCAACTTTGTCGTGCAGCTTACGTTAGTTCGCCCTTATGTCATATATGTTCTAAGTCGTACTGCTGCCAACATGTTAAAAAATAATGTTTGCTTATATATTTTCATATGAAATTGTTTTTTTGGTTTAAAAAAAGGCCACCCTGTTCTTGTACTGACATGCACATATATAAACAAATAAAATAAAAATAAATAAAAAACTAGAAAATAAAATTCACAAAAATTTTTCAAAAGTGAAAAATTTCCAGTAAAAATTAAATTTTTGTAAAAAATAAATGTGTTTTTAACATATTAATAAGTTATGTAATTAAAGGTCAGTAGTATTCCTCAACTACTGACTGTAAATTGTGGCCTAAAAAAAATAAAAAAGTTAAAAAAAAATTGATAAGTGATATTTTCCCGGCATTTGGAAATATGAAGCCACAAAGTTACGACCGATGACAAAGACACATCTAAAGGATAAGTTTTTGTAGACTTCGGAAGAGGTGGCAAATAAAGCAATTGCTAAAGTGAAGAAAGGATCCGTTTGTAAATTCCTTGCCCATAAGAAAGCCAGAATATTATTGGCATTAGCTCAACGAAAATAAATCTAATCTGGACTCATAATTTGTGCATCACATGTGCGGTATACGACGCATTCAACAAGTTGTCCAATTAATATAACATAACGCTTCTGGAGGCTTCTTTGTGCCTATGTTTGCTTATATATTTCCCGGCCAACTTTTTTTGGTATCCGCAAGTGCATACACAAATGCGTATAACACCACGCTGGCCTGCACATGTGCGGTTGTAATATAACTGGCCAGCAAACTATTTCAGCACCTTGTATTGCTTTGGCCGAGCCGCCTGTAAAAGCTAGTGCTACTCAAGAGCGTGCTATCAAATGAAAACGTACTCGTGATACCAATTAGATATGTACGCGTGCTACAATGCATGAAATAAGACCCGGCCAATTTTCTTTGGATCGGTAAGTGCATACACAAATGCATAATACTCTACGCTGGGCAGGGCCACCTTTAACAGAGTATTACCAAATAAAGATGTACGCAAAAAGTTCAGCAAGTCAGACATATGCATAAATTTTGGGCTAGACTTGGCAGATTTGTTCATGTATATATATATATATATATATATATATATATATATATATATATATATATATACATATATATACTCTATGGGACGTTTGGATGGTTATGGCATGTATTTGTATGATGTAGTATTGAAAGTAGTTGATCTTGATCAAGCTACTCAGGAGGTACTGATACAATCGATATGTTCAGCACATACGTTTGGGGTTCTTATGTGGATGTGATAATTTTATGGGCATTACATGCTTTCCAAGAGCCTTGAAATTAAATCCCAAATATATGGCGGCTTGGACTTTAATCGGTCATAAATATATAGGTGAAAAACACGAATGCTGCCATACAAAGTTATACAAAAGCTTTAGGTAAGGTTTTAAATGTTGATTCAAGTCATATTGGATTCTTTTTATAAAAAATTAATAAACTTTTTATATAAATAGTAGCCTACGACAAGGAGCATTTCGACGAAACATTCGATATTGTTGCGTTTTTCTCTCTATAAAAACGCTTTTCCGTAGATCCGAAGATTTGCAAATGAATACAAGAGCAGAGTGTAGTAATTAAAGTTAAGAATGATACAAGTTTTATTTACAAATACACTTATACTAAATTAATCAAGAGCTTAAATACCTAATACAACTTAAACTACTGAATTACACACAAATATTCACAACTGGTTACCACTGCGCCTTCCTCGCTGTAGTTTACGCACGTCTCTTAGCTGGCTGCACAAGTAATCACGTGACACCTCTTTGTCTGCTGCTCGTTACTTACGAGACTCACTCTGCCGACACTCACAGTTGATACACCAATACCTCTTTGTCTGCTGCTTGTCACACACGGCACTTATTACTATTATTAATTTACAACTTAATTATCAACTGACTAACGAGTTCTTGACTTCACTACTTTCTGATTAGCACTAACTATAACTGTTCGCGACTGACTTACAACTGCAACTACCTAACTCATTAGATGCGTCACCTCTTTTATATTTCACACAAATTCCACTAGAAGTTTCAAGCAATGTCTAGACGATCATATCATCTTATATGCTGCCTAATTAAGTTCATGTGGTAACTATGTACATACATGTGTATATGCGTACGTGTGTACATCATTAACTAAGGAACACACGGTGGTTGTTTATCTTTTGCTTTTCGTTTGAATTGGCATGTATTTTTGTGTTTAAATATGTGAATCTTCTTAATAGCAGACGCTTTTTTGTTGTTGTTGCTTTTGCTTGTTTAATCAAGCTAGGCATGCTTATTTAGTTGTTGGCTACTATTCTAGACTATTCTTTGCTTTGACCCTGTAGGAATATTTTCGCGTAGCATTTACATTAAGCCTGTTGGAATATTTTTGTGTACTGCTGCTTAGCATTGTTGACGGCTATTTTCGTAACAATATTTTGTGGCATAACAGTAAATTTGGGTTTCATCAAGTTGAGGGTACACATCATGAACCAGAAAAAGTATCAAAAATTGTCAATACATTTAAAAAAAAACTGAATAAAATACCAAATTTTGTTTTTTATATATGTACAAAAAAGAAAAAAGTTTTATTCATATACATATATACATATGTATGTATTTTATCAACAAAAATCTACATTATTTTAAAGTTTATTTATTCCTGCATTGCTTCTGCTTGTTTATCATCTTCACAAGATATTAAACATACATGGTCCATTTGGGATAGATACGCTTATGACCCAAACGTCCACATTTGGTATGTAGTTTTACAGTCTTAAAGTAATCAACATCTTCTTTATTAAAGAAGATGTAGCGCAAAGTAGCTGACTTGCGATTAATAAAATCGAATCAGGATTGGTTTTAAAAGCCAGTACGGGACCTGTTGGAAACTGCACACACTATGCTATGAGGTCTAAAATAACGTTCAAACTGCATAAAGAATTTTCATATTAATATTTTACAATCTTTCTACGGTAAAGAAAAGCCAGTATTTATTACCTTGTGTTTATCTCCATTAGTATGCTACCTGAATATAGGATTCACCATAAGTTGTTTAGTGTCTGATTTCAGATTTGTTACGGGCATGTACTCTAAAATTTTCTGTACGTCTCGATGAAAACCCTTGTCAACCATACGATCAGCTTCATCTAGTAATTTATACATACTTACATATATATGTACATTCCAAAACATCTAGAAGCAAAAAAAAAACTCACTCTTAACTTGAAAGTTAACTTACCTTTTTTTGTTTGAAATTTCATTTTATTATATTTTTATTAATTGAATTCAAAAACAAACACCTTTTCAATATTTTGTTTATTTATTTTGAACACGACTAGAATTTTTTTATCGCCCACCTTGACGTTTATTGTGAGTCAAATCGTGTTGCACAAATCCAAATAAACTGACATCTGTTACTTTTTTTAATAAAAATCGTCAACACTCGTGTTCTAAAACCCCAAAAAATAAATAATGCTAACATTTTAGCGCTTTGTATTAACGAGTCGTGTTCTACAAACAGGCTGTTAATATATCAGTAAAATAAAATTTCATAAGGCACTAGGTACAAAGAAAAAAAAGAATTGTAAATACAACTAATTTATTTGTGAATACAATTAAAATATTATTTAAAAAGGCATCTACAACGATTTTTGTAAATACAAACACATTTGTAACCTAAGAAAACAAAATCAACTCAATTATTTCCAATTAAAATGATTGTGTTATTCACAATTGAGTTGTTTACAGAATTTTTAATGAATTTGTTTATCAAATTTTATAATGCGTTGTTTCTTTGATTGTGTTTGTTTAATTTTTTTACCATTTGGTTTCTTGTTAAATTTTAAAGATGCTTGGGATATGTCGAACCTGCAGCCTCTTGACTAATACTTACCACTCAGCTAAAGAGCAAATCATTATTGAGTACGCAAATAATGAATACACGCTAATCATGATTTCTTATGTTTCTTCTACATGTGCGCATTGCGTTGATATAATCTAAAAATAACTTTGTTGATTAAAAAAAAACAAGCCACGACGTTTTTCGGCTTCTTGTCGGAATTCACACGTATACAACACCAGCAATCAAAATAATCAACAACAGTAGCACATAAGCGTGTTGTATCAATCAACAAGCAAGATAAACACCAACACAAAGAAAGCAAATTAAATGATATTTTAAAATGCGCGGATTTGATAAATACAATATTTAAGTTACTGACAGATATTATTGAAATTAAAAATTTTATTCACCAACATGGTTTTGTTGAACATAATTCTTGTCTATTTTTTTTCTGTGTATAATACAAAAAAAAAATATTTAAAAAACTGATTAAGCACAGTCTGTTTTTTTTTTTGGAATTGATATCTTTCTCTTAATGGCATCTTCTTGAAGCTCTCTCCAAAGCATTAAATTTGACCTACTAATTTTGTTTTGTTGAGCCCATTGAATACAAATTTTGAAATGCTTAATGACATCTTCGTGTTTTATTTTGGTTCCATTTCAGTTCGTTTTGTTCATCGGGTAAAGGGCTATTATCTATCAATCTATTCAAATTTAAATTAATTTTTTTTTAATCTGGCCAACCAAGCATGGCTTGCATTAAACTATCCTCCATAAATTTTGTTATGAGTTTTTTTGGCTTTGTATTACAAAATGGCAATTGCGTTGCACGAGGAACCATTGAAAGAGTTTGTTTCCGATTCTCGGGAACTCACCTTGCTATACTTTTTTTCTATTGCTATAGCCAAAATTACTGTTTTTAACATTGCTTAAAAAAGGATTGTACTATTGGTGGATTTATGCAAATTTGATATCAAACAAAACCATCAAAAGAAGGAAACTAACAGAACATTTTTATTTATATTCTTTTTTAGTAATTTTCTGGTAGCAAATATGTTTCTTAGCCTTCGTCTACACCTGATATATTTTTATCATGACAAATGTCAAATTCCATGTAGAAAAAAGAGCCAACATTAATAAAATTATTTTTCAATATAAAGTTTGACTTCTGTTATGATAAAAATATATCAGGTGTAGACGTAGGGTTATTTAATATTATATTTGTTAGGCCTTTTTTATATTAAGCCATCGATATGTAAGATCAAAGAATATAAATCATATAGAATGCGCATCTCATACAAGTTAAAATATTCTATGACGGGTATTACAAGTACTACCAGTCCAGCGTACGCACTCTCATTTCTTTCTGCAGTGTATGCTACCAAGGTGCATTTATTAGGTGGCAGCACAACACCAGGTGACTAATGCCATTATACCAATCTAAATGTCAAATTTGGATTGTGTAGGTATAAGCCTAAAAGCATGCTTTTGTTTGGGTATCCATAAACACCTATCGAATATTCAGTTTTGTATGGTGTTTGACATTTCCTATAATAAACATGCAATCTGACGATGCTACCCTATTTTGAAAAGTAAGAAGGTAATTTATACCAACAAAGTACTTGTGGTTGTTGCTGTTGTAATATTTGTTGTAGAATCGCGGGTACCTGATTGATGTGCCTTGGTATGCTACGCTCGCATTGTTGAGAGCAGCGTTGCCATTGTGACATTAATACACTTTAGAGTATCACTCGTGACCATTTTTCGTGCCAATTACACTTTTTAAGATCGTTTTTTCAATTTATTCCTTTGTATCATTTTAACAGAATGTATGCCATAGGGCAATCATATACACAGTTTAGCATATCAGGTATTAGAAAAAGAGCTGTTCGTCCAGTTGGCGATATTCGGCTCGATGATGTCGATCATTTTATTGTTTTGGTCGATAGAAAAGCCAATAAATGGTGAAAATATTGCAAAAAATCTAACACCCAAATCCTTGATTCCAAATGCAAATTATTTCTCGGAGTATCACAATTAAAAAAATATGTATTTTAACTTACTTTCATCTTTAATCTTTATAAAACTTTTTATAAATGTTTATAAGTTAGTAAGTAAGTTTTTATAAAATGTTTATAAGTTAAAATAGGTTCAAATGAAGTAAATTTGGAAGCCAAAATTGGGGCCTTAAGGTATATACATGTATGTATATAAATGATCAGCATCAAAAAAAGTAAAGTAAAATATAGATGGAAAAACTGAAGTTAATTATTTTTCTTTTTATTATAATTTTTCATTTATAAATGAAAAAAGTAAAAATAATTCGAATAATTAATTAATTAACTACGAACATATTGCTATAATACTGGCTAGTAGAGTATTACAAACGCAGTTTTTAATTGCAAATACGACGAGTATAAACCTATTATAGATATCTACTATATATAAAAATATCATGAAATCTAAAAAAAGAGTGGTCAAGTTGCGGCATTTCATATCGAATGAAATTCCAATCGAAATTAAATGCTTATTTCGTTCGATATCGAGTGCCGTAATTTGCCCAATTACTTAAGATTTATAAAAAAAAATTAGAGACGGTAAAAACATAATTTCATATATTGGACATGGTTCATCCCACTTATTTACTTAAAAACCAGCATAACTCAAAAAATTTACTTTGAGGAAAAATCATTTAAAGTTTTGTGAAAATTTTAAAATTCGATTCTGAAGTTATAGTTATGCTATTCTTTCAAGGCATTATGCATAGTTCTTAAATACAAATTTTTTTTAACTGAACATCCTGTATTTCTTAATAAGTTCTTCACTTGGAATCTAATCTTCGACAGGTGTCTACTTTAAGTTTATTTGATAATTGTTTAGTAACGCTAATTTATGTTTATACTTTATGTTTTTTTGTAAATTATATTTTATAAAGATGAAGAAATAAGGTGTAATTCACTGACTTTACAACTGCAGAATTTGGAAACTTTTCATCCTTAAAACAAACTTTATTTCAGCAACAGCAACTTTCCTCCAAAAATCGGTATTTTTTGTGGTAAAACTCGGATATTTTAACATATTTTTTTGCAATTGGCCGCATGTTTTGCTGTTGAAAAAGTAGCAAAATGCGACTTAAGTCGCACAACGGCAACGCTGGTGATAGGAGCAAAGAATATAATGCTCTCAGTGTGTGTCTGCTTGCGCTTTATACTTTCCCCCCGCATCTAAAGCGTAAGCAAAATATTTTGAATGTTTTAGCTCAGATGCGCATTCTATACAATTTAAGTAGTAGGGAATTGGGGTTCCTGTGGCAATTAAAATTGTTAAATTGTTGCTGAAATTGTTAAATTTGGGTAATTAAAATTTGAAAATTTTAAAATTCTTGAAATTTGATACCTACGAGGGTGGTTCGATAAGTCCTTTAAATATTTTTCGAGGGTGGTTCAATAAGTCTGTCTTTTTCCTAATGCCTACGGCAATACATAATTATTTTCAAATGCCGACGGCAATACATGATTATTTTTTTTTCAAATGCCGACGGCAAAACATGATTATTTTTTTTTTCAAATGCCGACGGCAAAACATGATTATTTTTTTCAAATGCCGACGGCAATACATGATTATTTTTTTCCTAATGCCGACGGCAATACATACTTATTTTTCCTAATGCCTACGGCAATACATAATTATTTTCAAATGCCGACGGCAATACATGATAATTTTTCCTAATGCCTACGTCAATGCATGATAATTTTTCCTAATGCCGACGGCAAAACATTATTTTTGTTTTTTAAATGCCGACGGCAAAACATGATTATTATTTTTTTCAAATGCCGACGGCAAAACATGATTATTATTTTCTAATGCTCCCAGTGTTGCCATACTGTAGAAATTTGTTATCGTAATACTATATCAGTAATATCAGAGAAAGAAGGTTTGATGACTACTAGGTCATATGGTTTCATATGAATCATGGGAATGTGCTTGTGTGATTTCCTCACGCTAATAAATTCTTATAAAATAAAATAATTAAATAAATGAATAAAATAATTACATAAATTATTTTATTTATTTATAAAACGTTCTCATGTATGTGAACACCCCTAATGCTTGTGTGTGGGGGGTCCAGCTTGTTTGTCGCTGGTAAGCTTATATTCTGTTTATTTGTTTAAGAAATATATTTGTATGTAGGTATGTATGTGTGTATGATGCATGCATGCATGTATGTATGTATGTATGTATGTATGTGTGTATGATGTTTGTATGTATGTATGTATGTATGTGCGATCGAAAGAACTTGTGCGTGGAATATTTTGTGGCTGTGTAGAATACATTTATATTTTGCAACGTAATCATTTTCTTTGGCTGCGATTATTTTAAAGCAGCAAGTTTCAACTAACTACAGTCATAAGCAGAGAAACAAAAAGTAAAAATTTGCAAGTTAGCAAAAATGCTAACTTCTCCTCCTCCTTCCCACTTCCTTCTCTTTCCTTTATGTAGTTTGTTTTTGAAATAAGAAAACACTTGTAGATTTTTTATTTTTCTATACATTTATTGTTTAAAGTTTTTTAAAATTTTATAATAATACATACATTAATATTTTAAAGAGTGTAAAAATTCATTTAAAGCAAGATATTTCTTTTGTTAGTAAAATAGCATTTTTTAATGCGCAAACACCAAGTTTACGATAATTACAATAAAAATATTCTGGATACTTAATCTCCATTTGTTTAAAGTTGATACAGCCTATATCCTCAACGTTAAAAATTTTTTCCAACCATCGTCTTTTCTCTTCACCTTTTACATAAATTTTAGAACATCTTGCGTTGGCTTTTAAAAAATTGCAAACGCTTTCAAAAGAAACTGATCCAGCAGTCCAGCTGAGGTGATGATAGTTTTTCGTTAGCCACTTTGCTTCTCTTTGCTTTTTTATTGATAAGCATTTAAAATCAAAAGGTGGTTTTATAATGAAATTGTTATATTCATAATTGTTGAAAACAATCGCTACTTCTTTTGCGATGAAATCATTTGAATTACTTTTGAAACCTTGTACGTCTATAAAAATTGTGTTATTTTCCATATTACTCAATTTATAAGACTTTTCGAACTTGTCCTTTGATGGGTATATATTCTATTATGCGATCATGAATAAGAATGCAGTAAGCTGATGTCTTTGCTGCAATATTAGTTGCTGTTTCAAATGCTATTTTTATATCAATCGGTCCATTATTGAGTGATTCATTCTGATGACTGACATCTACTACAATAATAGGAGCTTTTGTCTTAAACTCTGATGCAGATAGAAGCGGTTGAGATTCCCTCATATAGTAACTTTGTTGGAATCTTAGATACATATCATATAGAATTGCATATCGTTCATTTTTGAACTTTATGTTAAGATCATCATATGGATATGAGACTGAATTTAAATGTACTTTTAAATTAGTCAAATCACAATGAACAAACTTATTTTCTTGTTGAAAAGCAATCAATACAAAACGGGGGCGTTCTCTATTTGCAGCCAGTTTAACATTCCAAATACGGCTAGTACCTGTGTTTAATTGTGGATTAACATGACAATCCCAACTGCGAAATACCATAGGTATAGAAGCACCATTGTTAATAATTTTTATCATATTCAATTTGCTAAAGTCGGATAATTGTACATGTGGGATTCTCCATGAGATGAGTGAAATTGTAAGTTTAGCTTTTTCAGTAGAAACACTCGAGCGTACAAGATCTTCATCATTCTTATTGCGCAAGAGTATCAATTCATGTTTTCCATTTAGTATAACTTTGTTGTAGTCTTCGGCGAATCCTAGAAGCATTTTTAGAGGTACATAAAAATTGAAAAATCCATTTTCAAGAGTGACATCGTCAATTTTGTTCCATCCAGCATTTTGCATCACATTGCTTTCTGTTGGTGACAGAGAAACCAAATTTTTTATAGTGCTTGTGGCTCCTAAATATCTTGTATGGTCAATTTCAATTCCATTGAGCTCATAGCGAATTTCATCAAATAGATATGCCACAAAGTTGTTTTTTAATAAAAAGTTCTCCGAAGAAGAAGAAGAAGAAGATTTGGCCTTATTATCATCGGCAACAAACCCCTCTACATAAATGTAGCTCTCACTGGGTAGCACATACAAATCTTGATTTTGTATTGAAATTCTAATTTCATCATTATTGTTGTAAGATTGTAAGTATGGTACATATGTATGATAGTCCTTTTTGATTATATTCTCATCAGACAAGGGTTTATCTAAGACATCTATTATTGAACTCATTTTGTCTTCAATTTAAAATTCAAGGACTTTAGAAAATTTTTATTTGATGTTGTTAGAGCTTTTTGTTGAGCTGGTCGCTTTAATGTTGTTGTTGTTGTTCTTGCTGCTGCTATATTTTTCAATGTATTTGTGTTGTATATTAGCATTATTTAGTTGGCCTTAAATGTATTCGTATTGTAATTTCCTCTCCTCGGAAATTAATTAAATCACCGTGTTGATCCAGTACGCGCAGCGCTAGTGAACTTATCTCTCTGGTGTTTACAGGTAAATAGATAAGATTTCTTGGAACCTCATCTATTTTATAGCCTGGAGGCACATTAATCGGAAATTCATGAAGTGTATGCGATTTCGAGTTATTCATATATGTGTTTATAGCGATACTACTTTCAATTCGCAAGAGATTCACTTTAAATATATTAACTGGAAGATCTGAATAATAATATTTGTTTGGTGTTAGGATTTTGCTATTGAATCCTAAAAGTTTTCCAATTGTATTGTCTTTATTAAAATATACAGGATCCTTGGAACTATTAACTTTAACTTGCATTGTATTGTTATTGGCTTCAATAAAAATCTTATTTGCTGGGCAGAGTCGTTTGTATTCCTCTTCTATAAAATCAACTATATTATTTAATTCGTAAGATCCAATTGGTATTTCAATTATATGTTCCCCTATATGAAACATATTGTTGTAGGTGTCTACATTTGGAATACTGTTGTATGAATGAAAATCAGTTAGAGCACACTCATATGCACCATGTAATTCAATAGGAGGAAAGTAACTAGCAGATAGTTCTGATGAGTTAGAGCTCAGAGTAAGTGTTATTGACATTATAACAGTCTGATTACAATTAAATAATGTTTAGTACACAGTATGGTTTATAAGTATGATTTACATATTTTATTTAAAACTTTTTCTCATTTTAAAATTAACATTAGTTTCTTAATATTAATGCTATTGTTGTTGTTGCAATTGATGTTGTTGTTGTTTCTAATTTAGTTTTTCTTCCAACTATAATATTTCATCTTTACTTATCCAAGAATTATGTTGATTAGAAAATCCCAGCCATTTAACATATACCTCCTTCCCTTTAATTTTAAGAACCTTTTCAACTAGATATGTATTTGGAAATCTAGTTTTTGAAAGTTCCTCAGTATAGAAGCCACCTTTAATAGGATTGCCAAGATAGTCTTCTAATATGTATGTTGCAGGATTTGTATTTTGAACTCTTGTAATTGTGAAAATTTCTGTAGTCCAATTTGGAGTATAACCTTTTTCAAATGTGTGCTTATATTTGCTTATGCGAACATGATCTCCCACATTAAATTTTGACATTTTATACATTTTCAAATGACTGTATACTGTATTTAGCAGCTTTTCCTCATTTGTTGAGTTGACTTTAATAGGAGCCATTTTAATGGTACGATGAACTTTTCTATTGTATGCATTGAGTAAATCTTTGTATATATCAATCCACTTATATGAACCATTATAACTAAATTCTTTCCACATCATTCCTTTCAATGTTCTATTAAATCGTTCTACTATTGATGCTTTCATAATGCTATATGTTGAGTAGTGATTAATGTTGTATTTATGCATTAATTTTCCAAAGTGTTTATTTCTTTATTGGCTTTACTTCGTTGAATCAAAAAAACTTTCGTTTTTGCTTATTTGCAAATTCTTGTTTTCATATCGCTTAAACATGCACAGTCTTGTTTTCCCTGAGAGGTTCTGCACAAAACAAATTGAATTTCACAATATTATGAAATTCCATTAAATTTCATATTTTCATAAAGAGAAACAATTTAGATAATCGGATAAGTCCTTATATTTTTCACTACATACAAGTTTCTGTAATTTTCTATTCGAATAAATGATTCCTAAATATCCTTTAAAAAATAATACAAAACAAGGAATAATTTAATTTAATTTTATTTATTTTTATTATAATGATGGAAACATTTCATAGTATCTAATTATTAAATTTTCTAATATACTTTTGCGCAAAAAATATATTATACATCTGCAAGTATCAGGTCCTTCCTCACACTCAGGATCATACCAAGGACAGCTTTTGAAGTGTCCTTCTGTATTGTCTTCATCTTCCATGATACCATATTCTTCGTTCTCATCTAGCATATTTTCGAAAAATTTGATCATCTCCCAATGATCAAAAAGCCTGAAGCTTTCGAAATCTCTTAAAAATTGGTTTAGAGTACGTCTAATTTGGCTCATTGTATTTGCCGATAAATTAATGAATGATGATTGTTTGAAGGTTTCTTTAAGACTAATTTGCTCTTTAAATTTTAAAAGTACTATCTTTTGATATTTAAAATATCTATACCATCATCTATATTCCATACTTCTTTTTTAGCACTCTATCTCTCTCTATCCCTTTTCTCTCTATAACCATCTCTTTCTGTCTATCACTATCCCCCACTTATTCACTATTTCACCATAAATATTTTCGATTAGCCTTCTAGAAGTCATCATCGCTACTTTTAAGATCATTTTCAGTTAAACATTTAAAGTGAGTAGAAGTAAATAAAAAATGGAGTCTACAACAAATCTAACATCAAAATTTAATTCACTAAAAAATAAAACCTTAATCCACATAAAGGAGCTTGAGACATCAATTAAATACACAATTCGAAAAGTGACAAGAGTAACAACAAAATATGGGCCAACACTAAAAGTTGAAATGGAAAACCACATAATGTTCCTCCCAAAGCGATATAATGCTTTAACCGATGATGAAATTAAAGAGCTCTCGAGCGGATCATATTGCTTAAGTAGAGAAGGTGAACAAAGCTTAATTGTTGAAAGCGAGCTGAGTGAATTTCTAATTCAAAATTCACAATTTCCAATTTGGCAATAATATATAATAATTTTGTATTTTAAATTATAAATAAAAATACATGAAACAGTTTTGTAAAAAATAAATGTTTGTGCTTTTTTATTTAATATTTTCAGTTATTTCATAAAGAAATTTAAGACATAAATGACCACAGGTAAATGTATTGAAATTCTGATGTTGATTATAGTTGTATTTTATATTTGTACCAAGATATTTGACTACTTCCGAAGGAGGTTGTAAGTTTCCAAAGCTGTCGAAATATTCTTTTTCATTGTTGTTTTTATAATATGCTACCCAATGTGTACCAGGTCCTGTTGATACGTCTAAATTGATTATTCCACATTATATTTTCTTTGTTCGTTTTGGTAGAGTATTCAACATGAAAACTCCTCTAAAATATGGAATATTTATAGAGAAACGGTTTAGGTCCTCATCAGATAGTGGTCTGTTGGGTAGCATCTCTAATAGTTTTTTGATTCCTCTTTGAAAACTAAACCATAACCCTTTTTATATGGTTTTAAGTAAAGTCCCTTTCCAACTGCAATAGATTCCATCGCTTTATTATGTCTAGTTGCTTCATCAAGTTGATTTTTTGCATTCTTTGTTGCATTAACAGCTTTAGCTATAGCAGCACTTCCAGTTGTTAGACTACCAATTGCACCCAGAGCAGTTAAAATCGGTATTAGAGGCAAAAACCCACCAATTTTTGGGACACGTATTACACGTGGTACTATAATTTGAGATTTTCTTCCTTTTAATGATTTGTTGATAGTTTTTCGGGCAATTTTAATTGCTGAATTAATATCTAATGGTTTTTCCTTCTTTAGTATTTTTGTTGCAGCTCTAATTGATGTTCTAAACAGTTTTTTATCATTTAGCTTGTTCTTTTTAACATTTTTCTTTTTCTCCACACCCATACCAAATTTTGTTTTGGCTTTCATTGCGTTAGTAACCATATAGGCAAATGATTTTTCAGCAATACTACTATCTTTTGATAAAACTCGATCCCAAGCTGAATTTTCAAGTATTTTATCAGCCTTGTGTCTAGTGCTTAAATCCTTATTTTTCGAATAAGCTATATCGTGATCTTTACAAGCAGAGTCCAATAAATTAATTCCTTTATCACCTCGATTTAAACGTTTTTGTAGTTTTGTTCCAGGTCCACAGTACTGATATCCAGGAAGATGAAGTTCAACAGGTAGAGAGTTTATTATTTTATCTACTATACCTCCTCCAACGAAGGTGTTTTTATGACTAAACGTTTTCTGATATCGTATAACCATATTATCTGATTTTTTCTATAATAAGAGGTAACATTTATGAAATGTACTTAGTTACAAAAATGCAGTTAGTGAAACAACATAAAAATATTTTAGCTCGTAATATTGATGAATCATCGAACATCACTTCAAAAATAAAGCATAGCCCCCTCTTACCAAATTCTATTCGTGCTCTAATAGTGGGACCATCAAATTGTGGAAAGACTAATGTTATGATCGGCTTACTAGAAAGTCCTAATGGACTCAAGTTTGAAAACATCTATTTATACTCAAAATCTCTTTATCAACCCAAATATGAGTAATTAAAGAAACTAATTTCACCAATTAAAGGAATGGGATATTATACATTCACCGATAATGAATCAGTTATTCCACCTGACGAAGCTAAAACTAATTCAATTATGATATTTGATGATGTTGCATGTGAAAAGCAGAATAATATACGTACATATTTTTGTATGGGGCGACATAGGGATATTGATTCATTCTACTTGTGTCAAACTTATACTAGAATTCCCAAGCATTTAATAAGAGACAATGCAAATGTTATTATAATGTTTAAGCAAGATGATACAAATATGAAGCATGTTTATAGGGATCATGTTGGCAGCGATATGAGTTACGAAAAGTTCCAAGAAATTTGTAGAGAATGTTGGAAGGATAAATATGGCTTTTTAGTGATAAGCAAAGATAATGAATTAAATGATGGTCGCTACAGAAAGCAATTTGACTTTTTCATAACTATATAAACTACTTCTCATAAAAGATTGACTTTAGTTATTAATCTAACTTTAAACTTGATACATCTATTTGCTATAACCTCATCCGATACCTGATAAGCTGATCTCCAAACTATACCAGCTACCTGAAAACCAGACCAGCTCCTGATAACCTGATCTAAAAACCAGACCAGGTCCTGATAAGCTGATCTGAAAACCAGACCAGGTCCTGAAAAGCTGATCTGAAAACCAGACCAGGTCCTGATAAGCTGATCTAAAAACCAGACCAGGTCCTGAAAAGCTGATCTGAAAACCAGACCAGGTTCTGATAAGCTGATCTGAAAACCAGACCAGGTCCTGATAAGCTGATCTGAAAACCAGACCAGGTCCTGAAAAGCTGATCTGAAAACCAGACCAGGTCCTGATAAGCTGATCTGAAAACCAGACCAGGTCCTGAAAAGCTGATCTGAAAACCAGACCAGGTCCTGATAAGCTGATCTGAAAACCAGACCAGGTCCTGAAAAGCTGATCTCATTGCTGATACCTGTCATTTGCCCTTAGCAAACATGGATGAGAAAATTTTAAAACAGTTGGTGTTGACAAGGAATGTGTTGAAGAAAAAGCTTCGTAGTATAAAAACTGGTGAAATAGATACACGTGAACAATTAAGAGATACATTCAAACCTATAACAGAACCTCTTAAAGAATTCATAAATAGTTCTAAAAATTTTAAAAGAATTCGTATGAAAGAAGAAAGTAACATCAAGACAGAAGTTGAAAATAATACAAGTTTAAAGCCTGAAAACCCATCAGTCAAGATAGAGACAAGTACACCAAAAAAACTAGTAGAAGGGACAATTTTTGATAATACCATCTTATTTAATGATGTTAATACTGAAAATGATGATGATGATGATGAAGATGATTTTTACTCACAGACTTCCAATACAGAATATACTTATACTGATTTATCAGTTTTGGAAGGAAGAAATGAGTTAGATACAAACTATGGCCCACATAAAGATTACAATAATGAATGGAAATTTGGTGATAGTAGCCTAAAACTGAATGAAGATAAAATACAAGTTGGTGGTCAAATATGGGCTCTAACACCAGGACTATTTTCTCTAATGTTTCATAAAATACCAAAAAATTACGATAAATTTGAACTTGAAATCTATAAAAAGATTTTAATTACTACTAATGCATATAGAAGAGACTTTAAACCTGATGGTCAAATTAAGGGTACTAGAGGATATAAATAGAAATATATTATTAAGAAATTTATTGATGAGAAAAACCAGAAGAATTTACCTGAATCAACAGGGTCTAAGCCCAAAGGTAGCTATTTAGGTGAGGGAATGATGCAAGTTAACATCAATAATCCCAACTATATATACTGGGACGATCCAAATGAGTTAGTAGATAGACTTCGACTACTGCTCGCATCACAAGGTGCAGGTCATACTAATCACAATAACGAAATTGTATCAATTATTGAAGAACTACGTGAAGCGAATATAATACACTAACTTTAATAAACTAAATACAGCATGTCTGTTGATAAGTTTGGACACTATTTAAACGATACTAGCAGCACAATTTCTTTGAAAAATGCACCTAAACTGCTGGGGTTCTTTGTGGATACGAACAACAACATTGATGTCCAAAACAAAAGGATCAAAAATGTTGCAAAGGCTCTGGAGGAAAACGATGTTATCAATAAATTGTTTTTGCAAACTCAAATCGAAAAATTAGAAGAGAAATTATTAACATACTTTAACGGGGATAATACTATAATACGAGAAGATATTCAAATGCAAATTGAGGAACTACAACGCGAAATAAAATTATATATAGAAGAAAATTATAAAATTGAAAAAGATATTCTACATATTAAAACTTCCGTTGAAGAACAAATTGAACAGCTTAATGAAAAAATTTATAGATTAGAAAATTATATGTTTGTATCAATAGCTGAAAGTGCGTCAAGCAGATCGCAACACTCTGCAAAAAATCTTTAAAAACAACTTAATGTCTTCAAAAAGAAATTTAGTAAATGAACTCCATAAGCAAGCAC
This sequence comes from Tachina grossa, assembly GCA_949987645.1. Lineage (NCBI taxonomy): Eukaryota > Metazoa > Arthropoda > Insecta > Diptera > Tachinidae > Tachina > Tachina grossa. Next base: position 95,807,440 of record OX465274.1, read on the forward strand.
GAAAACAATTTGTGCGTCGCAGAGTTGTAATGAAAGGAATAGATGATCTTTGGCAAGCTGATTTAGTTGAAATGGGGAACTATTCTAAAGAAAATAGAAATTATCGATTTTTGTTGACTGTAATTGGCACATTCTCAAAATTTGCATGGGCAGTACCGCTAAAAACAAAAACAGCACTCGAAACAACCAAGGCAATGGAAGATATTTTTGAATTGGGACGAGTACCAAAAAACTTACAAACAGATGATGGAAAAGAATTTTTCAACAAACACTTTGGAAAATTAATGCATAAATACAACATTAATCACTACTCAACATATAGCATTATGAAAGTATCAATAGTAGAACGATTTAATAGAACATTGAAAGGAATGATGTGGAAAGAATTTAGTTATAATGATTCATATAAGTGGATTGATATATACAAAGATTTACTCAATGCATACAATAGAAAAGTTCATCGTACCATTAAAATGGCTCCTATTAAAGTCAACTCAACAAATGAGGAAAAGCTGCTAAATACAGTATACAGTCATTTGAAAATGTATAAAATGTCAAAATTTAATGTGGGAGATCATGTTCGCATAAGCAAATATAAGCACACATTTGAAAAAGGTTATACTCCAAATTGGACTACAGAAATTTTCACAATTACAAGAGTTCAAAATACAAATCCTGCAACATACATATTAGAAGACTATCGTGGCAATCCTATTAAAGGTGGCTTCTATACTGAGGAACTTTCAAAAACTATATTTCCAAATACATATCTAGTTGAAAAGGTTCTTAAAATTAAAGGGAAGGAGGTATATGTTAAATGGCTGGGATTTTCTAATCAACACAATTCTTGGATAAGTAAAGATGAAATATTATAGTTGGAAGAAAAACTAAATTAGAAACAACAACAACATCAATTGCAACAACAGCAATAGCATTAATATTAAGAAACTAATGTTAATTTTAAAATGAGAAAAAGTTTTAAATAAAATATGTAAATCATACTTATAAACCATACTGTGTACTAAACATTATTTAATTGTAATCAGACTGTTATAATGTCAATAACACTTACTCTGAGCTCTAACTCATCAGAACTATCTGCTAGTTACTTTCCTCCTATTGAATTACATGGTGCATATGAGTGTGCTCTAACTGATTTTCATTCATACAACAGTATTCCAAATGTAGACACCTACAACAATATGTTTCATATAGGGGAACATATAATTGAAATACCAATTGGATCTTACGAATTAAATAATATAGTTGATTTTATAGAAGAGGAATACAAACGACTCTGCCCAGCAAATAAGATTTTTATTGAAGCCAATAACAATACAATGCAAGTTAAAGTTAATAGTTCCAAGGATCTTGTATATTTTAATAAAGACAATACAATTGGAAAACTTTTAGGATTCAATAGCAAAATCCTAACACCAAACAAATATTATTATTCAGATCTTCCAGTTAATATTTTTAAAGTGAATCTCTTGCGAATTGAAAGTAGTATCGCTATGAACACATATATGAATAACTCGAAATCGCATACACTTCATGAATTTCCGATTAATGTGCCTCCAGGCTATAAAATAGATGAGGTTCCAAGAAATCTTATCTATTTACCTGTAAACACCAGAGAGATAAGTTCACTAGCGCTGCGCGTACTGGATCAACACGGTGATTTAATTAATTTCCGAGGAGAGGAAATTACAATACGAATACATTTAAGGCCAACTAAATAATGCTAATATACAACACAAATACATTGAAAAATATAGCACCAAGAACAACAACAACAACATTAAAGCGACCAGCTCAACAAAAAGCTCTAACAACATCAAATAAAAATTTTCTAAAGTCCTTGAATTTTAAATTGAAGACAAAATGAGTTCAATAATAGATGTCTTAGATAAACCCTTGTCTGATGAGAATATAATCAAAAAGGACTATCATACATATGTACCATACTTACAATCTTACAACAATAATGATGAAATTAGAATTTCAATACAAAATCAAGATTTGTATGTGCTACCCAGTGAGAGCTACATTTATGTAGAGGGATTTGTTGTCGATGATAATAAGGCCAAATCTTCTTCTTCTTCTTCGGAGAACTTTTTATTAAAAAACAACTTTGTGGCATATCTATTTGATGAAATTCGCTATGAGCTCAATGGAATTGAAATTGACCATACAAGATATTTAGGAGCCACAAGCACTATAAAAAATTTGGTTTCTCTGTCACCAACAGAAAGCAATGTGATGCAAAATGCTGGATGGAACAAAATTGACGATGTCACTCTTGAAAATGGATTTTTCAATTTTTATGTACCTCTAAAAATGCTTCTAGGATTCGCCGAAGACTACAACAAAGTTATACTAAATGGAAAACATGAATTGATACTCTTGCGCAATAAGAATGATGAAGATCTTGTACGCTCGAGTGTTTCTACTGAAAAAGCTAAACTTACAATTTCACTCATCTCATGGAGAATCCCACATGTACAATTATCCGACTTTAGCAAATTGAATATGATAAAAATTATTAACAATGGTGCTTCTATACCTATGGTATTTCGCAGTTGGGATTGTCATGTTAATCCACAATTAAACACAGGTACTAGCCGTATTTGGAATGTTAAACTGGCTGCAAATAGAGAACGCCCCCGTTTTGTATTGATTGCTTTTCAACAAGAAAATAAGTTTGTTCATTGTGATTTGACTAATTTAAAAGTACATTTAAATTCAGTCTCATATCCATATGATGATCTTAACATAAAGTTCAAAAATGAACGATATGCAATTCTATATGATATGTATCTAAGATTCCAACAAAGTTACTATATGAGGGAATCTCAACCGCTTCTATCTGCATCAGAGTTTAAGACAAAAGCTCCTATTATTGTAGTAGATGTCAGTCATCAGAATGAATCACTCAATAATGGACCGATTGATATAAAAATAGCATTTGAAACAGCAACTAATATTGCAGCAAAGACATCAGCTTACTGCATTCTTATTCATGATCGCATAATAGAATATATACCCATCAAAGGACAAGTTCGAAAAGTCTTATAAATTGAGTAATATGGAAAATAACACAATTTTTATAGACGTACAAGGTTTCAAAAGTAATTCAAATGATTTCATCGCAAAAGAAGTAGCGATTGTTTTCAACAATTATGAATATAACAATTTCATTATAAAACCACCTTTTGATTTTAAATGCTTATCAATAAAAAAGCAAAGAGAAGCAAAGTGGCTAACGAAAAACTATCATCACCTCAGCTGGACTGCTGGATCAGTTTCTTTTGAAAGCGTTTGCAATTTTTTAAAAGCCAACGCAAGATGTTCTAAAATTTATGTAAAAGGTGAAGAGAAAAGACGATGGTTGGAAAAAATTTTTAACGTTGAGGATATAGGCTGTATCAACTTTAAACAAATGGAGATTAAGTATCCAGAATATTTTTATTGTAATTATCGTAAACTTGGTGTTTGCGCATTAAAAAATGCTATTTTACTAACAAAAGAAATATCTTGCTTTAAATGAATTTTTACACTCTTTAAAATATTAATGTATGTATTATTATAAAATTTTAAAAAACTTTAAACAATAAATGTATAGAAAAATAAAAAATCTACAAGTGTTTTCTTATTTCAAAAACAAACTACATAAAGGAAAGAGAAGGAAGTGGGAAGGAGGAGGAGAAGTTAGCATTTTTGCTAACTTGCAAATTTTTACTTTTTGTTTCTCTGCTTATGACTGTAGTTAGTTGAAACTTGCTGCTTTAAAATAATCGCAGCCAAAGAAAATGATTACGTTGCAAAATATAAATGTATTCTACACAGCCACAAAATATTCCACGCACAAGTTCTTTCGATCGCACATACATACATACATACATACAAACATCATACACACATACATACATACATACATACATACATGCATGCATGCATCATACACACATACATACCTACATACAAATATATTTCTTAAACAAATAAACAGAATATAAGCTTACCAGCGACAAACAAGCTGGACCCCCCACACACAAGCATTAGGGGTGTTCACATACATGAGAACGTTTTATAAATAAATAAAATAATTTATGTAATTATTTTATTCATTTATTTAATTATTTTATTTTATAAGAATTTATTAGCGTGAGGAAATCACACAAGCACATTCCCATGATTCATATGAAACCATATGACCTAGTAGTCATCAAACCTTCTTTCTCTGATATTACTGATATAGTATTACGATAACAAATTTCTACAGTATGGCAACACTGGGAGCATTAGAAAATAATAATCATGTTTTGCCGTCGGCATTTGAAAAAAATAATAATCATGTTTTGCCGTCGGCATTTGAAAAACAAAAATAATGTTTTGCCGTCGGCATTAGGAAAAATTATCATGCATTGACGTAGGCATTAGGAAAAATTATCATGTATTGCCGTCGGCATTTGAAAATAATTATGTATTGCCGTAGGCATTAGGAAAAATAAGTATGTATTGCCGTCGGCATTAGGAAAAAAATAATCATGTATTGCCGTCGGCATTTGAAAAAAATAATCATGTTTTGCCGTCGGCATTTGAAAAAAAAAATAATCATGTTTTGCCGTCGGCATTTGAAAAAAAAATAATCATGTATTGCCGTCGGCATTTGAAAATAATTATGTATTGCCGTAGGCATTAGGAAAAAGACAGACTTATTGAACCACCCTCGAAAAATATTTAAAGGACTTATCGAACCACCCTCGTAGGTATCAAATTTCAAGAATTTTAAAATTTTCAAATTTTAATTACCCAAATTTAACAATTTCAGCAACAATTTAACAATTTTAATTGCCACAGGAACCCCAATTCCCTACTACTAATTTATATTCTTTGGTAATATCCATTTATGAATTTAAACTTTTGTGCAAAAATTATTAAATCATTGGTAGGAATAAATATTTCATCCCCAAGGCACGATTCTTTGGCAAATATTACGTTACTTATAGTTTCAGTTTTTAACCGATTTCTTTGCTCTGTTTTAATAATTTTCATTGCAGAAAATTACCGCTCTGCCGCTGCACTGCTATGTGGCAAAATAGGCAATTTACACCTATATCGACTTAAATTACTAAATAACAGTATTTGGTAGATTTCAGGCTTTGTTCGGTAGAATTGGTAGATTGTTTAATTCACAAACATATTCGGTAGAATATACTGAATATCGGTAGAAGTGTGCACACTGGTCCACACTACCACACTTTTTTAACACACATCGTCGGTTTGTTTCTGCTTTGATGTATGGGGCATTTTAAAAAAATAGAGTTATTGATTGATTATATGTATATGAATAATGTGTCCTCTTTCCAAATTCGTTATCAGTTTTCCGATATCTTTAATACATCTGGAGATATAGTTGTAGAAATTTGCGTCATTTCCACAATTGTTGAACATGTAAAGTCTGTTTTACGGCAATCGACAATTTTTTTGATATGAGGCACATTTCCCACGTAAAAATATTGATATTGTTGTTGTTGTGAGAATCAAAGCAAAGTACACAAATTTAATTATTGTGAATGAAATGAATTGATATTTATTTTTTATTAATAAAATTTCTTTTATTAAATATATTCACTGTCTTTTATTTCTTCCTTTGTTTTTCCTCTAAAAGTCATGTTATATGAACAAAACTGATATTTTCACTTTTTATCTACTTAAATATATACAGTAATGTAGCCTATTTGAACAAGACTTGTTAGAAGTGAAAAACATTGTTGTTATGATTCCGGCATGCGTTGAAAAAGATTTTTGTAATTTTTTCTTTAAGTCCTAATAACTTTTCATGTTGGTTGTAAAAAGTTTATCAAATTTAAGTTTGAATAAAAAACGTACAATAGTCCGCAAAACTGGGGACAAACCACCCCATAATTAAAGTTCCTTAGATTTTTCTTTTTATTTAAAAAACTAATCAACAAAAAAGACTACTTACTACACAAGAGCAGAGAATAATTAATAAACTAACTCGAAAAATTATGACCTTAATTTCGTAAATGTAGAAAATTAAAAAAATTATTAGAGAAACATCGTAAGTTCGAGCAGTAAAAGTAAGGACACACCTTATATATTATGGGAATTTACTTTAATTTGTAATTTATACAAAATATTTGGCTGCTTTTATTTGATTGTATAATTACGGTGACCATAATTTTTAAATCAAAATACAGAACAACAAAATATTTAACAAACAGCAACTTAAGGACAAACAACCTTATAGACATATTAAACATATGGAATTTCATGGATTTTTAAAATTTTATTTCTTTTTTTTTTTGACAAAGGCAAAATTAACAACAAAAAAAATTCAAAAAGCAACATAAAAATGTAATCGCATAAGCTTATCTGCGCAGTAGAACCCCAGTACAAAAAAACTAATAGCTACATACATACTCTAAATGTTCTTTAAACTCAATACAATTTGAATCACAGTTTATTTTAGTGATTAAAAGCGCTTTGATGGTATCCATTTCCATTGAAATTTTTTCACTTGTCCATATATTATTTTAAACAGAAAATACTCTTTCTGCTGGGGCATTGGAATCAGATAAACGTTAACTGAATTCGATAACTTTCAACCTATTTTGGAAACTTATGCCTCTTTATTTAAAATGTTTAAACATTTTTACCCAACGCTCTTCTGCAGATTTTTGATTATCATTCTATTCCTTTAATTTTTCTAAAGAGGTATATCTTTTAACAATAGTTAATTCATCAAATAATTCGGTGTCATTTATGTTTAACTCAATTCTTTTATTCATAATGGAAACAAAACTGGATTTAACATTCTGATTGAGCCTTAAAACAGTATTGTTGCAGAAACTGCGTTAAATTTTTAAATGCAGTTTGAGTTATGAAAATACAGAACAAATACTGAACAGTTAATAAAATACAGAACATTTCAACGTTATTTCCTAATAAATAATTTATACAGAACAGGACGCGCAAATACAGTACTGTTCTGTATAATACAGAACGGATGGTCACCGTATGTATAATGCACTCAGTCACTGATTCAATATTTTTTGTCGTTTGCTCTCTAATTTTACTACCATATATCTAAGAAAATAGGTTTTAGTAAGGATTTGCTATCAATTACGCGCTTTCTAGTTTTTTGTTTGTTAAACAAGCCCCAATGATCGATTTAAATGCAATTTGAACTTAGAGGAGTTCTTATTTGCTATGCCATATCTTGAAAAAGACAAAATTTTCGAAATGAAAATACTTAACACTTATGTGTCTGTTTACATAAATTAAAGAACAATCTGTAGGAATTCATGTCAAAAGACTGTATACTAAGCCATTACTACTTTCTACAGTACAATACCTCTAAGTCCACGGCCCATATTGCGAAAATTTAATTAATTAAATTAAATTAAATTAAAGTCCAAGATTCATTAAAATCGAACACTTGAGCTTATTAAACAAACAAAAAACTAGAAATCGCGTAACCGAAAGCAAATCTTGAGTAAACCCGATTTTCTTGGATATATGGGAGTAAAATAAGGTAGCAAACGGCAAAAAAAATATTGAATGAGTTACTAAATGAGTGCATTACACAATCAAATACCACCTATATGAGAATGATTATTTTGAAGACAACAAGGCAACAAGGTGGCAGGTTGTTGTCCATGCTGATTTTGTCGTTGTAGAGTCCAATTAAACTAATTTCTATTTTGTTGGCTACAATGAGAAAATTCAGTATTGCCAGTATAATACAAAATGTTGAATGAATGATTTTGTACAATTATTTCATATTATTTAACAGAAACAATATCTAAAAATTGATGTAAAGAATAAATTGATTAATTTTTGTATTTTTACGTGAAATAAGTACATTTTAAAAGAGTAATTAATTTTTATAAATGCAAAATATATAAAAGTGGCAATACTGAACAATGTATTTGTACTTGAATATCAGCTACAGATGGTGCTGCTGCCGTCTCCAAAATAATTAAGTAGCCGACTACGAGGCGACAAATGCTGCTAGCGGCATTTGAAGTCGTGTGTTCGTGTAGCTTGCTGTGGTGAATGTGTTTAATGCATAACAATAAAATATAACAATAAGAAAGAAGAGTAACATTAAAACGTAACAACAATAACCACAAGCGCAATGTAAAGAGAAATATGAAAAAAACCATGAAAAACAGATCTCAAGTAATTTTTTCTACCCCTCTTTCTTCTCTACACCGCTCGCTAACAAACAAAAAGTGACGTTGAAAAATAGACTTCATTAAAGTCTTCGTGTGAATTAGGTGTTTAACCCTAGAATATCATACTTATTTTTATAGCACAAACGTCATACTTCGTCGAATCGACTACGATCTATTTCAAGAGCCAATAAAAAACGTCTTGAGCAAAAATAAGTACGAAAATAGATTTATTATTGATATTTAGCTAGTTTTTAATTATCATATAACGAACTTGATATATTTCTTTTAATCGTTTAACGTAAAATTAACATTTCACAGACTTCTATCAATTGGCATTTTTTCTTAAAACATAGTATTTATAGCATCAATTGTATGAAATATTACAAATTTTTTTCCATTAAGTCTTGTTGTTTCTTATAATAAATTTATTAAACTAAAAAAGCAACATTAGTTTCGAGTAACTGATATTAGCGGCTAACGCTATACGAAAAACGAAACAAAAACAATCACAAAAAATATGTTTTAAATCGAAAATAAAATCGCGCGTCGTCATTTCGACGAAGTATGATAGTGCAGGGTTAATAAAAACTTCCCTGCAAGAAATGAATGCCCGAAACTAATGTAGCGTGTTCTAACTATCACTATGACCAGCATTGTATAGTAAACATTTAAAGTCAACTTGACCGCAACATACATAACATCCAATTGCATTGAAAGCATTTTTGTGCACTGGACATTTGACACTCATGCACTCGGGCAAATACCTCTGCATGAAGTGTTAGATAAATGCATTGACAGACTGCAACGTAAATATGTATTTTGTACAACGGCCATTTGACACTCGCAAGTCTGATCAAAGACCGCAGCATAAAGCATTTGAATAAATCATATTTAATAACAATATGTGTTTACAAAATCTAGCTTTTACAAGTTACTTATAAGACATACTCCACACGTCTACCGTTAGAAACTAAAAGAGAACAATTTGCTTATTAAGCATATACCTTTTCTTTTCTCTCTTATGTTAAGATAGGTTAAGCATTATTCTCATAGTTAGTATATAAGCTGATGTAATTTAGTTTTAGAGTTTTAATAATTATTAAACAACGTTCCTAAGAGCTCCTAGCTGAGCGCAGGAAATTATCTTTTATTTAAAATAATTAAATTAAATAAATAAATAAATAAAATAAAACAAATAAAATATTTATTTAAAATAACTTCCTTTTACATGGCGATTCTGCCAGTCTAAAAAGAAAAAGAGACAAACAAAAATATTTAAAACTTGCGACCTTAGAGCGCAGACTTACTAAAATATTTATGAGTTCTGGCAGACCAGCCAAAAACGATCTGCCAGTGGAAGATGTCCGCCTGGCCAAGAGGCAATAAAATAATTGAAAAATGACTTGTTATCCCAGCAACAACAACCAGACAACAGATCTGCTTAACATCAATACCAGCAGCAGCAAATAGAGGTGGTAACATGGGAAAACCGGGACAACAACCCCTAACAATAGAGGAGTACAAGAAGCGGACACAACGAAAGCAAAAAGAACAGATTACGGTCCCATTAGTAAAAAAGATAAAACGCAGGGGAGGATATCTCTGCCGACTAAAAAGAGAGAAAGCACTTCTCATCCGAGAAGTCAACAGAGATCCCCCACCAACATGGTCAGACTCTACCAAAATCTGGGTAAGAATTGATGAGCTGGACCGGCTCATCCAACTTAAACTAACAAAAAACAAACAAGTATAAAAAAAACACTAAAAATTAATAAAGAATTTCACTAATTGCGGTGCACTCTTAGGTCAGTAGGCGTTAACCACCGTTGACAAATATTATAATTAAATTTTTTTTTTACTTATGCTCAATATTATTATATAATTAAAATAAATTTAAGGTAAGATAATATTTTTTGTAATTAATTTTGTAAGGCCATTATAATGGATAATATAAGGAGAAAACAAAACAAAAAACAGGTTAATGTTATTTTTGAAGAAGAAGGAATTTCGTTAGAACAACAAATATAATGTTTAGCACAGATTTGGAAAATAATAGGAATACCAGGTGTCCCAAATGAGGACGATATTTTAAACAATAAACATGTAGAAGAAATGACAGTTCGTGCAATAAGGTGGTCAGAATGCATAGAAATAGAAAATAATAAGCACCAATAATTCAGTAAAATAAATAAATTTGTAAATATGGGTAAAGCAGAATCAAAAATAGAAAAACCCAATGCTAACGTGATTACCAATTTGGAAATCATGTGATCATAAGTCAGAAATAAATTCATTATGGATACTAATGCTAATATTAGTAATAATTTCAGCAATAAACTTGCTGCTTAAAATATACTTGTCCCATGAAAGAGCTCTAAGAAAAAAGTATTTCAGCAAAGCAAACGATTTAGACAAAATATAACCAAATTAAACGTTTTGGCTAATTTTTATTTATTTTACTAAGGGAATCGAAGGATATTTTAAATAATGCAGGAATTATAAAAGAAGATTTTGAACGGTCATATAAGTGTATCAATATTGATAGACCAATTAAAAATGAAACAATTATTCATAATTTTCAAAAATTCTTACAAAATTAGAAGAAATAAGAGTTTTATTTAATGTTTATTACAATAGACTAACAGTACCTCACCAAAGAGCAGCAGACATATTTTTCCTTGACTTAACAAGCAGAATTTCAAAACTAGCCGATAAAAAATCGATACAAATCGAACTACCAAATTCAGTACACGAAAGTGTAACATTTAATATTTCTATGCCTTTAACTGAATCCAAAATTACTCAAACTGTAGTAGACTTTTTGAATACAGCTTCAAAGCTGATTATAGACTTTGATGGAAAATCAGAAAATTTACGCTCCTTTGTTGATTCCTTGTCCCTAGTAGACTCAATAAAAGGTACTCACGAAGCAGTGGCAGTAACACTAATAAAAACAAAGCTAAAAGGAAACGCCAGAAATCTAATCAATAATGAGTCAACTATATCAGAAATAATAAACAAACTAAAAAATAGCGTCAAGGGAGAATCTGTGGAAGTATTAACGGCAAAAATTTTAAATATAAAACAAAACAATAAAACTGCTAACGCTTATTGCAGTGAAATAGAAAATTTAACCAAGGCATTAGAAACCGCATACATTTCAGATGGATTGTCATGCGACCTAGCTACAAAGTATTCCACACAAACTGCCGTAAAGGTATTAACTAAAAACTGCACCATAGATAAAGTTAAGCTTATCATGGAAGCAGGTCAATTCAATCCTCACAAAAACATAAATGTGAAAAACGGCCAAGTTCCTATTAAAAATTTTCCACCATTAAAAGTTGTGAGATATAAATTTTGACCAAGTTCTTCTTTGCCACAATACCTAATAAAGAAATATATTATGTATGATATAAATTTGTAATCGTAAGGGTGTCATATAATTTCCAGATAATATGCCAACTTGACAACATTTTTATCAATATAAAGAAATGAACATTTATACATTATTCTCTCCTTTTTTGGAAAGGTAAAAATATTGCGAAGTTAACAGATTATCTGGAAATTATATGACACCCTTACGATTACAAATTTATATCATACATAATATATTTCTGTATTAGGTATTGTGGCAAAGAAGAACTTGGTCAAAATTTATATCTCACAACTTTTAATGGCCGAAATTTTTGATAGGAACATGGCCGTGTTTCACATTTATGTTTTTGTGAGGATCTGATTACTTTTTGAAAAGATTTCTATAATAACCCTTTTTAAACTTAAAATTTCTAGAGTATTTTATTTCTATTCATGATCACTGTGCCAGTTGAAAATGGCAGAGGTAAATAAAATAATGGGTAAGAGTGTGATGGGTGTTGAATTGTTGACCTTAAATATGCACCATTGTGTCATTACAACTGGTCGCCAGTGTGTATGCAATTTGGTAAGAGTCCTCTGGAAAGAACATGTTAAATACAGCGTAAATTTTAGTGGACGTGATCCCGTCTTTTTTCTCAATAAATTTACATATTAAAGTCTGATTAGCCAAAGTACATATATCAAAAGGATATGCCCAATGTGCATGCAAAGTTTCAATAGGGTGGCTGGTGCTTTTAATTTTTGGATTTTCCGATTGAGGAAATCAATTACAATTTGTGTACAAAATGTCAGCTCTCTATAGTATGATATTACGTAAAATTTTCATGAGCCTGGTCCCGCTGATTTTTATATCTGCTAGTGCTTATGGTTCATAAAAAGTTAATAAGAAATACCTGAGTATTAAATTAAAAACTGCTAAGCCGAAGTACCTGAACGAAAAAGCTAAGATTTATGGGTGAAGGCTACTTTTCAAAATAGGGAATTGTTTTTGGATAAGTGGAATGTCTATGAAAAGTTTTAATAAAATGTATGTTAGTTTTGAATTTGAAGTGCTTGTTTCCGCCCTCTGATAGCAACTTCTGGGTTTTCATTTTTTCATTTTTATTAGTGATCTCTTATCTAGATTTATTTGTGTATCAAATTTAAGCTCGCTAGTGCGAATTGGAGTTTTAAGGTCGTGGCCCCTCATACCGGGTAAAACTTTTTGGTTTTAAGATTTTCAAATTGGCTTACGCGGCTACACTTTCTAGTGCATAAAATGTCAGCTCTCTAGCTCGAATTATATCTTTAGATTTTATCAGCATTACCTCTCCTCACTATTCCTAACTCAAAATTTTGTTGTGAGCAGCGCTTATAATTCATGCTAATTTTCTTCTAAAATATGCTAGACCGATGTAGATTAAACACAAGGCTAACATTTTATGAGAGTGATCACGCCCAATTTTTAAGGTGATGCAACATTTTACTAAATTGGCTTGAATTAAAAGCTGTATATTAAGTATCTAGTTCAAAACAATATTAGCATGGCCCCGCCCATTCTGGTAAAATTTTTTGGATTTTCAAATTTTTCTAGTTTGTTTCTCACTTAGACCTACTTGTATATCAAATTTCAGCTCCTTAGCGCAACTTTTAATTTTTAAGTTTTATGGGTGCAGCCCCGCCCCTCTAACTAAAATTTTCTGGTTTTTAGATTTTTCTAGTTGGTTTCTCACCTAGACCTACTTGTATATCGAATTTCAGCTCCTTAGCGCAACCTTTAACTTATAAATTTTATGGGCGTAACGCCGCCCACTTTTCCAAAGTCAAAATTTTTTTGGGTCAGTGCTTATTATTCTTGTCTAGTTTCGTTAGAAACGGATAATAATAGCTAGATAAATAGTATATCTAAACATGCTGAGCCGCAAGGCATTAAAATGAGGTTTAAATTGTATGGGCGTGTCAACGCCCACTTTTTCATTGCTCACCTAGATCTTCTCGTGTACCAAATTTTAGCTCTCTAGCTATAACGGAAGTGCTTCATCAATTTGATGAGTGTGTCAGTGGTCAGTGAGTATGTCTTAAAATATGCACTTTTTGCACCTCTATATCTCCGGAAGCTTTCATTGTAAAACTTTCAAACTGAGGTTATATGAGGTTATATGAATTTATTCTAATTATGATTTAAATTTCATAATTTTACGGTCGCGGGGAACAAAGTTATGAGGGGGATAAAAACAGCTCGAATGGCTTCGTGTAAATATACACACTGCGTGCATTGGCCAGAACTTGGCCTGGCACACTGCTGTGCGCCTAGATAGCATGCACGATGCTATTAGTAAATTTGTCAATAGTTGTACAGATGCCACAGGTCAACAAAATACCATTTTGTACTATGGACAAAAGTACAAATCTAGAAACAATTACCGTGGTAATAACACACGATCACGTGGAAGAAATAATTATCCACGTAGAAATAATAACAACAATTATAATAGTAATAATAATAATAACAATTATTACAGAAACCAACAAAGATTTTATAATAATAATCGTAGGAACAATAACTACGTAAGAGCAACAGAATCAAATGAAAACAATTCGGAAAACTCCGAACTTCCCCTGGGATCAAATCAGTAAAAATTTACCATCTTAATCTAAACTTGAGCTTCTTTATAAATATTCAATTAGGCAATACTAACACTACACTCACAATCTTAGTAGACACTGGCGCAGACATTTCATTAATAAAATCAAAATTCTTTAAACTAAACCAAATTAATACTAACAAAACAACAACTTTGAGTGGAATAGGACAGGGTAATATCAAATCGATTGGAAGTACGTTTTGCGATTTAAAATTTAAAAAATTGTAATACCACATTATTTCCAAGTAGTAGATAATAATTTTCCAATACCATACGATGGAATCATTGGCATGGACTTTATAAAACGTTATAATTGTATATTGGATTTCAAGCAAGACAATGATTACATTATCCTTAGACCATTTAATATACCACATACAGTAGATATACCTATTACGAATAACTGCAATGAAATTAATATACCTCCAAGATGTGAAGTAATACGTCGAGTAAATTTTACCAATTCAAATAATGAATTATTAATTCCAAATTAAGAAATTGAACCAGGTGTTTTTATACCAAATACATTAGTTAAATCTGACAAAGCATTTATTCGTATTCTAAACACTAATAACACCATTACTAAAATCAAACAAAGTAACATAAAAACCGAAAACATCTCTGATTATGAAATTATCAAAGAAAATTTAGGCAAAAATTCAAAAAGAAAATCAGGTATATTAAATATTTTACTGAAACATTTTCCACAACAATTTAAAACAACATTAACAAAACTATGTTCAACATATAGTGATATTTTCGGTTTGGAATCAGAAACAATAACAACTAATAATTTTTATGAACAAAAATTGAGAGTAAAAGATAGAGAACCAGTATATATTAAAAATTAGCGTATACCACATACACATAAAGAAGAAATTGACAAACAGTGAAAAAATTAATAAACGATAAGATTATTGAACCTTCCTATTCTGAATACAACAATTCAGTCTTGTTAGTACCAAAGAAATCACTTCCTAACTCTGACCAGAAAAGATGGAGACTTGTCATAGATTACAGACAAATAAATAAAAAATTAATTGCAGATAAATTCCCATTACCTAGAATTGATGATATATTAGACCAACTAGGTAGAGCAAAATATTTTTCCTGTTTAGACTTAATGTCAGGCTTTCACCAGATCAGTTTAGAGACTTAACAGCTTTTTCAACCAACAATGGTTCATACAGATTTACTAGATTACCTTATGGTTTAAAGATAGCACCCGATTCCTTTCAACGAATGATGACACTTGCTTTCAGTGGTTTAAAACCAGACCAAGCTTTTCTATATATGGATAATTTGATCGTATGGGGATGCTCCGAAAAACAAAAAACGTTTTCGATCTAAGTCGAAAGAACAATCTTAAATTACATCCTGAAAAATGTTCATTCTTCATGAGAGAAGTAACATACCTTGGTCACAAATGTACAGATAAGGGAATATTACCAGACGATAGTAAATATTCAATAATTGAAAACTATCCAACACCAACTGACGCAGATAGTGCAAAAAGATTCGTAGCCTTTTGTAACTACTATCGAAGATTTATTAAAAATTTTTCTGAATACTCCAGACATTTAACAAAATTATCCAAGAAAAATACACCCTTTGAATGGACGAAAGATTGTGATTTTGCATTTAAATATCTCAAAAAGGAATTAATGAGTCCAATCTTACTACAGTATCCTGATTTCACCAAGGAATTTTGTATAACAACAGATGCAAGTAAACACGCTTGTGGTGCTGTTTTAACACAACAACACGAAGATAAACATTTAGCTATTGCCAATGCATCCAAAACATTCACAATAGGAGAAAGTAATAAATCAACAACTGAGCAAGAATTAACTGCAATTCATTGGGCAATTACCCACTTCAGACCATATATATATGGAAAACATTTTCATGTCCGTACTGATCATAGACCACTTTCTTATTTATTTTCAATGAAAAACCCAAGCTCCAAGTTAACGAGAATTAGAAGAATATGACTTTACAGTAGAATATCTTAGGGGAAAAGATAACCATATTGCCGACGCTCTATCGCGAATAACAATAAATGACTTAAAAGACATGAGTAATAAAATCTGTTCTATATTAAGAGTCACGACTAGATCGATGACCAATACAGAAAAAGACAAGAATAGTAATACACTAAATAACAAGCATAAATTTGATAAAAATAAAAATAATGATAAGCCCAGTATATATGTACCTTTAACAAACACTGACGTCAGAAAATACTATAAGCTAAAGATTTCCCCCGGAAGATGTTATATCAAACGTGGAAAATCTATAGTAACATATATACATATTAATAATTTGTTTACTAAGGAGAATTTTGACTTAGGACAATTTTTCTCTAGGCTCGAAAAAGTGGCCGGGAAACACAATATATATAATTTACAAGTGGCACCTAGTGAGAAAATTTTCGAATTTATCTCTATTAATGAATTTAAAATTATGGGCAATAAAATATTAAATAAAATTAAAGTAGCGCTACTAAATAAGGTGACCCAAATTGATAATAAGAATGCCAAGGCAATTCTCGAACTTATGCTGAAATATCACGATGATCCCATAGAAGGAGAACATTGTGGAATATATAGAACATTAGAAAAAATAAAAAGATATTACTATTGGAAAAATATGTCCAAGGACATGTCACAAATGCCAAACTGCTAAAACTTTAAAACATAACAAAAGTCCAATGACTGTGACACCAACGCCAACAAAACCATTTAATACGGTAGTGGTAGACACAATAGGACCATTCCCAAAATCATTATTTGGAAATGAATATGCTATCACAATAATATGTGATTTAACTAAATATTTAGTTACTATACCAATAAAAGACAAAAGCGCTAAAACAATCGCTAAGGCGATATTTGAAAATTTTATACTTACCTATGGTCCAATGAAGACGTTCATTTCGGACATGGGAACAGAATATAAAAATTCTATTTTAACAGAACTATGTAATCTACTAAAAATTGAAAAACTAACATCGACTGCTCATCACCACCAAACAGTAGGCACAATAGAAAGAAGTCATAGAACTTTCAATGAATATGTACATATCTATAGACAAGTATGATTGGGACGAATGGCTAAAATATTTTACTTATTGTTTTAATACAACACCTTCAACAAGGTCCTTATGAGTTAGTCTTTGCAAAAACACATAATAGTTTTCAGATATTCAATGTAGATGAAGTGGCACCACTATATAATATAGATGACTATGCCAAAGAAACAAAATTTAGGTTAGAAGTAGCCTATAAGAGAGCTCAACAATTATTAGATAAAAATAAACTTAGGCAAAAATTAAACTATGATAGGGATATACTTGATTATAACTTTAAAATAGGAGATCTAGTTTTACTGAAAAATGAAGCAGGTCATAAATTAGAAACCCAATATAGAGGACCTTACAAAATTAAGAAAATAGACTTAAGAAATAATGTAACTATAGTTGATAAGCAAACAAATAAAACACAAATAGTTCATAAGAATAGACTTAAGCTATGTACAGACGGTTGTCAGATCTTACAATATTGCCAGTAAAATGTGCTAAAAATTTCTTACAACCGTGTGAACTGGCAATTTTTGCCAGACGCCGTTGCTAGAAAAGCATTGTCAGTCCATTGCAAGACTAGCAACTGACAACAAATTGTCAGACATCTTACAATCGTGTGAACACATTGTAAAATTATTGCCAGATATTTGTCAGACATTTTAATATTGTCCGATGTGCGAAGTTCATGCATCTGACAATGGCGTCATTGTAAGATAATTCTTTCTATGGGCAACACTGCACACGCTTGATTTTAAATAAAAAATTTATAATAAAATATATGCAGACAAAATCATTGCAGTTGCTTCTTTATGATACATAATAATTTATACTTTCACTTTTTACATTAAACACAAACACAAACGATAAATATTTAATAAATATTAAAGTCTGGCAACGCATAACAACAGATCTAACAATTTGTGCATATGACAACCGTGTGAACTGACAATTTTTCTACTGACGATTTTGTCAGATGAATTTATTGTCATACAACCGTCTGGCAATAAATTGTAAGATTTTCTGACAACCGTGTGAACTGACAAGAAATATTGTGCTGGCAATTTTCGATTGCCAGTACATTGTCAGCACATTGCCAGATCTGACAATATTGTAAGATCTGACAATCGTCTGTACATAGCTTTGAGTTATATAATATTAAATAATTAAAAACGGTATGTGCACTACCAATCAAACTAAATATTTTACAATAACCCCTAGTTTTTAACTTAAAAATTAAGTACGTAATTAGCAAATTTTTATTTAAAATTAAATTGTAATTAAATACAATTTCATTTTTTCAGTGGTTAATTAAAGTTATTATTAAATTGCGTTGAAAGTACGGCAGCACTCAAAAATTTCCAAATATTATGGAAAGCTTTCCAAAGAACAACTGTTTAACATAAACAAAAAAGTAAGGTTATCAAAATGCAGAAAATTAAAATTGCATAAAAACACGTTTTATGAAACCAAAGGAGCATCAGAATGCATTTTTCTATTTATTTATACCATGATATGAAACTATGAATTGTTTATGTTATCTATTTATGCAAATTAAACGAAATTCGTCCTAACACGACCACATGATGTTTTCAACCCAACCACATGATGTTCATGTGTATGTTTGCAATAAACACACACACCCATAAAAACATATGGTGCGCTCATAAAACTTAAATACTACTTAATTACACAAGGTTAAGCATTTAATTATTATTTAATTATGCAGTCAAAAACACAATTTCGTATTTAATTAGAACTTAAAAATAATTACAGTTTGATTATTAAGTCAAGAAATGGGCACAAGTAATTAGATTTTAATTATACTTCAGTAGGACTTTTCATCTGTAAAAGAATGTCCATAAAACTAACGTTATATGAACATTCTTGCAAAAGGTGGAGTTGTAGCGTGTTCTAACTATCACTATGACCAGCTTTGTATAGTAAACATTTAAGTCAACTTGACCGCAACATACATAACATCCAATTGTATTGAAAGCATTTTTGTGCACTGGACATTTGACACTCATGCACTCGGGCAAATACCGCTGCATGAAGTGTTAGATAAATACATTGACAGACTGCAACGTAAATATGTATTTTGTACAACGGCCATTTGACACTCGCAAGTCTGATCAAAGACCGCAGCATAAAGCATTTGAATAAATCATATTTAATAATAATATGTGTTTACAAAATCTAGCTTTTACAAGTTACTTATAAGACACACGCCGCACGTCTACCGTTAGAAACCTAAAGGGAACAATTTGCTTATTAAGCATATACCTTTGCTTTTCTCTCTTATGTTAATATAGGTTAAGCATTATTCTCATAGTTAGTATATAAGCTGATGTAATTTAGTTTTAGAATTTTAATAATTATTAAACAACGTTCCTAAGAGCTCCTAGCTGAGCTCAGGAAATTATCTTTTATTTAAAATAATTAAATAAAATAAATAAATAAATAATTGAAATTTATTTGCTAATAGTTTAGCATGTCTATGTACGTATTTCATTGGCGCTTGAACCAAATCATTAGTAGACCTTAACCACAAATTTTAAACAGTCACAAACCTCTTACTTTATGCATAGACTTTCAAAAACTATATGAGAATTCATAAAACAATAATACTTTTGAAAATCACAAAGGAAAAAATAAGCTTAGTAGGCTTTGAAACTGCTACAAAACCCAGCAAATAATTTATATACAGGTGAACTCATTTTATTTTTCTACATCCTTATATGTACACTACTGACAATATGTCAAATAATAAATTTTCTTTAAATAAATAAATAAAATAAAACAAATAAAATATTAATTTAAAATAACTTCCTTTTACACTAACACAGAAGTAATTATTTCACTAAGTTCACACAGTTACAACAATTTTGTATTGAAATCAACAGTAACAGTCAATTGCTCTAGTTGCTCTACTCTATCATGTCTGTAAGAGTGGAACATCTAATGTACATATACCAAAAATTAAACAACTCGCACTTTATTGTAAAATATACATTCGTTCGGTCTGTGAAACTAAAATTAATAGAAGTGTTCAAAAAGTTAAGTACAAATCAATAGTGTATAAAAGAAATTTCAAAAGTTTAATTAAATATATATATGTACATATGTATTTCTTTTTCAAATTTTAGATACGTATTTATAAAAATCAAAGTGCGTTGCAGGTTGAAGGAAGCGTGAAGAGGCTAGACCACCTAGATTATTTTATGCTTTTATTTGTTTTTAAATATTTTAATTACACAAATTATTTATTTTTCTATAATAAAAAATAATTAAAGCAATATGAAAATCATGTTTATTAATGTAATTATGTAGGTTTGACTAGATTGCTATGACAATTATATACATCAAGTGTGATCAGTCAGACGCGACTACCACATGCATTATCAATGACAAGTAAAAATACGGCAGAGTAAGCAGGTCAGCTATATATGTTCCATAGTAGACATTTTTAATTAGTTAGACAAAGATGCAAAATCACACGTACACAAAAGTTTACATCACTTTTTCCACATTGCCCTTAACAAACTGCTAGAAACTTAGATGTATAAAGCCATCAACACTCCCAGTCAAATGACCGGTCATTTGACTGGGAGTGTTCTTGCTGGGTTGCTACCAGTTTATAGAAGCCATGTAAAAATTCTCGGGTGTCTATTTATAACGAAAACAAAAACAAATTTTGAGTGCTTTGTTTTTGTTTTCAATATAAATAGCCAGACGAGAATTTTCACATGACTTCTATGAACTGGCAGTTGGTGTATTTATTTTTTCAGTCTAACATAGCGTCTATACCTAATAAAAATTTATCATAAATGATCAAACAAAATAAGTCCGCAACTTCAGGAAAAATCGCTGTCAAATTAACAGAGCCCATAATAAAATCTACAGCAGTAACTTCAAATGTTCTCTAATTTTGTTTTATTTTCTTTTGTGCTTATTTTTCTTTGTAGTTGTGTTAACAAAATGTATGAAATTTACTGAAAGTATGGTAACATTTTTCAGAGAATAAGTATTTGTATGTGAGAGCATAGGAAAAAACGCTGTCAAGTTCTGGCCAATGCACACAGTGTATATTTACACGAAGCCATTCGAGATGTGTTTACCCTCCGCAATCTTAAAATTATGAAATTTAAACCATAATTAGAATAAATTCATGTAACCTCATATGCGAAGTTTGAAAGTTTTACAATGAAAGGTTCCGCCCATAAAAATTAGTGTGTGCTAGTGAGCTGAAATTCGACACAGAGCTGGGTCTAGGTGAGCACTAAAATAAAAAAAATCTAAAAACTCGGAAATTTTCGCCAGGAGGGCGGGGCTACGCCCATAAAAGTCAGAATTAAAAAAGCTAATATAAGGCGCTTAATGGAAGCTGTTTTATTGAAATTTGGCGTACATACTGCTATAATTCAAGGCTATAAATATTTCGTTTAAAAAGTGGGCCTTGACACGCCCATATAATTTAAACCTCATTTTCGTGTACTACGGCTCAGCATATTAAGATATACTATTTATGTGGGTATTATTATCCGTTTGCAACGAAACTTGAGACGAATAAGCACTGGGCGAAAAAAATCTTAAGTTTGGAAAAGTGGGCAGGGCTACGCCCATAAAAATTAAAAGTTGCGCTATGGAGCTGAAATTTGATATACAAGTAGGTCTAGGTGAAAAACCACCTAGAAAAATCTGAAAACCCAGAAATTTTAGTAAGAGGGGCGGGGCTGCTCCCACAAAAAATTAAAAATTAAAGTTGCGCTTATGAGCTAAAATTTGAGAAACCAACTAGAAAAATCTGAAAACTCAAAAATTTTTACCAGAATGGGCGGGGCCACGCTTATATTGTTTAAAACCAAGCTAATTTAGTGAAACCTTGCATACGCATTGCACGTATACAAGACTTTAAACTATCACCTTAAGAAGTGGGCATGATCACTTTTGATGTCTTCTGAATTTAATACAGGCCCGTACTTCAGTAACGACTTCACTTTAAGAAATTCCTTACGACGCTACTCTGAGAATTTCAATGTTGCACACATTAACTGCCAAAGTATTAAACCTTCGGGTGGTTATTCTAAGATTGATAAGTTGAGATCTATTGTTACTAGTTCTTTTTTGGATGTAATCGCAGTCTCAGAAACTTGGTTAAAACCATATGTCTCATCACGAGCTGTTGAAATACCTGGTTTCAAGTTTTGTAGAAATGATCGTATAGGGGTGGTGGAGTAGGCATTTACATCTCTAGTATGCGTAAGTACAAGAAAGTTTTTCAAGTCTCTCAATTGCGTGTTTGTGAATCGTTATTTTTAGAGCTATGCTTTGGTGATGTTAAGCTTCTTTTTGGGGTTATATATCTACCATATGGTGACATTGCGTCATTTGAGAACCTTCATATTGATCTTCTGTCAAGTTATTCTAATATTTTAATTGTTGGTGATTTTAATTGTAATATGTTTGATGGTTCGAAATCGTCTGCGATGCGTGAAATATGTTGTAGATGTAATTTATCTATTGTTCATAATTCTAGGCCAACGCATTATGATGTTGTTCATGGCTCAACTTCTCTTATAGACTTTTGTTTAGTCAGTGATATAACGAAAATTATTATGTCCAATCAAGTGGATTGTCCATATATTTCACGTCATAGTTTGATTTTCCTGTCTTTTCAATTAAGCGTTGAAAGACATGTGGAATATATTGAATATCGTGACTTTAAGTCGATGAATTGGGAGGGGCTGTGCTTATATTTATCTAATCTTGATTTCTCTGTTTTGTACTGTAGTGACACTGATTCTCAATGCCTGTTTATTACGAATCTATTTAATTTGTTTTTATCTTTTGTTCCGGTAGTAAAAAAGAGAATTTCATATGAAAAAAAGTGTTGGATGAAATCAAGAGAAATTATATTTGCACAATCCCTTAGAGATTTAGCTTTTCATGCATTTGTACTTAACCGATCTGATGAAAACTGGAAAACTTATTGCAGATTACGTAACAAAGCCAAGAATGTGATTCGTAGAATAAAGCGTCTACATTTTTGTAGACTATTCAGGGACTTGGATTCCTCTGGTGTATGGAGAATTTTAAAGGGTCATGGTTGTTTAGGTGATGAGTTGTTGGCTTATGATGGTGATGTTGATGAACGGAATGATTTCTTTGTTGCTAGTGGTTCTTCTTCAGCTCGTGGTGCGTTTGATTTTGAATCATTTGATGAATTTATTGATTCCTTTTCGTTTCGTTGCATAAATGAACAAGAATTATCGTGTGCTTTGGATAGAGTGAAGTCTAGTTCTGTTGGTGCTGATGACATTTCCGTAAGATTTATTAAACTACTTTACCCACTTTTGTCTGGACATATCTTATTTTTTGTTAGTAGTATTTTAACTTCGTCCAAATTTCCATCTTTTAGGAAAACTGCTAGAGTTACTCCGTTGCCTAATGCTATGTTCAGACGGCAACATGAACCACTTGGTTCGCTCTCTGAACCACGATTGCGAACCATGCCGTTCAAACGACAAATTCGTGGTTCGTTTTGACCCATAGTTTCTAACTTAATATTTAAGTACATAATTAGCTAATTTTTACTTAAAATTAAATTTTTTTACCCTGCGTTTACACATGCAAGTACCTTGCATGCAAGCTCTGTGTACGTATTATCAACGAAAATTTCATACAAATGCCCGACTGTCTTGCAACTTGCATGTTTGCCTTTTATTGCAGAGTTGTCCATAACATAAAAAAGTTTAATTTTGGGGGAACCAGATAGTATTGAACTAAATTCGTGTTATTTTAATGTTATTTATGTCTAAAATATTCATTAACTGCTTGATTTATGAATATTTAAGAAAATAAATATTAAATTAGCTTTTGAATGTATTTAAAATTAGTAAAAACTCATATAACATTACACTGAAATACAGTTAATTTCTACTAAGGTATTAATAGGGCAACACTGTTAGCTAACTTTCCATTTACTTGCTGCAAGTGAAACAAGTCACTGTCTTGTAAAATTCCTTGGTAGTTGAGTTGGAAGTAGACTGCAAGTGCCGAAAATGTAGTTGTGTTAGTAAGAGTTTGAGTGTATTGAGTTTTTCGAACTTGCACTTGCACGTGTAAACCCTAGGTTAGATACGATTTCATTTTTTCAATGGTCAATTAAAGTTCTTATTAAATTACGTTGAAAGTACGGCAGCACTAGAAAATTTCCAAATACTATTGAACGCTTTGTCTCTGTCCAAACTTGCAATTTTTGTTGCAGCAATTCTTGAGTTTATTGGTTAAAGGGTAAGAAGATTAGGGAGGGGTACACAGTTTTGTGCTCTGTAATTCTCTTTTGATTTATAATTCGTAATTGTTAATTTCAAGTTGCTAGTTGTAAATATTTGACGTGTTTTATAATTTTATTTCTTCAGTTGTATGAGAACCAAAAATATTAGAAAAAGAAAATATAAGTATTATTTTTCAGGAAAATTTGTGGTGTAATAGAATTTTTTAATGCATAATTGAAAAATTAGAATTTCATAATGTGTACACTTATGTATGCAATTTCAAAGCAAAATTTTAAGAAATTCCAGCAACAAAAATTGTAAGTCTGACCGAGGATTTTCCAAAAAACATAAGCAAAACATGTAGAAAATTATAATTGCATAAAATAAATTTTATGAAAACAAACGAACGTCATAATACATTTTTCTATTTATTTATTCCATGATATGAAACTATATATTGTCCTATATATTTATGAAATTTAAACGAAATTCTTTTTAATACGAGCACATGATGTTTTCAACACGACCACATGAAGCTTATGTGTATGTTTTCAATAAACACACACGCATAAAAACATATGGTACGTTCATAAAGCTTAGGTGGTATTATATTACACAAGGTTGGGAATTTAATTATTATTTAAATATGCACTCAAAAACACAATTTCGTATTTAAATATAACTTAAAAGTAATTACAATTTGGTTACCAACTCAAAATATGGGTATTAGCACTTTTCGGGCTAGATTTAACAAGAATTCAGTCACTCAAAACGCGAAAAAAATGTTTTGTCCCAAAAAACGCGTGAATTAGTACTTTTTATAATTATCTTTCAGAAAATTTTTTTAATTTTTGTCCAATATGTATATAAGTTATAATCTTTGTGCATTTTTTCTTCCTTTAATCTAATAATATCGACTTTTTACTCATTTAATTTTGCTAGTTTGCTTTATTAATTTAAAAAAGAAGACTATAGAATAATCTTTTATTTCCTCCAAATTTTTTGTGCTTTGATAAAAACAGATAATTTATGTTTTAGGAAGAGTGAGAAATCGAAATTTTATTTTAAAACGACCAATTTTATATGTATGTACTTATGTAAACGTAGATACATACATAGGTATATATACTTCTATTATATATATATATGTATATATATATATATATATGTATATGTACACTATTTATGGGTACCTTATTTAAATTTAATATGAAATCTAATATCTCAAGCTATGTATGTGTTGATCTCATGATTTTCTAATAAATTATTGTACAACAATGTTTTCGATGTTTTGATTTATATTTATATTATATATTATATTTTTTCAATTTAACCCTTTTTCAAATTTTTTTTACGCTTTTTGAGTATCAAGAGTTGGCATCACTGTTCTCATTTATATATATACATACTAGTCTGCTGCATAAGACTTCTTATAAGAACTTTCAAGACATGAGGGATTTTTCAAATGCTTTACTACAGCGAAATCTTATAAAACAAACGTTAACAACACTGTTTGCAAGAAATGTATTTGAGTATTGTAGGTATAAGAGTAAAGAAGAAAACACTTCGTGACGGAAGAATTTGTGATACTAGCTTCTTTCTACGTATAAGCACGTGTACGAACGTCATGCATGTATAGAGTTGCCAGATACCAAAAGTCAAATACCTGGACAATGAAAAAAATTCAACTGGATTTTGAAAAAATACATGGACAATTTAAAAATAAGCTTAAAAAGCAGTGTTGATGCTTTTTGAAGATATTGTTTTGGTTGTAAATTGCCAGTGATGTACAAAATAGAGGAACTAATCAGTGTTAGGGAAAATTACAACTGGTTGTACATTTGCAAGCACTATTGTTTCTTTTTATTTGGTATTAAAAATTTTTCCTAAGAAGATATAAAAACACAACCAGAAAACAGAAATTTTTGCCTTGTTTTAATAAGAAAAGCTGATCCTTATGTATTTTTATCTCCTGATTACGATTCCGTCATTAGTTTTAATCTGTAAAACAATTTCCTTTATTTCGATAGCTTTACATTGAGGAGCATAGTTTAGTCCATAAAACTTTTTATTATATTTTTTACTTAAATAAGTAGTTGTTATGAATTTTTGTCCGCTAATTACGAAAAAAAGATTTCTTATATTCTTATACCCTCTAGTTTCAGAGATTTGTGCATTATATTTAAAAAATAATATCTCGAATTTTTCTTTTCTTACGCCAACAAAAAATATTATTTCTAATAATATGACGTCGCTGATTTTGAATGTAGCCTCTATTTTTTGATAAGTTCTGATTATTTTAGTGAGCCTAATTACGAGTGTCGTATTTCGAATACGAAGAGTTTGTAAAGCAATATTCTTTAGTCTTGT
Source organism: Tachina grossa (assembly GCA_949987645.1). NCBI lineage: Eukaryota > Metazoa > Arthropoda > Insecta > Diptera > Tachinidae > Tachina > Tachina grossa. Next base: position 95,834,384 of record OX465274.1, read on the forward strand.
ACAAAGTAGTCGTAGTAGAAGTCGAAATACCACAGTCGTGATTAGGCCCAATAATTTTGCATTAAAAATTAAAATTTTTCCTTAAAATTGTTTTTTTTTCTGGTAAAAGCTGCAAATTTCGATATAATAACTACAAATAAAACAAAAATTTTCTGGATTGGTCAATACAACATTTATTTATTATTATACGTAATAATTGCATTCATCAGATATGTGATACAAAAAACAAATTTTTTGGGAAGGCATGAGAGAGTAAAAATTTTAGTCTTTTTTTGTGAGACTAGAGGTGATAGATAAATAATAAAACTATATTCGTAATCAGCGGACAAAAATACATAAGAACCAGTTAATTTAATTTCAAAAATTTAAATAAAAAAATTTAAGAACTAAACCAAAAAGACACGATTTTTAACATCCATGTAATAAGAGTACGATATCATGATATACTCAATGCTCATCTACTCAAATAGAATTTAATGAAATTTAATAATCCAGAAAGTATTTTTAAGCTTGGGGACCATTCGTGATATATTAAGTGAATTATAAAAAAGTGGCATAAATTAAGCATATGCTAATTGTCACTATATCTTTAAAACTAGAGCTGCTGGGGAAAAACTAATGATGACATCCTAATCAGCAGATAAAAATACATAAGGATCGGCTATTTTAAATGAAGTAATAAAAGCACTGTTCCGCTGTGTAATTAATTAAAAAATATAATCGATAAAGAAATTATTTTTCAAAGTTTAAGAAATAATTTTTAACTGGATAAATTCTATGTTAGCTGGTAACTGGATGAGGCTCTAAAAAACTGGAAAATCCAGGCCATTCCAGGCCGTCTGGGAACCCTATGCATGGATGTGTGTATGATCTTTTATTTTTCTGCGCACATGCAAGGGCACACACATGCATTAACATTAGTTGTATGTGGTTAATCACATAATAGCTTACCATCTACATATTACACACACACTCAAACGTACAATATGAAAAATAACAAGCATACACTAATCAACAGTACTTCTTTTGAGTGTTTGTTTTGTTTTGCTGTCTTGGCGTTTTCGCTTGTTAACACTGATATACAAGTACACCAATACATCCATCGTGCTTCGCTTACAGTACGACAGGATTTATTGTTGGTTTAGTATAATACATGAGACGTGAATACATTTAAAAATCATGACGTTTTTACATTTCAAGACTGTTTACGCAGCTCTCTAATACATACATACGTGAATAGTTGGCAGGAGTTTTATTTTCTGTTATTTGCTTTTTTACAATAGATTAACAAATTAAGCAAAAAATAATTAATAAAATGTGTTATATTTTTTTAAATTCATAGACGCATCCATTTTTTTGGTTTGTTTTTTGTTTACTCATGGATATGTGTATGTGTGTACTCATTTTGTTTTGATAGCTAGTTCTGATAAATTAGCGATAATGTGTTATCAAAACTAGCGATGATAGCAAATTCTTCATGGTTCGCAACTAGGTTCAAAATGAACCAAGTTGGTTCGTTCTCAAAAATTTGTATGGCGAACCATCTTGATTCAATCAAGATTCGACCGTGAACCTCGAATGAGAGAGCGAACCTCGATAATTGCTGTCCGTGTGAACATGCTATAAGTCTAAAGTGGTTCGCAGTCCCGATGACTTTCGGCCGATCTCAATTTTACCTGCTCTTTCTAAAGTTGTCGAACACATTCTCAAAGACCAAATTCTTGAGTTTGTTGTTGATAATGTACATGAAAAACAATTCGCATTTCGTAAAGGATTTAATACTACATCACTGCTTCTCACCATGACTGATAATATTAGGCACAATGTGAATAATAGTAATTTAAATGTTTTAATTTCCTTGGATCTATCTAAAGCTTTTAACTCCATTAATCATTTGGTTCTACACACAAAAAAATATAAGAGGTAATATTAACTAAGCTTGCATAGGTAGCTTTCTTTATATGAAAGTAAAAAACTTGGGTTTTATTAACTATGCAGTTAGGTGATTTGTACATTTCACATTACCTAAAATCCGAGTTAATATAAACTATTGCAATAAGGTACATACATATGTATGTACATATACATTGAAAATAGGTTTTAGTAAAGATTTGCTATCAATTACGCGCTTTCTAGTTTTTTGTTTGTTAAACAAGTCCCAATGATCGATTTAAATGCAATTTGAACTTAGAGGAGTTCTTATTTGCTATGCCATATCTTGAAAAAGACAAAATTTTCGAAATGAAAATACTTAACACTAATGTGTCTATTTACATAAATTAAAGAACAATCTGTAGGAATTCATGTCAAAAGACTGTATACTAAGCCATTACTACTTTCTACAGTACAATACCTCTAAGTCCACATCCCATATTGCGAAAATTTTGTCTTTTTCAAGACACTGTATACCAAATAAGAACTCCTTAAAGTCCAAGATTCATTAAAATCGACCCCTTGAGCTTATTAAACAAACAAAAAACTAGAAATCGCGTAACCCGATTTTCTTGGATATATGGGAGTAAAATAAGGTAGCAAACGGCAAAAAAATATTGAATGAGTTACTAAATGAGTGCATTACACAATCAAATACCACCATCCAAGTATTTAAAAAGTAATGTTTTGCATAAATTTTGTAATTTGTTAAAGTAAATTCCCATAATATATAAGGTGTCCTTACTTTTGCGGCTCGAGCTTACGATGTTTCTCTAAATATTTTTTATTTTTCTACATTTACGAAATTAAGGTCATAACTTATGCTTTGCTCTTGTGTGTTTAGTCGTTTTTTTGTTGCTTAGTTTTTGAAATAAAATTAAAAATCTAAGAAACTTTAATTATATGGTGGTGTGTCCTCAGTTTTGCGGTCTACTGTATGTATCTATTACTTTTATTATTAAACAAAAACTTCTATCGTGTATTTTTATAAAACTGATGAACTAAACATTCTTCATCGATTTTCTCGAAAACACATTTTTGTCCCATAATGAAAGCAGAAACAAACCGACGACATTTCATATTTGGCATATCGCACGATTATATAGGATAGTGAATCACGGCTTTTAGGGGCCAGGCCATTCACGTATTACATAATGTTATTTTCGGAGCTTTCATACCCACCCCCTTTTGTAATGTTTCTACAAAATTTTCAGTATAAATTTTTTAAACCGCAATAAATCCTTACCCACACCTCACGGAGCGTTGCGTAATATGTGAACAGCTCCTTAGCAACAGTTCATTCAAGGCGTATTTATTAGGTGGCAGCACTATACCAGGTGACTAATGTCATTAAACCAATCTAAATATCAAAAATAAGCCTAAAAGCATGCTTTTATTTGGGCATACATAACTACCTTTCGAATATTCAGTTTTGTATGGTGTTTGACATTTTCTATTATAAACATGCAATTTGACGATGCTACCCTGTTTTGAAAAGTGAGAAGGTAATTTATACCAACAAAGTACATGTGGTTGTTGCTGTTGTAATATTTGTTGTAGAATCGCGGATACCTGATTGATGTGCCTTGAGTTCATTTATTAAACCTAGATTGATTAACCATAACATATAACAATGTACTGGCATATAAAAAAATTGGTATTTAACGATATTTTTTTACGTCGAATTTTACTTCTCTCCACCCATAGCCAATAACTGACCGTTTACACATGCAAGTACAAGTGCAAGTAACTCAATACATCGACATATATTTAATAATACAATCATAATGCTACAAGTTGTAGGCTCACTGGCAAGAGATTTTCATTACAAGTAATTTTTTCACTTGCATGTAGGAGAATTGTCAAAAATAAAAACAGTGTTACCCTTTAAGTATTTTATTTTAATTTTAATGGATAGCTTACATGGAATAATTTTTAAAATGCTATTATTTCAACTTATATACAGAAAAAATAAAACAAAAAGTAAGAACATGTAATCAAATATGACTTATTATTGATTTGCAATATAAATTTATCATTTATTTTGGTATAAAGTTGATCACTAATTTCGTTTCCCTGTAATGTTCCTATACCAAAAATTTGGCAGCTCACACATTAAAAACTAATATAGACAGAGAAAAAATACAAACAACGCACAGAAGAAAGAGAAAAACTAAATTTTCAAATATTTATAGTAAAGCACCCCATACACGTTTCAATTCAATTGTGAATTGAGTCTTTCAATTGAATTGATTCTTGGCCACGCACTTCATAAACTGAATTGAAAGATTTTCATTCAACTGTCAAATTTATATATTTTTCACAATTAAAAATTTTAAAATTTAAAACTTCTATTGCATTTATTCATTAATTTTAATATTTTTTATTTAGAATTCAATGAAATTAAATACAATTTTAAACATACATAAATTTTTCTATACAAAATAAAGCTAAAAACATAAATTGAAAGATTTACTAGTCAACATGAAAAAATCAAAATCTTTTGATTTTTCTTCAACCAACTCGACAACTGCCAAACTAATCAATTGACAGAGCCATACACGCTTTGATTTGGACAACAACCGACTCAATTGAAAATTTAATTGAATCGTGTATGGGGTGCTTAAAATATAGAAAAATGAAAATAAACTTGCACTTGACTGTGTAAACAATCAAGCAAGTTGCGAATGTTTTTATTATTTCATTCAATGTATTGGTTGTTAATACGTACACGCAACTTGTAACAAGTTACCTGTATGTGTAAATGAAGCGTAAGCTAGAACAGTAAAGCAATAAACACATTCACCACAGCAAGCTACCGACTACCAAATGTAAAGGGTAGAATACACATGTTTATATGAGAATGATTATTTTGAAGACAGCAAGGCAACATGGTGGCAGGTTGTTGTCTATGCTGATTTTGTCGTTGTAGTCCAATTAAACTAATTTCTATTTTGTTGGCTACAATGAGAAAATTCAGTATTGCCAGTATAATACAAAATGTTGAATGAATGATTTTGTACAATTATTTCATATTAGTCCCTGTCCATACTTGCAATTTTTGTTGCAGCAATTCTTGAGTTTATTGGTGAGAAAGGTGAGAAGATTGGGGAGGGGTACATAGATTCATGTGCTCGGCAATTCTCTTTTGAATTGAAATTCGTAATTGTTAATTTCAAGTTGTTAGTTGTATTTGACGTTTTTTATAATTTTATTTCTTTAGTTGTATGAAAAACAAAAAAATGTAAGAAAAAGTAAATATAATTGCTAATTTTTCAAGGAAATTTGTTGTGTAATAAGTTTTTTTAATGCATAATTGCAATATTAGAATTTCATAATGTGGACACTTATGCAATTTGAGAGCAGAATTTTAAGAAATTGCAGCAACAAAAATTGCAAGTCTGGACGAGGACTTATTTAATAGAAACAATATCGAAAAATTGATGTAAAGAATAAATTGATTCATTTTTGTACTTTTACGTGAAATAAGTACATTTTAAAAGAGTAATTAATTTTTATAAATGCAAAATATATAAAAGTGGCAATACTGAACAATGTATTTGTACTTGAATATCAGCTGCAGATAGTGCTGCTGCCGTCTCCAAAATAATTAAGTAGCCGACTACGAGGCGACAAATGCTGCTAGCGGCATTTGAAGTCGTGTGTTCGTGTAGCCTGCTCTGGTGAATGTGTTTAATGCATAACAATAAAATATACCAATAAGAAAGAAGAGTAACATTAAAACGTAACAACAATAACAACAAGCGCAATGTAAAGAGAAATATGAAAAAAACCATGAAAAACAGATCTCAAGTCATTTTTTCTACCCCTCTTTCTTCTCTACACCGCTCGCTAACAAACAAAAAGTGACGTCGAAAAATAGACTTCATTAGTCTTCGTGTGAATTAGGTGTTTAATAAAAACTTCCCTGCAAGAAATGAATGACCGAAACTAACACAAAAGTAATTCTTTCACTAACTCAGTTGCAACAATTTTGTATTGAAATCAACAGTCAATTGCTCTAGTTGCTCTACTCTAACATGTACATATGTAAGAGTGGAACATCTAATGTACATATGCCAAAAATTAAACAACTCGCATTTTATTGTAAAGTATACATTCGTTCGGTCTGTAAAACTAAAATTAATAGAAGTATTCAAAAAGTTAAGTACAAATCAATAGTGTATAAAAGAAATTTCAAAAGTTTAATTAAATATATATATGTACATATGTATTTTAGATAAGTATTTATAAAAATCAAAGTGCGTTGCAGGTTGAAGGAAGCGTGTAGAGGCTGGACCACCTACATTATTTTGTGCTTTTATTTGTTTTTAAATATTTTAATTATATATATCTTTATTTTTCTATAATAAAACAATATGAAAATCATGTTTATTAATTAAATTATGTAGGTTTGACTTGTTTGCTATAACGGTTATATACATCAAGTTTGATCAGTCAGACATGACTACCACATACATCATCAATGACAAGTACCTGTCAGTTACCCTGTAATTGTTGTTTTTTATAAACAAGATTTGTTTCTGACATTTTTCCATTTGCTTATACCAACAAAATACATGTGTTTTTTGGTGTTGCATTTTTGTTGCAGTCGTGCATGTACCTAGTATAATTGTATCATGAATCAAATTTGGAGACGATTAAATTATCAACATTAAAAAATATGTATAAAAATGTTTTGCTTCTTATTAATCAGTGTCGACAACGTTACTTGTAGCCGAAAAACATGTCTGCACGCTCACAAGTATGTGATTGATGGTTTTATTTGATCGTTTGCTATACATTTAAAATAATTAAATTAATCAGCCATATTATTCCGTAAAGGTAGAATTAGTAAAATCGTATCGTGATGCTGCGTGTCATCTGACAAAAACCGTACGATATACAATGCATGTTACTAGTTTTAAAATATGTGGTGGTAGCACTGCTGACGTAGGAATCTGCAGAAAACAGATTTTTCTGTAGCGAATGTCAAAAACGCCGTATTTAATGCCAGACAAAAATAAATGTGCTATGCAAACTGTTACATTTTCTATAACTTGTGCACTATCAAGGCGATTATATCACGTAATCTCAATTCAGCATACAAATTCGAAAGCACAGAGTACACAGAGATGTCACGAGTCGGAAGGTAATTGCGAATTCTGGACGTCTCGCTCACACAGTACCCGTGTCGTTTCGTAGTTGCGTTGATTTAATGTTTATGCATTTTATATATTTATTCGCTATAAGATTTTTTCAATTCATATTTATGAATGAAAAAGCTTAAAATTAAATCAGGAATTATCTGAAAACAAATCTTAATCACGTTTTTAATACTAATAATCATTTTCACACTCTGTTTTTCAATTCAACACAACAAATCCCTTGATTTAATTTTGTACAAATGTTCACTTGTTCAAATGTATTTTCATTTTATTGTTTGTGGTCTCATTCGCTATGTACTTTTTGGAAGTAAATGGTAAAAATTAATATTTTTTAATGAAAATGCTTATAATGAAGTCTGTAATTATTTGCAAACTAGTTTTAATCACTTTTTAACACTAATAACCTTTTTTTAATTCAACTCTTCAAAATCTTTCATTTAAATTTGTAAAAATGTTCTTTTGTTCATTTCACAAAGTACACATTTTCTCTTGTTTATTTTGATTATATTGTTAAGAACTTAATAACAAATATACTATAGTTGTCCCTTTCTCGCCGAACCCGTGTCATAGCTGATTTTAGCTTTTTCATCTTTTTTCACCTCTGTATACTTTGTGCTCGAAAGCAATTTCTTTAGTTTCGAATTACACAGTAAACCCTCTGGAGCTGATGGTTAGCTGTTAATTTTTCTTGTGTTTTATCTAAGCAAAATGTTCGGAAAATTTGTGGCAGCAGAAAATTTTACACAAATTAAAACAATAGAAGATGAATACGCTGAGTTGCAAATCGAAACCACTTTTTATTAATGCGCCTTGGTATATATTGTATATTACTATTTCAACGTTTTCAAAGCATATCAGATTTAATGTGCCTTGAACACTCTCGTACATATTCAAGAATTACTGTAAATTGGAAAACAAACGACCAATTTATGCCTTTCATTTCCATTCTATTTGCAATACACACTTTTTCACTAACCCAATCAAACTTTGCGTTGACGGACACGTACTGAATGCAACAGACATCATAAGAAACCATATATTTCAATTTAGCTGTCAGTTGAAAAAGGCGAAGTTTAACGTATGACGGATTCATTGTGCCTCGGCCGTAAAGGTGGAAGTACATAACTCGCGTTCAATGCGCTAATGCGATACACGCGTCTGTCAAAAAAGTTGAAATGGTGTGTTTTCATAAGGTAAGTTACACAGTGAAGTTTGCGACGCGCGTACCTCGCAAAAAGTTGAAAATTCTTCAACTTTCACGCGTTGTATACAAAATAACAGCTAGTGTTGCCAGATTCATAAGCTAACATACGCAAATATGATTGCAAATTAATTTTTTATTAAACAATGGATAAAAAATGCATTAAATATTTAAAGAAATATAAGACGTAAATGCAAGACGAAAAAATAGCCGGCATAGGCTTTAAATTTTACAACTAAAAAAAACCTCAAAAGCGTGTTGTGTAACTATCCATTTGTATAGCGTTAAACGTTTAAAAAGCCAGAAAAGCGTTGCCGCGTAACGCGTGGTATGTACTTCCACCTTAAGCCTATAGTACACGGCGTTTAAAAAGCCACTTGCGTATGTGACGATTACGTCACTGTAATTTTCAGCATATTGGTTGAATTTTTTAAAATTACTAGTAGTGGTTAAGGTGATGCTAGTTATGCATCTGACAATGGCGTCATTGTAAGAGAATTCTTTCTATGGGCAACACTGCACACGATTGATTTTAAAGAAAAAATTTATAATAAAATATATGCAGACAAAATCATTGCAATTGCTTCTTTATGGTCCATAATAATGTATACTTTCACTTTTTACATTTAACACAAACACAAACAATAAATATTTAATAAATTCTAACAAATACTTTACGCATAACAACAGATCTAACAATTTGTGCATATGACAACCGTGTGAACTGACAATTTTTCTACTGACGATTTTGTGAGATGAATTTATTGTCATACAACCGTCTGGCAATAAATTGTAAGATTTTCTGACAACCGTGTGGACTAACAAGGAATATTGTGGTGGCAATTTTCGTCTGTACATAGCTTTACGACTACAATTTGAAGCTGAAAAATAGTCAGCCAAAAAAAAGTCAGTGTTCCAAAATTGCGCAGAAATCAGCTGAACTACACAGGCGGTAGTGCAACCACTTGAATTAGCATGATCTGCTTCGTGCTTTTTTATGCTTTCTAGTTTTATAGTACGTTTCCATTATGAGCAAATTAAGTTGATTTGAGAAAATCATGTCGAAGTGTTTCCATTATGTGTTGTAAGTGTTTCTATGTTCGAATTTTCGAAATAAATTTGACGTTTGAATTGTTTATTTATTTTTATAACCTAAAATTAGCACACAAATTTGTTTAATAATAATTTGGAACAGCAAAATAAATAAATATATACATAAGAATGGAAAACATCATTGACAATAACTTTCTTTTTTTTAAATTACTTTTTCCTTTTTATAAGCAAATAGAATCTGCCATTTTAATTCGTACTTAAATGTCACTTTTTCGAATTTGTAAGTCATCAATAATGGATGACCCAGAGTTGCATTTGTAATAATAGCAGCAGCGCAGTGTTGCATTGACAAATTCGACTTAATTTGTAGCAAATTAAGTCATTTGAGATAATTTGCTCATATGAAAAATGTATGGCAAATCACTTCGCAAATTACTTAATTTGGGCAAATCAAATGTTTTGAACTAAATCACGTATATGGAAACGTACTATTAGTTTAATTGATTGGAGGCCTTGCCAACTACTTGTCGCAATGTGGTTTTACTTAATTACTTTGCAATAAAATTACAAATTAATTTAAAAAATCAAAAAACCAGGCTAGCTAAAAATAGCAAATAAAAGTTCAGTAGTGCAAAATATAGTGACTTTTAAACTCGTGAGCCAATATTAAGCAGATTTGAAGTTTCGATTTTTAATCCTTCCCGACTGTAAAAGTCACTATGTTTCTTACTACTGGAATTAATTTTTTATTATTTTCATTTGTTTTTAGCTTGTCGGGTTTTTTGATTTTTTTTTTAAATTAATTTGTTATTTTTAACTTTCTAGTGCCCCGGCATTTCTTATTTTGATACCTTACTCGATAGGTTTCTTAAATTTTTTTTTATTAACACAATTTAATGAGAGATCACAGCTAGTTATCAAGAAATTTTTGATTTTGTGTCCCTAATTAAATTTAAACATAACTTATGTACATTCTTTTAATCCCCTTTTGATTTCCTCTATTTTGATACCCCACTAGATAGGTTCGGTAAAAAATTTTTTACCTGTAATATTTCGCACGAAAAATACGCCATTTTGTTTTTTGTTTTCGCACACCTGTCTAAGAACACTTGGGTGCTTAAGACGAATATAACGGCACCTTAATTGGCAAAATTCATTCATCCGTTTGGGAGATACCTGGTAAAAAAAGAAATTTACAAATATACACACATATATTCAAGAAACTCCCGAAAAATACAACCCTTGACAAACGGGTATTAAGTGAAATACAAAGTATAAGATGCATCTATAGAAAATATGCATCTTAAATATGTATTTATTATAAAATATGCAAAAATATGTGGTTATTAAGAAATATGCAAAAATATGCAAAAACAACAAATCGATGCCATTTTCGTGCAAATTATTCAATTCGGTAAACTAAATTATCCAGATTAATTTTGATTTGATGACTACAAATATGCATTTGTATGAAAGTATTAGCCCTGGTTATAAATAACACTGTCCATGAGGTTTGTGGAATATTATTTTAAGACGTAGATTTATTAAGATGTATTTAAGAAGTTCCAAAATAATATAGTGCAAAGCTTAAAGCGAAATTTTAAAATATTTATTTCATGAATAAGAAGAAGATATTTTAACCAAGAAATGAAAGTTTATTAAAGTCGGTAGCCCTATCGTTTGAGAAATTTGGTATGTAATGAAGTTTGGGTCCTCAGCTGATGAAGAACTACTTTTAAATTAACTCTTGTTCTATAAACTTTTTTTTGACAAAACTACAACCTTACAAAAATATTTCCAATATTTTAAATAATATTTTTACTAATATTTTTCTGTTATTTATGCAAATATTCCCAAATGTTTATTTATATACTTATGTACTTACCCAGCAAATAGTGCGACTAGTCCATACATGCATGTAAAGACTAGTCCAAAGAGGAGTAGGAGTACCACAAAACTACTCCAAATATATGAAAAAAGGTGGTCGATTTAACATTGCGATGTCCTAGGGTTGGACCACATGGTCCAACTTTGCATTACATCGGACTAACAGCAAAACACGGACTACTCGCATAAAATTTGCGAGTGCCTAAGAAGAACGATCATATTCGTTTAAACACGAACACTTATCGTACAGCGTTGAGTGCTTGTATGAAAACGACATGGTCCATGACTGCATTACATGTGACCATAATGTAACTAGTCTCTTTCATCTAGATTAGACCACGTACTCCAATATTATTTGTAGGGTAGGTACATTTGAGTATAAACACATCGATGGTGATGGGTAAAAATATCTAATATTCTATGCGAAATTGTGCGAGATTGACCCTTATCACGCAACACTTCGATATGTATTTAATATTTATTGGTAGCAGTATTATTGAAAAATCTCAATTTTGTTTTATTTTTGAGTCCTTTTTTAAGCAAATGTCCGTATTTTCCCTCTGCTGTACTCTTTTTATAAATCACGCGATAGCAACCCTAACATAAGTACATACATATAAAATTGGTCGATATTAAATAAAACTACATAAAAACAAAAACATACATTAACATCTTAGGCTATACTGAATACCTTTCAAAGCACAAACAATTTTAAAGAAATAGAAGATTACTCTATATTCTTCTTCTTTTTTTAAATTGCTTAAACAAACTAGCAAAATAAAATGTGTAAAAAGTCGGTATTGCTAGATTAAAGAAAGAAAAAGTTCACAAAGATTAAAATGTAGCCATATTGAACAAAGAATAAAAAGGGGCTAAAAGATAATAGTAAAAAGTGATAGATTTGCGCGTTATTTAGTTTGCGTTATATCTAGCCCGACAAGAGCTAAGTTGGCATCACTGCATCAAACAGATTTGTCAAAACGAACCTCGAATGTATAGTGTGAACGGCATGATTCGTAATCGTGGCGCAGCGAGTGAACCAAGTGGTTCATGTTGCCGTCTGAACATAGCATTAGTTCTTTGTTCAAAAATTGAACTAGTGAGCGTAAAATAATTAAAAGAGTTCACTTAGTTCAAATTACTGACTCGTTTATTTGAACTAGTTCGTTCATGAACTACACAAGACTATCCTCTTTCCCTCAATGAAATTTTTTTATAAATAAAATTTACCTGTGATTTTTCTACATGCAAACCGGCAAGACAGTCTACAGACAGTCTTTACTATTTTTTACCTGGCGTTCGTTCCTAACATTTATTTTTACTGTAAATTAAAAGTACCAGTTCGTTTGACTATATCCACTTAAAAAATATTGGCCTCGTCTGATCATTTTTGCGATCTGGCCGGTTAATTGAAAAAACTCAACAATAAATCAGTTTTCTGGCTTTTTGCAAAATTTACTTTAAAATTTGAATGACAGATGAATGTCAGATTAATTAATCAGCGTTGTCAACTCGGTGCTTTTCGCACCGTTTTTAGTGCTTTTTGAAATTATCGACGCAAAAAACTTTGAAGTTAGTGCTCGATGCTTTTTTTAACTTATTTTTGGTGCTTTTTATTTCTTGGCGGTGGCACTGAGCCCAAAATTCAAAAAGAATTTTCCTTATATAATATCCCCCTATTTATAAAAAAAATAAAATGAATTTGAAATTTCGTGTGGCTGCAGCGCAACAAAAATAGCAAGTCTGGACAGGGACATAAATTTCCGCAATAATGGTTAAAATCAGCGATGCCAACTATTTATAACCCAAACGCGCTACTACCCTTCTCAAAACCCGCTAACAAGGCAAATTTACTACAGGTACATCCATTAGGAAAAACTCTGTGGCAACTCTGTGCTCACATAGCTTTATAAAGTAATTGTCAAAAATTTGCATGCATCAAACAAGGCACAAAAGTAATTGTCAAACGAATTCTTCGTTATAAACTTGTAAACAAAAAATCAGCGGATGAGCAATATGCCTGATACGTGTACCTGTTTGATATGCCTTGCCCGCTAAGTTACAGCATTGTCAAATATTTATAGCAAAAAACGCGTTATTTTTTACTCGCTAAATTAAATTTCAATAAAAGTCGATGTATGTATGTATGTATTAGTACTCTTATATACAATTAATTTTTCAGATTTTGCAATATTGGTTCCTCGACATTATGTTTTAATTAACTAAAATCATTTAATACGGAATCAGAATCGCGTTCACAATAATCGAAGTGCTTAGTTTTTAGTTTTAATTTGTTTGTAAGACTTTGTAAAAACATATAAATTGTCGAATAGTTTTGCGATTGAAATGTTTTTTTACTTCAGCTATAATAGATGCTTTGTAAGTAATGTACATTTTTTGGGTCATTGTATGTAGTACATATTTTTATTTGTGAAATTTCAAAATATTTGTCATTACAGTATTAAAACGCGTTTTTTATTCTAACCACAGTCAAGCGAATTTTGTTTGCGACAGCTGAAACATTAACTAATTTAAAAAATTTTATCGGAGTTTGGGATATTAGAAAATTGTTAAATTTATATAAAAAAATTAAAAAATATTGAACTAAAATGATATAATTGACTTTATTCAAAACGCGCTAATTAAGCGCTTTTTTTAATAAACGCGCTAAGACGGAAAAAAGCGCGTTTGGCATAGTTAAAACGCGCTAATATAGCGCGAAACGCGCTAAATTGGCATCGCTGGTTAAAATAACAGAATTACATGCGGTGTTCACCAAAAACCTCCCTTGACACACGACTTTGAGTGAAACTGATTAGTGCTACGGTAAAGCAAGTTTGTTAAACGATTTACAATTGGTAATTTAGTTTCGTGATTAAAAACATCCTTTCCTGCTTGCAGAAATCTTTACGAAAGAAAATGGTAAGTAAAACTGAAATGAAATGCGTCTTAGTATGTCATGCTCTTCAGTTTTCTTTTGCTTTTTCAGTCTGAAGATATAATTATGCAGTCTGCCAATAATGTTAACGATATTCTAAATAATGTTGCTAAGAAGCCGTCAACAGATTGTGAGGGGAAAGTAGCAACTGCTGAAGAAATGACTTCCCGTGATTACTACTTTGATTCCTATGCTCATTTCGGTATACATGAGGAGATGCTGAAAGATGAAGTTCGGACCATTACATACCGCAATGCTATGTACCACAATAAGCATCTTTTCCGTGGAAAGGTAATCTTGTTTATTCAAATCTTTATTTTCTTTAATAATGTATACCTAAGGTCGTATTGGATGTCGGTTGTGGAACAGGAATATTGTCCATGTTCGCAGCGAAAGCAGGTGCTGCCACAGTCATTGCGGTAGATTGTTCAAATATTGTTGAATATGCTCGTCAAGTGGTAATTGATAACAATTTAAATGACGTGATTAGAGTAGTTAAGGGAAAAATTGAAGATATTGAATTGCCAAATGGCATCGAAAAAGTGGACATAATAATATCCGAATGGATGGGGTTAGTACGAATTTAAATATTTGAACATGTGCATATAATCAAATTGAATTAATAATTTATATATTCTAATAGATATTGTTTGTTTTATGAATCAATGTTGGATACAGTATTATTCGCACGTGACAAATGGTTAAAGCCTGATGGTATGATGTTTCCAGACCGAGGTACACTTTACATCACAGCTATTGAAGACCGGCAATATAAAGATGAAAAAATCAATTGGTGGGATGATGTTTATGGTTTTGATATGAGTTGTATTCGTAAAGTTGCGGTAACCGAACCTCTGGTCGATGTGGTCGATCCAAAGCAAGTTGTGTCGACATCTTATCTTATAAAAGAAGTCGATTTGTATACGGTGAAAAAGTCTGATTTGGAATTTATATCACCATTCAGTTTGGTTATAAAACGCAATGATTTTGTACAGGCTCTAGTGACATACTTCAATATTGAATTTACAAAGTGCCATAAACGTCTGGGATTTAGTACTTCACCTGAGGCTACATATACACATTGGAAACAGACTGTATTTTATTTGGATGAATACTTGACTGTAAAGAAGGGAGAAGAAATAAAAGGAACTTTTAAAATGAGACCCAATGAACGCAACAACCGAGATCTCGATTTTAATATTGAGGTGCACTTTAAGGGAGAACACTCTGAGATGCATGAAAACAATACGTACAGAATGCGTTGATACTAATTAATGGATATAAGATAATATATTACGACTAAAGTTTTGTAGATATATGCCCCTATTACGGTTTACAACTCAACTAAGTTGAATTGAAACAACTTTACTCTGTTTTGCTGGTATTTTGAATTAAAACTAATTTTTGTTGTCTTTGAAACGATGCTCCAAAAGAAAATCTTATCAATGTTACGCTTTTTGAAACCATACTAAACATTACAAAACATTTTAAATGTTTTTAGTTTTAGCCTTCTATTTTTTGAGATTTTTGGTCTGTTCATTTACTTTCCCAACAGAAACAAGCAAAGAGATAGTAAGGCAGAAATTTACAAAGTAATTCTCTGAAAAAGTAACTGAAGGGTTAATGAAAGAAAAACAATAAATTAATAAAACATGCTTTCTTTTTACATACGTATAGGTACATGCTTTGTTTAACAAAGAAATGCACATTTTTCCGTTTTCTTTTTTCAGATATTTTTGAAATGATTAATTTGAAAACAAAACACAACAGGTGCTTGGATAATTCTTGCAAGTAAAAATTTAACTAGTAAAAATTTGTAATAATATTTTCTCTATTGACGCTCTTTGCAAACTTTGAGTTAACGAACACTTTCCAGTAACGATTGTTACAAATTTTTAGTAAATGAACAAACCTTTATGTTTTATGAACATGGCAGCAATATTGGTTGACAAATGAAATTTTTGGACGTCTGGAATAATGAAGCAAAACACGCAATAATCGGAAAAAACCAAACTGATAAAAGCAGTTGTCATGGTGAAAAAGTTGTAATCCATAATAAAAATTTGGCATCCACTACTCGACTATCAATTTAGTTGTAAATCATAATAGGGGCATTAGTTGTTTTATTTGCCAATTAAATTCCGTAAATATATTATTTTTACAGGATAATAAGTTTCTTCCTATTTGAAGGCATAGGTCGTGTATAGTCAGTCACAAAAACTTTTTAAAATTCTGTTAACATCTTGGGCATATGGTCTAGTTACTCCGTCCATACACAAAACATACAGAAGTGTCACGAGACAGAAGATACGGGTATTTTTCTTTTTGTCTCGTTTTCCCTCAAAATTTGTCGTTTTTGTTTTGCTACGTCTTTCTAGTGCAATAAATTTTTATTAGATGTGTTAAATTAAAGGGTTGCATTTGTATACTCGTTTGTATAGCCAAAACAAATATACCATGGTATGTACCATATAATTGTAGTGTGAGCGACAGAACTAGTATAAGAGTTATCACCCCTATTCTGCGTTCCGATTCGAATCGAAAGTTTCTCCGTTTGGCAACTTTGGTATTCTGCGTTCCGTTCTTCGATTTCTCTTTCGATTCTATGTATTCTGCATTTCGATCGTAACTACGTTTTTGTAAGTTGTTATTTTAGTGGCGGAGCGTTTTCAACAAAATCTGTTGCTAACACAAAAAATGACTGTAAACCGTAAATGTTAGTGTTCGAACACATGTTTGGAAACAATTGCTCAAACACAAGTCTGTTATGTTAGGACACAAGCTGTCAAATTTACCTTTTTCGTAGAAAATAGTGGCGGGAAACTAGAAATAATACGTTTATTACAAAAAAAATCATGCAGAAGCACAAATTATATGCTCTGTGGCAGAAGTATTAAAAATTCAAAACGAAAAACGCGCACTTTGTATGCATATGACAACCTAAATTTTGGGTTTTAACATTATACGTCTAGCCACCCTTAAAAATAAGTTTGAACACAAACTTTTTTGTGACGTCATTCTGCTGACGTTATTTCTTATGTTCAGAAATAAAAATTGCTCGTCTATTCGTAGTGTTATGTTATTTTGTGGCGCAGCCAATGTATAGAGAGAGAAAGAGACAATTTTGCTCTGAGAGTAATTACAAATGCATGTGTTTCATGTACAGGTCTGTTCCAGATGCATAACAAAACAGTCCGAACTTGTACAAAGTTATCCAAAAGCGTTCCAGATAGCAAATTTCGTGAAGTTTTAAGAGCGAATGAGATAGTAATTTTTTTCATTTCCTGTACAAACTAGTACGAACTTTTTCTTCTGGGTAAGTTCGGACAAGAATTAAATAATCAGCTATTTTTTGTTTACATATCGAACTGAAAAACAAACCAGAAAGTTTGCAAATATAGGAAAAAAAAGTATTTGCATACAAATTTATTAAAAATCAATATGGAAGGTTTTTTGAACAAAGTTGAAGTTGTGAGTACATTTGTACACGTTTCCCTATTTATTTAATAAAAAAATGCTGTTTTTAAATAATTTACTTTTCAGAACTCATTTTCATTTGCTTTTTAAAGCTGTTGCCAATGATGCAAAACTTTTGTTTTTATAATGTTATGCGTTTTAAGCGACTAAAATCACTTAAATTAAATTTAATTTAAAAAGTAAGCAGCACTAGTATTTTAAGATGGGCAATTATGGTTTTTTGCGTTCCAGCAATTTTGGATAACTTTTGCATATTCAGAGAGTAATTTTCTTTTTACTCTCATTAGTCCGAACTTGTACGAAATCTTGTGGAACACACCTTACATGTATCATTTACTTAAATATGTATGTGAAATTTTGCTTTCATTCATTCATTCATCAGTCAATTACATTTTTTCTCAACACATCATAAGGCACTTATGGTAAAAGCAGTTTTATGTATCTTATTTGCCTTAGAAAAACAAAAAAAAAAAATAAATAAATAAATGTGTTGTTTTCATTTGCTCATTGCCCAACCATACAATAATTGCTTAAAAATCAACATTTACAACCAGTAACAGAAAACGATAAACAACATATTTGTTCATACCAGAACCAAAAAACACGCAAAACTAGTGCAAACAGATGTATCTGTGCAATGCTATAGTGTTAATTGGTAAGTAGTAATACACTACAGTATCAAATACACTATGCTTTTCTCTTTTTTCCACGAATTTTAACAAAAACCGGATTGTAGCTTTTTTTACCTGTCACTTTCTTCACTTCTGTGTATTCTGTGGTCCATATTTGTGCAAGCATATTCTACTAAATTTACTTTGTAGAATATGTAATAAATAAATAAATATTATTTTTTACTAATTTGAAATTTATTTGCTGATGGTTCAGCTATGTCTGCATTTCATTGTTGCTGTACCAAATCATCAGTGGACTTCAACCACACATTGTGAACAGTCACAAACCTCTTATCTTATGCAAAGACATTAAAAAACTATTTTTGAGAATTCACATACAGTCGAATCCGCTTTAGCGCAACACGCTTTTGAAAAAAATCGGATTATTGAAAGCGATACAAATTCCCGCACTGATTTGAAACGCAGCTAGTTTTATTCACTTCGCTTTAGCGAAACATCGCTTTATTGAAAATATCGTATTACTGAAAACCAAAAGCAAGCCCACAACTGCGTTTTGTATGAAACTTACTTCGCTTTAGTGAAAAAAATAAACAATGACATATTTATTAGAAATCGATTGCATAACTTAAGGCTGAAAATCGTGCATGTTTTGTTCGTTAAAAAATTAAATGGCAAAATGTATTTGTCCTTTTCGCTCTTACGTACTTTATTGTATTTTTCTATTACATTGTCAATGCAAGTGGCTAGACATATGATATGTAAAATATTGTTTTACTGATTTTAAGCAGTACGCTTAATTGAAAGAAATTTCAGTAATCTGAACTACGTTTTAGAGAATAAATCGGATAACTGAAAACAAAATTGGGTTTTGGTTATTTCCAGTAAAGCGGAGTCGATTGTATAATAGTTTTGAAAATCACAAAAGAAAAATAAGCGTAGTAGGCTTAGAAACTTGTACAATTCCAGCAAATAATTATATTCGATATGAATCTATTCTACTTTTCTACACCTTTATACAATTAGAAAATGAAAAATAAAATCTAAATTTAACATTAAGAAATTTATTATTCGACGTATTGTCAGAAGTTTACACTAATTTGAAATTTATTTCCTGGTGGTTCAGCATTGTCTATATGATTTTCAAAAATATTATTATTTGTGAATACTCAAATAGTTTTTGAAAGTCCTTGCATAAGATACGAGGTTTGTGACTGTTAAAAATGCGTGGTTGTAGTCTACTGATGATTTCTTACAGCAACAATGAAGAATACACCATGCATTATTTTCTGGCGTTACGCGACATTATGTTTTTCTTGCATTTGAGAAGTAATTAAATAGTTCTATATTAAGTTCAAAAATGCTAACAATCAAACCTACAGATTTCAAGATATGATCAAAATATGACCTGGCGTTACGTTACAAAAAAAAAAGAAGTGGGGTTTGACTTGAATGACAGAATTGCTTATTTGTGCAAACTGGGCAAGTCTTTTTAGACAAAACTTTTTTTGTTGGCGTTACGTTGTTATATGGCGTTTCGTTACTTATTTTTCCAGTTGATATTTTTTGGTTAAAAAATAAAAAAATATAAGTATAAGAAAACTATATTTGTTATCTATTTACATACTTACTAGCTTTAACCCGCGGCTCACCTCGCTTTGTACTTTGGACACTATATTTTAAATTTTTGAATATCGTATGTTATTTTCCACTCACTGATAAAGGCGATGAAAAATGAAAAACAGAATAAAAGCCGGTTTTAAGACTAGTTAAACAATCCAACCCAAATCGAAAATTACCATATCTATCCCAAAAGTGTACTTTTCGGAATAAAACCCGTATCATTTATAAAAACCCTTTCTGAACCGGATACAAAAAATAGGCTGTGTTCGACGCTGGTAATGTAGAATTCGATTGGCGAAAGATCTTTGAAAATCGGTTAAGCGCAGCAAACAAACAAACAAACTCACTTTCACATTTATAATATTAGTAAGGAAGTAAATATGCCCACGCAAAAAATACAATCGGGGCAAAGCTTTTCCTAAGGTGGTTCAACCGTTGGTAAAACATCGCAAGTTCTACTTTTGGAGGGTTGTGTCAACACACAAATGATAACCTCATGATGCGTTTGGCCAACTATTTTTTAAGTCCTTGGTTAAACAATATGAAAACCACAATTTAAGTGCTTTCTCAACATAATTTTTTTTGTTAATTGTGATACATTCCCAATACTTCAAAATCTAATTATAAAGAATTCATACTCTGTTTCACAACAAAACTACTCATGGTATCTAAAAATGTATCTTTGAGTTTCAAAGAAAATCGTACGATTTAATGAATTAAGCAAATGCTAAACAATTCCGATTCTTCTTTAAGAAATGTATTAGATGTTAAAATGTACAAAATGTTCTTAATTTTATTTAATTCTTGTCGTATTTTATCGTCAAGCAAGTTAGCCACATACGTTTTAGAATTCTTAAAATCATTTGTTGAATTTATGCCTCGATATTACGTCCCTAATTCGGAAACTATGAATATACATAATCTAATTCATATACCAGATGATGTAATTAACAAGTGCGTTCGAGAACTAAAAAATTTGTACAAATTTTTACTATTTTTTACTGGATTGCGTTCGAGTACACCACATCCAGCAAATGAGAGGGCGAATTAAGAGAGAAAAATGACAGTTCATTACTGAGTAAATGCAAGTTTTTACTGGACAAATTTTTGCCAGTAAAACGAAATCATATGTTTTTAAATATAAACAAACAAAAGTAGAGGGAAACAAAAATGTTTAGTTTTTGATGAAATTTTTAAAATAAAAAACAAATGTATTAAGTTATAAGAATTATTTAAGTTTGATGCTAGAAAAATATTCAGGTATGTTATGTATTCCACGTGAAATTAAAACGTGCGGAATTGCCATAAAATTTTTGGAAATATGCATGTAAATATGCACATATGTATGTATGTATGTAAGTACATATAATAACAATTCTATTGCATTTCCGAACGATTTATGTAATTTGACATGGAATTCAGATCATAACCGATTGTCTTTAAACTTGAATAAAGTTAAGAGATTATTATATTGAAATTTTTGTTTATACATATCGTCGGGTCGACGGTTCCTCGTTTGACGTATGGAACATTTAAAAAAAAAATTACTTTGTGTACTTTTTTTAAATTCTTTTCGTTTTTCGTTGTCTTGAATATATCATCCTAATAACTTCTCACGTTCAGGGCAAAAAGCTTTGAAATTTTAACGGTCTGACCCGCGATGTCTACAAGAAAGTTTCTATCGCTTACTTATATTTAAAACAAAATCAAAATAAGAAAGTTTATTTTTGTTTTCAATATAAGTAAGCTATAGAAAGTTTCTTGTCGACATCGTGGACCAGCCAAATTAGTTTAAATAAAAACATATGTCCATATCTATTACTTTTATTATTAACCACCCGTCAAACACATATTCTGAAACCTTCGAACAAACACATATGTGTCTGGCCAGACCCCTATACGTTTTCATGCATTTGTATGGCAAAAAGGGTACCGTAACTTTGAATTGAATGAGGTATGCTCGTATATTGTTTTGATAAAAATGTAAGAAAAATTTTATTCATTTTGTCGAACGCATGAAAAACAAGTATAGTCAACTTTAGAATGTTGTTGGCACACAGGTTTAGTGCATTTGGTGCAGTAAAATCGTGTCTTCCTACGCAGCTTTTCGTCTTGCGTGATACAAATTCTGCAATCTTTTCTGGAATTCAGTGTACTACGGCCGCTTTGTTGGTTAGGCAGCATGTTGCTGGGAATATTCAGCGGCCTTCCAATGAAAGATTCAAGGGCTACTAGGCTTATAGGTCTGGCCAGGCATATGCGTTTGTTCGAATGGTAACTTTTTCTTTTGCAGTTTTCGTTGTGTTGGAACGATAGTTCTTGAATTTTTTTTACAGAAAGAAAGCCAATAATATTTTAGGCGGCTACCGGGAAATACAGGTATCTTCCTAAACTAGAAGTATCTTAATTAACGCTCAAAAATAAAATATGCCTGGCCAGAACCATGTGTTTGTCCAAGGGTTAGACAAAATATTCTATCGTATATTTCATATGAATAATTTTTTTAGTGCCAAAATTGGTAGTCGTTGTATATATTTTACTGGATTTTTTTTACAATTTTTCCGTTCGCTTACTTTTAGATGAAAACTTTTTATTGAGAGTAATTTCTTTAAATTACTCAGTATTTACTCAGTTACTGGATTTTACCAGAAAAGTACGCACCTAACATAGGAGCTTCTTTATCACAATTTTCAATTTGGGTAATGAGACATTTTTAGATTAGTTGAACTGTAGTGAATTTTAATCAGAAATAATTTCTTATTCGGGCTTAAGTTCAGTAATTTCAATTCTTATACAATGAAATATTTTTTTAAGAAGAGAAGAAAAATTAAACAAGACTTTTTAGCTGGGGGAAATACCGATATTTTTCTGTGCAGCTACGCACTTAATCAGCACCCTAGTCTATCTACTTGGGTAGAGATTGTTATTAGCATCAGCTATTTAATGATATAATTAACATTGGAGCTCCTTTATTAAAATTTTCACCTTTTGACTTTGAAAATATTTCGGGGTATTTAAAGTCAATTGTTAAATCAACTACAAATCCAATAGCGCAAATTCAAAGGAAATTGCACATTTTCCATACTAACCATGATGAAATAAACAGGTGGCATTACTACGCCAGATGACAGTTTTTTTGTTCTACAATATTTGTCTAATCTTATGTCAAAAGTTTTGTTTATGTTTACATTTTATCTGTGGAAAATATATCGGTTCGTGTGTGTTTTTTTTAATAAATTGTATAATATATTAAACAAAGTGAAAATGCGTTACTGCATTTTGTGTTCCAAGCAAGCAGTACCCGGTAATGGTACATTTTTTAATGCTCCTCGTGATCCAACCAAAAGGAGCGAATGGGCTAAGTTGTGTAAGAGGGAGTTCAATACAAGTACCCGTATTTGTATTGATCACTTTTCGCAAAGCGATATTGTTACGTTGGGAAGTCGGTATATGTTTTGCCCAAGGCTACGCCTATATTGCCACAGCAACAGGAAACACTATTCACCAGTCCCAACATCCCAGACAACTCATTGTACCAAACACAGGATCATACCCAATCGGGGTTAAATGAGACATCTCTACACAATTTGAGATTTTTCACTTATGAAGAACTGACGAGCACTGCAGCTTCAAAATGTCCGGACCCTCAATTCAAGGCAAAAGAGTCTCAAACTGAGTAAGTGATACCAAACAATAATCTTAGGTATGTACCAACATATATGTATGTATTTATGTATAGTAAGATTCAAACGTCTGAAAACAGCATTTTTTAAACTTTATTTGGTAAGTTATATATTATAGTCTCCAATTTTGACAAAATGTTCAGGAAAAAGAATTCCAAACATAGCAACTGATACTGAATAATAATATGTATTTATGTATGTATATTTTTGTTTATTTATTAATAAATATTATACAAAGTATTCTTGCACAAATATGGGCGGAATAAATAGAACATATGCCCAAGATGTATGTATATGAATTTAGGTATCTTAAAACTTGACAATCGTCTCAAAACAGCATGTTTTTAAAATTTTATTTGGTAAGTTATATTTTATGGTCCCTCGATTTTTGATACGGTGATGAAGGAATATAAAGAAAAAATTCGACGATTGGAGGCGGAAAATAAAGATTTAAAGTGCCAGATTCTCCAAGCCGATTTGGCTATAAATTCGATGAAGAAGATTTTTACGGAAGGGCAAATTCGGTCTTTAATGTCACCAGGAAATATAAAATGGAGGTGGAATGATATTTCCAGCGCCGTTTGTTTGCACGCATCTGGGCCGAGGGCATATAACCATCTTTACAAGAAGGGGTTTCCTCTGCCTCATGTCACAACATTACAGCGTTGGTGTCGTAATGTTGATATATCGGAAGGCATATTGAAAAAGACAATAGAATTCATGGGAAAAGACATAGATATGTCTTTGAATCAAAAGCTTTGCGTGTTGGCATTCGACGAAATGAAGGTAGAGGAAACTTATGAATATGACTCGCTGGAAGATGTCGCCAGGAAACCAGCTAAATATGTTCAAGTTATAATGGCGTGGCTTGAAGGAATCGTGGAAGGATCCTATATTTTATGATTTTGATTGCCAAATGAATGGAAAAATATTGAAAGAAATAATTGGAAGACTATACTGTTCTGGTTATCCTGTGGTTGCGATCGTATGTGATATGGGTCCGACTAATTGTAAGTTATGGAGAGAGATGGACGTGACACCAGGTAAGTTAAAAATTTGATATTGCACATTATTATTTTTTATAGACAGACTACTTTCAAAATCGGTAATATTGAGATTAATTTGATTTCGCTTGATTTAATTACACTGGATTTAATTTCGCTAAATGTAATTGTTATTAATTAAGATTGTATATAAAAGTTAAAAAGATCATAAATATAATAATCATAAATAATTATTGGAAATCAACGTAAATTTTATTAATCGTTTGTAAGTAAAGTTTTTGTTTTGCGACCTAAATATCAATTCCAAACACAAGACTATTTTAGATATTATTTCAACTTTCACTAGCATATTCATAAAAAAGGGTAGTTTTGTAAGCTAGAACTATTTTTTTTATGAATGAAGCCTTTAATACTTTTTGGAAAATAACACCATTTTATTTCATATATTTTTGAAGAAAAACCTTGGTTTTCCAACCCTACAAACTTGAAGGAAAAAGTATTTGTTTTTATGGACGCGCCTCACCTGCAATTAATTCGCAATCATTTTTTGGATACCGGATTAATTTATGAAGAAAATCTGCTGAGTACACGTCCTATATGGGAATTAATAAGACATACGTCAAAGTCCGACATGTCTATAACTTACAAATTGAGCGAAGATCACCTTACTGTTAAAGGTCCTGGTATGTCAATAATAGTCTTTAGTTATATAAATACTAAATAAAATAAAAATTTCACAATATATGTATATAATTGAAGGAAGGCAAAAGGTCAAATTAGCAGCTCAACTTTTTTCGAATACCACAGCAAAAGCTCTCACATGGTGCCACTCACGTGGTATGGATATATGTCAAGCCCCAAAAACTGCCGAATTTGTCGGGCTAGTGAACGACTGGTTCGACGTATTAAATTCAAAGATGAATACGTTCAATTACCCTGGCAAGGTACTTCCTGATTTTATTAATATATACATACATACGTATTCAATAAACAAAATGTCAAATACTTGTTTTTTCCCATAAGGAACCCTTCGGACGAAAATATAAAGAGCAAACTGACATACTAAACCGCATGACAGACTTTATGTCTAAAAACATAGTACCCGGAAAGAAGACTACACAGCATTTTCAAAAAGGCATTATAACCACAAATAATGCACTGGATATGCTTCACAAATATGTAGCAAAGTATTTTAAAAACTAATTTTAAAATAATTGAAACTAATAAAGCAAACACATCACACCTTTTATCATTTTCAAATTGGTTTTGTGTCGTTTTTCATCAGATAGCTGAATATTTAACTACATACATACATATGTATATATAAATAGCGAGCCTAATAAGTAATTAATAATGTGTTTTGGCGGTTATGGCACGAATAGTCATTACATATGAATGCAAAGTTTTACTTACATTGTAAACCTTTGTTAATTTATCAAGTTCTATTTTAGTTACATTTAAACTACTTTCTAATGATTCAAGTTTTTCTCGTTGCGAATTGACTTGTCCTTCTAAACATTCTTTTATTATTTTAGTATTTTCCAATTCTATTTCGGCAGTAATTAGTTTACTTTGTGTATCTTCCAATTGTTCAGGTAAGCTTTCGAGTGTAATCAATTCTTCACTTTTGTCTTCCAGCTTTGCTTTCAAGCCCTTGTGTTTTTCTAGCAAATCATTGTACCGCGCTTTGAAGTCATAAGGCGGAATTCGTTTATTAATAGGTCTTTCAGCTCCAGAAGTTGATGAACTTGTCGACGCTGTTGTCGCTTTTTTGGAACCAATTGTTTGTGCTGCTCGTGAAGCTGTCGGCCTTGTGGTTTGTCAACCGTGCGTTTTATTGTACCATTTGTTACACTAGTTGTATTATCCGACGCATTACGTGATGGTTTACAGATATTGGACACTGTCGGAGTTGATGATATAAGGCGGGATGTTTATGCAGGAATGGGAGCTAGAGTAGGCTCAATACGTTTCGTTGATCTCATATCATGTATATCACATGCAGAGCAACTTCGTCTCAGCTTCGCTCTGGCATGGTTATTCGATCTTGCAACTTCAGGCGATGCAGCACGTTCTTTCTAAAAACTTACCGATTAATTCCACAATTTATTTCAATTTACTTGCACACTTACCTCTTGAATTTGAAATAGTTTAAATATTTGTTAAGTCCCTTGATAGCCGGTTAAATGCAAACATGATGCATTACTATTACTCAAAAATTGTACATTCCTATTTCCGAATCGTGTTGCGTTTATCCTGCCCATGTGCAATATGTTTCTTGGTGCTGGTTTTACAACTGATGATGGTTTTGGTAATCTTGACTCCATATCTATGCCTACATATGTATATATTTTCATTAAGAAATGAAAATTTATCACCGGTCGTTGCTAAGTTTACAAACTTTCTAAATTAATGTTTCACATCTGAATATACTTTTTCATAAATTTTTGGGAATCCTCCGGTACTTCCAAAGCTTTAATATTTTTAAATTTATCACCTTGTTTCCTTAAAATTGCTATTATTGACTACAAAATAATTTGAATACAAGTCATCCTCGTCCAAATATTCATAAATTTCACTGATTTTCTTACATAAATTTATGACATAAGGCATGATACATTTATAACAGGTACATGCACAAGCCCAGCCTGTTATTGTATACAATACAATTAGTTGTCAAACTTTGTTTACAAGCTGCAAAAATGTTAGTGTATCTGTGTGAATAAAATGATTACAGTGTTGCCATTGAGTTTACACATGGAAGTGTTTCCAATTACACATTGAAGAGAATTTCACTACACATGTTTTTGTAGGTTAAAATGAAAACAAAACTAAATAAAAATAGAAGCTAAAATAGAATTACACACAGATTATACATGAATCTAATTACATGACCTACACATGAGAGTAATTGCATGTACCTAGTATAATTGTACCATGGCTTTACGTTTCTAACGTAACCATCATACCTAAATAAGAGCGGAAAGCGTTGCGTTTACAGCAGGGTACTTATTTTCAGTACAATAAGGTACATACATATGTATGTACATATACATTGAAAATAGGTTTTAGTAAAGATTTGCTATCAATTACGCGCTTTCTAGTTTTTTGTTTGTTAAACAAGTCCCAATGATCGATTTAAATGCAATTTGAACTTAGAGGAGTTCTTATTTGCTATGCCATATCTTGAAAAAGACAAAATTTTCGAAATGAAAATACTTAACACTAATGTGTCTATTTACATAAATTAAAGAACAATCTGTAGGAATTCATGTCAAAAGACTGTATACTAAGCCATTACTACTTTCTACAGTACAATACCTCTAAGTCCACATCCCATATTGCGAAAATTTTGCCTTTTTCAAGACACTGTATACCAAATAAGAACTCCTTAAAGTCCAAGATTCATTAAAATCGACCACTTGAGCTTATTAAACAAACAAAAAACTAGAAATCGCGTAACCCGATTTTCTTGGATATATGGGAGTAAAATAAGGTAGCAAACGGCAAAAAAATATTGAATGAGTTACTAAATGAGTGCATTACACAATCAAATACCACCATCCAAGTATTTAAAAAGTAATGTTTTGCATAAATTTTGTAATTTGTTAAAGTAAATTCCCATAATATATAAGGTGTCCTTACTTTTGCGGCTCGAGCTTACGATGTTTCTCTAAATGTTTTTTATTTTTCTACATTTACGAAATTAAGGTCATAACTTATGCTTTGCTCTTGCGTGTTTAGTCGTTTTTTTGTTGCTTAGTTTTTGAAATAAAATTAAAAATCTAAGAAACTTTAATTATATGGTGGTGTGTCCTCATTTTTGCGGTCTACTGTATGTATCTATTACTTTTATTATTAAACAAAAACTTCTATCGTGTATTTTTATAAAACTGATGAACTAAACATTCTTCATCGATTTTCTCGAAAACACATTTTTGTCCCATAATGAAAGCAGAAACAAACCGACGACATTTCATATTTGGCAT
Source organism: Tachina grossa (assembly GCA_949987645.1). NCBI lineage: Eukaryota > Metazoa > Arthropoda > Insecta > Diptera > Tachinidae > Tachina > Tachina grossa. The sequence continues at coordinate 95,862,968 of OX465274.1, forward strand.
ATCGCACGATTATATAGGATAGTGAATCACGGCTTTTAGGGGCCAGGCCATTCACGTATTACATAATGTTATTTTCGGAGCTTTCATACCCACCCCCTTTTGTAATGTTTCTACAAAATTTTCAGTATAAATTTTTTAAACCGCAATAAATCCTTACCCACACCTCACGGAGCGTTGCGTAATATGTGAACAGCTCCTTAGCAACAGTTCATTCAAGGCGTATTTATTAGGTGGCAGCACTACACCAGGTGACTAATGTCATTAAACCAATCTAAATATCAAAAATAAGCCTAAAAGCATGCTTTTATTTGGGTATACATAACTACCTTTCGAATATTCAGTTTTGTATGGTGTTTGACATTTTCTATTATAAACATGCAATTTGACGATGCTACCCTGTTTTGAAAAGTGAGAAGGTAATTTATACCAACAAAGTACATGTGGTTGTTGCTGTTGTAATATTTGTTGTAGAATCGCGGATACCTGATTGATGTGCCTTGAGTTCATTTATTAAACCTAGATTGATGAACCATAATATATAACAATGTACTGGCATATAAAAAAATTGGTATATATTTAACGATATTTTTTTTACGTCGAATTTTACTTCTCTCCACCCATAGCCAATAACTGACCGTTTACACATGCAAGTACAAGTGCAAGTAACTCAATACATCGACATATATTTAATAATACAATCATAATGCTACAAGTTGTAGGCTCACTGGCAAGAGATTTTCATTACAAGTAATTTTTTCACTTGCATGTAGGAGAATTGTCAAAAATAAAAACAGTGTTACCCTTTAAGTATTTTATTTTAATTTTAATGGATAGCTTACATGGAATAATTTTTAAAATGTTATTATTTCAACTTATATACAGAAAAAATAAAACAAAAAGTAAGAACATGTAATCAAATATGACTTATTATTGAGTTGCAATATAAATTTATCATTTATTTTGGTATAAAGTTGATCACTAATTTCGTTTCCCTGTAATGTTCCTATACCAAAAATTTGGCAGCTCACACATTAAAAACTAATATAGACAGAGAAAAAATACAAACAACGCACAGAAGAAAGAGAAAAACTAAATTTTCAAATATTTATAGTAAAGCACCCCATACACGTTTCAATTCAATTGTGAATTGAGTCTTTCAATTGAATTGATTCTTGGCCACGCACTTCATAAACTGAATTGAAAGATTTTCATTCAACTGTCAAATTTATATATTTTTCACAATTAAAAATTTTAAAATTTAAAACTTCTATTGCATTTATTCATTAATTTTAATATTTTTTATTTAGAATTCAATGAAATTAAATACAGTTTTAAACATACATAAATTTTTCTATACAAAATAAAGCTAAAAACATAAATTGAAAGATTTACTAGTCAACATGAAAAAATCAAAATCTTTTGATTTTTCTTCAACCAACTCGACAACTGCCAAACTAATCAATTGACAGAGCCATACACGCTTTGATTTGGACAACAACCGACTCAATTGAAAATTTAATTGAATCGTGTATGGGGTGCTTAATATATAGAAAAATGAAAATAAACTTGCACTTGACTGTGTAAACAATCAAGCAAGTTGCGAATGTTTTTATTATTTCATTCAATGTATTGGTTGTTAATACGTACACGCAACTTGTAACAAGTTACCTGTATGTGTAAATGAAGCGTAAGCTAGAACAGTAAAGCAATAAACACATTCACCACAGCAAGCTACCGACTACCAAATGTCAAGGGTAGAATACACATGTTTATATGAGAATGATTATTTTGAAGACAGCAAGGCAACATGGTGGCAGGTTGTTGTCTATGCTGATTTTGTCGTTGTAGTCCAATTAAACTAATTTCTATTTTGTTGGCTACAATGAGAAAATTCAGTATTGCCAGTATAATACAAAATGTTGAATGAATGATTTTGTACAATTATTTCATATTAGTCCTTTCCATACTTGCAATTTTTGTTGCAGCAATTCTTGAGTTTATTGGTGAGAGAGGTGAGAAGATTGGGGAGGGGTACATAGATTCATGTGCTCGGCAATTCTCTTTTGAATTGAAATTCGTAATTGTTAATTTCAAGTTGTTAGTTGTATTTGACGTTTTTTATAATTTTATTTCTTCAGTTGTATGAAAAACAAAAAAATGTAACAAAAAGTAAATATAATTGCTAATTTTTCAAGGAAATTTGTTGTGTAATAAGTTTTTTTAATGCATAATTGCAATATTAGAATTTCATAATGTGGACACTTATGCAATTTGAGAGCAGAATTTTAAGAAATTGCAGCAACAAAAATTGCAAGTCTGGACGAGGACTTATTTAACAGAAACAATATCGAAAAATTGATGTAAAGAATAAATTGATTCATTTTTGTACTTTTACGTGAAATAAGTACATTTTAAAAGAGTAATTAATTTTTATAAATGCAAAATATATAAAAGTGGCAATACTGAACAATGTATTTATACTTGAATATCAGCTGCAGATAGTGCTGCTGCCGTCTCCAAAATAATTAAGTAGCCGACTACGAGGCGACAAATGCTGCTAGCGGCATTTGAAGTCGTGTGTTCGTGTAGCCTGCTCTGGTGAATGTGTTTAATGCATAACAATAAAATATACCAATAAGAAAGAAGAGTAACATTAAAACGTAACAACAATAACAACAAGCGCAATGTAAAGAGAAATATGAAAAAAAACATGAAAAACAGATCTCAAGTCATTTTTTCTACCCCTCTTTCTTCTCTACACCGCTCGCTAACAAACAAAAAGTGACGTCGAAAAATAGACTTCATTAGTCTTCGTGTGAATTAGGTGTTTAATAAAAACTTCCCTGCAAGAAATGAATGACCGAAACTAACACAAAAGTAATTCTTTCACTAACTCAGTTGCAACAATTTTGTATTGAAATCAACAGTCAATTGCTCTAGTTGCTCTACTCTAACATGTACATATGTAAGAGTGGAACATCTAATGTACATATGCCAAAAATTAAACAACTCGCATTTTATTGTAATGTATACATTCGTTCGGTCTGTAAAACTAAAATTAATAGAAGTATTCAAAAAGTTAAGTACAAATCAATAGTGTATAAAAGAAATTTCAAAAGTTTAATTAAATATATATATGTACATATGTATTTTAGATAAGTATTTATAAAAATCAAAGTGCGTTGCAGGTTGAAGGAAGCGTGTAGAGGCTGGACCACCTACATTATTTTGTGCTTTTATTTGTTTTTAAATATTTTAATTATATATATCTTTATTTTTCTATAATAAAACAATATGAAAATCATGTTTATTAATTAAATTATGTAGGTTTGACTTGTTTGCTATAACGGTTATATACATCAAGTTTGATCAGTCAGACATGACTACCACATACATCATCAATGACAAGTACCTGTCAGTTACCCTGTAATTGTTGTTTTTTATAAACAAGATTTGTTTCTGACATTTTTCCATTTGCTTATACCAACAAAATACATGTGTTTTTTGGTGTTGCATTTTTGTTGCAGTCGTGCATGTACCTAGTATAATTGTATCATGAATCAAATTTGGAGACGATTAAATTATCAACATTAAAAAATATGTATAAAAATGTTTTGCTTCTTATTAATCAGTGTCGACAACGTTACTTGTAGCCGAAAAACATGTCTGCACGCTCACAAGTATGTGATTGATGGTTTTATTTGATCGTTTGCTATACATTTAAAATAATTAAATTAATCAGCCATATTATTCCGTAAAGGTAGAATTAGTAAAATCGTATCGTGATGCTGCGTGTCATCTGACAAAAACCGTACGATATACAATGCATGTTACTAGTTTTAAAATATGTGGTGGTAGCACTGCTGACGTAGGAATCTGCAGAAAACAGATTTTTCTGTAGCGAATGTCAAAAACGCCGTATTTAATGCCAGACAAAAATAAATGTGCTATGCAAACTGTTACATTTTCTATAACTTGTGCACTATCAAGGCGATTATATCACGTAATCTCAATTCAGCATACAAATTCGAAAGCACAGAGTACACAGAGATGTCACGAGTCGGAAGGTAATTGCGAATTCTGGACGTCTCGCTCACACAGTACCCGTGTCGTTTCGTAGTTGCGTTGATTTAATGTTTATGCATTTTATATATTTATTCGCTATAAGATTTTTTCAATTCATATTTATGAATGAAAAAGCTTAAAATTAAATCAGGAATTATCTGAAAACAAATCTTAATCACGTTGTTAATACTAATAATCATTTTCACACTCTGTTTTTCAATTCAACACAACAAATCCCTTGATTTAATTTTGTACAAATGTTCACTTGTTCAAATGTATTTTCATTTTATTGTTTGTGGTCTCATTCGCTATGTACTTTTTGGAAGTAAATGGTAAAAATTAATATTTTTTAATGAAAATGCTTATAATGAAGTCTGTAATTATTTGCAAACTAGTTTTAATCACTTTTTACCACTAATAACCTTTTTTTTAGTTCAACTCTTCAAAATCTTTCATTTAAATTTGTAAAAATGTTCTTTTGTTCATTTCACAAAGTACACATTTTCTCTTGTTTATTTTGATTATATTGTTAAGAACTTAATAACAAATATACTATAGTTGTCCCTTTCTCGCCGAACCCGTGTCATAGCTGATTTTAGCTTTTTCATCTTTTTTCACCTCTGTATACTTTGTGTTCGAAAGCAATTTCTTTAGTTTCGAATTACACAGGAAACCCTCTGGAGCTGATGGTTAGCTGTTAATTTTTCTTGTGTTTTATCTAAGCAAAATGTTCGGAAAATTTGTGGCAGCAGAAAATTTTACACAAATTAAAACAATAGAAGATGAATACGCTGAGTTGCAAATCGAAACCACTTTTTATTAATGCGCCTTGGTATATATTGTATATTACTATTTCAACGTTTTCAAAGCATATCAGATTTAATGTGCCTTGAACACTCTCGTACATATTCAAGAATTACTGTAAATTGGAAAACAAACGACCAATTTATGCCTTTCATTTCCATTCTATTTGCAATACACACTTTTTCACTAACCCAATCAAACTTTGCGTTGACGGACACGTACTGAATGCAACAGACATCATAAGAAACCATATATTTCAACTTAGCTGTCAGTTGAAAAAGGCGAAGTTTAACGTATGACGGATTCATTGTGCCTCGGCCGTAAAGGTGGAAGTACATAACTCGCGTCCAATGCGCTAATGCGATACACGCGTCTGTCAAAAAAGTTGAAATGGTGTGTTTTCATAAGGTAAGTTACACAGTGAAGTTTGCGACGCGCGTACCTCGCAAAAAGTTGAAAATTCTTCAACTTTCACGCGTTGTATACAAAATAACAGCTAGTGTTGCCAGATTCATAAGCTAACATACGCAAATATGATTAGAAATTAATTTTTTATTAAACAATGGATAAAAATTGCATTAAATATTTAAAGAAATATAAAACGTAAATGCAAGACGAAAAAATAGCCGACATAGGCTTTAAATTTTACAACTAAAAAAAACCTCAAAAGCGTGTTGTGTAACTATCCATTTGTATAGCGTTAAACGTTTAAAAAGCCAGAAAAGCGTTGCCGCGTAACGCGTGGTATGTACTTCCACCTTTATAGTTAGGGTATCTGTGTGAATAAAATGATTACAGTGCTGCCATTGAGTTTACACATGGATGTGTTTCCAATTACACATTGAAGAAAATTTCACTACATATGTTTTTTGTAGGTTAAAATGAAAACAAAACTAAATAAAAATAGAAGCTAAAATAGAATTACACACAGATTATACATGAATCTAATTACATGACATACACATGAAAGTAATTGCACACTCTGTGTAATTACAAACCTATTGGCAACACTGAATGACTTTAATCATTCATGAATGTCGCGTCTGCAATTGTACTTTAGTTACCCTGTAATTGTTATTTTTATAAACAGAAGGCATCTGTTTCGGACAATTATACGTTTGTTTATACCAACAAAATGCATGTTTTTTGGTGTTGTAATTTTGTTGTAGTCGTGCATGTACCTAGTGTAATTGTACCATGACATAAGGGAAGACATTACACAAACAAAAATTCCTTTTGTTGTTGTAATTATACATTTGTTGCCCTAGTAATGCCACCTGTTTATTTCATCATGATACTAATAGCCTTTTCACACTTACTCACATCTTTCATCAATTTGGCAAGATGGTAACATTTTCCCATAAGAATTATACAAGGCTGAATGTTCAACATCTTTCAACATCTTTAAAAGATGTTCCTATCTCACTTTGTTCCGTTCAACATCTTTCGATTATTTTAGTGTCATCACTAGAAAAAATGTATGCAACTATATAATTACATACATGCATACATACTATAAAAATATATATATATGCATGTAATTATGTTTGTATGTATATTTCCATATGCATGGACATATTTACATACATTCAAGGCTACATTTTGGAATATCCTTCCCAAAAAAATATCCGTAATTACTCTAAGATTTTATTATATACATATGTATGTACATATATATATGCATATAATAAAATCTGTTATATATTTTCCAAATCGAAATAAATTACATAAAAGTAGTTGCAAATGTCTACGCGAAAACTTTGCGGATAAAGTTTGTAATATTTTTTCATTATCATTGTCCGCTGGCATAATTTCAACTAATTCTGCAGATTGTAATTAGCATTATTAGTTTCTGCTCCTCAGGAGCCAGCAATTAAATCAATTTCTACTGAATTTTTAAATTGCATTTTATTATTTAATTTTTAGTAGCTCACATTCGTAAAAATAGTATTATAATACATGACAGATGAAAGATGAAAGATGTTGTAATGTGAACAGGTTTTTTAAATTTTCAACATATTCCACGCATTCCTCAAAGATGTGAGTGAGTGTGAAAAGGGTATTACTTTTAAATAACAGGTGACGCTAAATAGTTTGCTTCTCCTTCTGTTAAACCAATACTTTTTATCTAACTGCAATAGTTTAAGTAATGATGAAAGATTTTTTTTATTTTATTCCTTTTAATTTATTTTTTACTGATCTATTTGTTTGCTTTTTCGTTTATTTTTTATAGAATTGTGAATATATGTTTGTTGAATATGTGTATTAAAAACATTGGAACTAAAAGTTTTAAAAAAATCAAGTTTCTTTTTACTTTATGGAATGATTAAAAAATTTAAGATTTTATATTAGAAAAATACACAATTGATAAGTTTCTAAGAATCAAAAATTATCGATAGTATCGATGGCATCAAAAAATACTATCGAAACTATCGAATGGAGCCACTATCGATAGTTTTGCAGCTCTAGTGCGATATGCGCACGAGATCTAGATTTTGAGACATGAGTAAAAATCTAAGAATGCTTTTTTGCTGCAAATTTTTCATTAAAAAAAATTTGCTAGGACAATAACTTTTTCCAGAAAGTCTCCCGGAATAAAAAAGAAGCTATTATAGACGCGTATTTTTGTCCTTAATTTATTCAAGGTAGTGCGATATGCGCACGACGTCTAGATTTTGAGATATGAGCAAAAAACTGAAAATATTTTTTGTTGCAAACTTTTTATTAAAAAATGTTTGCTAAGCCAATAACTTTTTCCAGAAAGTCTCCCAGAAAGTCATTGAACCTTTAATCAGCGCGTATTTTAGTTTGCTATCGATTGCAGGTAGCGTCACATGAGCACGCGATCTAGTTTATGAGTTACAATAAAAAAAATAGGACTTTCTTATTTTAAGTACAAAAATAGCTTTTGCTCTATAACTTTTTTCAGAAAGTCTCCCGAGATATAAACCATATAACAGCCGATGCGCATTGTAATAAGCTATTCATTGAATGTAGCGCCATATGCGCCCGAAGTCTAGTTTACGGGTTATGTGTGAAAAAGTGTTGCAAAAGTGTCTAATGAAAACATCAGATATTTTCAATACCAGTAAAATGTCAACAATGACAGTTAAATAATCTGATACTAGAGGCTTTTCGCTATTTATTTCTATATTTAGAATATAATTTATTAAAAAATTACTTAGAAAATAATGCAATTAAATTGGCAATATTTTTTCATTATTTGTTTACATTTTGCATGTTGCTAAGATAGCAAACCAAAACATTTGGTTTGCCAAAAATGTTGTTTTCTTGTTGTTGCAAAGTAAATTTGCAGAATATGGTTGCACAAAAATGGACAGGTGACTAAGACCATATGTCCCTGATATTGTTAACAGTATTCTTAAAAATATTTTTATGACTGACTGTACACGACCTATGCCTTCACATAGGAAGTAGCAACGTGGTTAAATTGCACAAAAGAACCGCAAGATTATACGGTAGTCCGTGGCAGATCAGTCAACCAGTGCGAGTGAGACGTAAAACTCTCGAAGGCCAATAAACAACAGTGGCCTGGTTGCATATAAGAAATAATTGCCAACGACGCGTGATGTTGACTCGCCCAGAGCTGGTTTACGACTGAAATATAATAGCAATTATGTACATGCAATATAAATAGCATTGCATTATTATATTCTAACTTTGTATCTTCGAATTTGAAGAAAAAATCGTTAAAATGGGTGAACTTTTTTACGCCGCAAAGAAAAAATTTTGTGGTGGCAATACCATTTTGAAATGGATGCCAGCGTTGGTTTATATAAAAGCTGTGCTAAATATTTACAGACAGAGATAGAAAAAGCAAAACCATTAGTTTGGTTCGAACGGCTGTCTATGGCTATGGTTATGTCACGTCTGATTGAGTCTTATGTCAGAAGCAATTAACATGTAGGTTTGTGACCGAATATTATAAAACAACAATTTTGACAGACATGCAGAATTACATCTGAGTTGAAAAGTTGAAATGTCAGACGTACGAACTGCTTAAAAAAATTACCTAAAGAGAAGTGTTGGTTTAAAAAAAAAATTGTTAACTTTTATATCTCAAGCCAGTTTGGATTCCTGCATTTTATTGGTGCTTGCAATGATGCCAACTTTTTCAGAGCAAAAATCACTGTTCGTTCATGAAAAAAGCACTAAATGCAATAAATATCAAACATATGAACACACATATCTACAGGATAAAGATTTCGTTTCAAATTTTATTTTTACTCTGGTCAAGATTTTGCGAAAGTCTTTATTGTGCTGTAGCAGGAATATTCCCCTTTTTTCTCTTTATCAGTTACGGCGTTATAACCGCCACAGTGTTAATGTTCCTGGGCGGTGTTTCTACAAGCGACCGAAAACAGTCGTCAATTGACTCCGACCTTAAAAAAGTAGGTTAGCCAAATACTTTTTTTCCTATGTGCCGCAGCAGAAGAAGACGGTGGCTTACCGCCGAGCACTTCACCACTAGGAGCTCCAGCAGAAGAAAGTGAAAGTGTTATTAGCTCAATTTCAGTTAAATTATTAAACCGATGCAGTCCACCACCAGAGTCTCGAATACTTTTCCTATTCTCAGAAATCCTCTTTTTTTTTGTTCGGGATTTTAAATCTGTCCATGGTTCTTCTGGTTCTTACTTTTTTCCACTCATCCATTGAATGCGTTGGAGGCCAATCGAGTTTAATTTTTGAGTTATTGCTTTTGCTTTCCAATATTCTTCTGTTGATAATTTGCTGCTTCCAAAAACTGGTGTCCCCTTGGCAAGTAATGGATTTTCCTCCATAAACTTCACAAGAGTGTGCAGTTACTGCATAGTTGATTTTTTCAAGCTAATAAATGATTTTAAGTAATCATTTTTGTTCTAGGATGTGTTAATGCATATCTCTATTAATTTAGTTATTTCCTTTTTTATTTTTGAAGAATTTTACTTTCAAATAATTTAAAAACTTTACTTCCAAGACATCAAGTGCGTGATTCTGACATTTGCGTTCGCAATGTTAACAACACCTTCGATATTTTGAAACGCTAATATGAATGAAAACGCTTACGCTTACGAAGCGTTTTCATTCGCATTGTCGTTCGAGTGACTTGTCGCAGATCGATCAGATAAAGAAACAGAAACCAGTTTTCTTTCGCTTAGAATGCGAATGAGCATGTTCATTCGACGTTCTGAAATTGGCTATAAGTAAAAAGTACTTTTGCCTAATTAAGCTGGTGTGGTTTGTTGATAGGCAATCGGCAGGGAGAACGTACATGCATACATACATATGTATGTAGGTACTGCGTAGTGTATTAAAATAAATATCCAGCAAAAAATGTATGCAAAAACGGAATTAAACCACCACTGTAACATGTTTTCATAAAACAAGTTGTATATTCAACGAATAATAACAATACAATAGCTCAGTGGTACGGAGTATGCATGGACAGTCAGAACAGTATGATTCGTATCCTGGCCGAGACAGTGTTTTTTGTTTGTTTTGTATTTACGTGAAAAACGTCATCGAATCACCGAACTTGCATGGGTTCTAAGCTCTCATTTCAATAATGAGCAGTTTTGTTAAATGTGAACCCATGCTCATAAATATGTTAAAACCTTACGTTCTGCACCTAAATTGAACCCACTTATTTTCTGCAGAACCCATGCACTAACTATTTCTTTAGCATGTCTTTTTTGCTGGGTCCGAAAATAACTTAATTACTCGATTGCTAATGCCCCCCGTAGACGACATGTTTTTTACGTCTGACTTGTCAAATTTTCCAGTGTAAAACATGTACATGTCGTGTGGTACCTTTAAAACATTGCTTTTGTAAAAGTCAGACGCAAAGCGGTCTGAAAAAATTTCAATTAGAGCGTGCTCTATTTTCTTCTGACAAAACTTCTGACATCGGCTGTTCTTATTATGAAAAATATGTCGTCCGAAATCTATACCATGAAGGAGCAAGTAGCGGCGGTTCGCTATTGACGGAAACGTTAGCCGGCTGAAGTTTATGCATTATAACACCGATATATGTATGTTTTTTTAACCATTTAATAACAATTAATTAAAATATGGTATCTTCGAATTTGAAGAAAAAATCGTTAAAATCGGTGAACTTTTTTACGCCACAAAGAAAAAATTTTGTGGCGGCAATACCATTTTGAAACAGCTGCCGGCATTGGTTTATATAAAAGCCATGCTAAATATTTACAGAGAGAGATAGAAAAAGCAACAGAGACTATGTCAGAAATATTAATATGTAGGTAGGTTTGTGACCGAATATTATAAACCTTCTGTAAAACAATTTTGACAGACATGCAGAATTACATCTGAGTTGAAAAGTGGAAATGTCAGACGTAAAAAACATGTCGTGTACGACCTGCTTAAGTAAACTTACCTAATAATATGTTTCCACCGGCTTTAAATCAAGTAGGATCACTTCAAAGTGTTTCCACCGGCACAGGCGTAGCTAGTCCTTTCTGGGGGGGGGGAATGCCCCGCAGACTTGATTTTGCCCCCAAGGATTTATTACAAATTCTTTTTAAAACATATTCTTTTGCCTGTAATATTAAAAAATTCTATTTTTTATTTATTTTATTTATTACTCATGAGAATATCCAGTAATTTTTATACAAACTTTTCGAATAATCGCTAAATATGCATACATTTATTAGATAACAAATACCCAAAAAACTATAAGTTTACAGCACTTCAAAACATCACAAATAGTAAACTCCTTGTGAATTTATAATGGATGTGTGTAGATATGTATGTGTGTATGTATGTAGCTTTCAACAAATTCTTAATAAAATTGTATTACTGTACGTAGTTAGTAGCAAGACAAGTTGTGTTAAGGTGTTCTTAAGATTTTCTACTGTCAAATTGTTTGTAACAATAGCCACCAATTTTTATTTAGAGTAAAATTAAAAAAATAGCGAAAAATTATGATCTGCAAATACCTTGTATATATTCATATACTATATATACTCGTACACACACATGTATGTATCTTTGTATGCATATTTATGGTTCAATCGAGGGCTGCCAGATAAAATGATGGAAAAAGCACAGAAATTATGTATATTCACTGTTGTACTTTTTAGTAGGCAAAACGAATAAAACAAGTAATAAAGTGATGGATATATTTATATGTGGATTTCTAATAGATTAGGTCATTCTTTCAAGTTAGTTTGATTGAATTGCATTCATTTAGGAGTTATGAGAAGAAATAAAATTACTACAAAATTATTGACAATACCTAGATATGCAGCTCTGGCTAAAGAATGCTTAAGTGCATGTAAGTACATTGTGGCCACCTAAAAGTCACATCTGAATTGTTTAAGCATTTGACAGACTTATCGTTCAATTGTGACATTAGCTTAAGCCATCTTATTCATATTATAGTTGGGCCTTTAGTTTTTACTTTCTGTTCTGTTACGAATCAGCTGACTCTTTTTTGCTTATAGAAATCTAATACAAGTCGTTAGTTTTTCTGTTTCGTTCTGTTCTGTTTCGGTTCAACCTGTGAAAATAAAAAAATTGTTAAGTATTTGTAAGTGACAGCATAAAATAATAATAAAAATATTTTAAAATAATTAAAAAAATTAATTTTTAAAAGAAAAATAAAACTATCTTGAACTTTAACAATAGACGATGCAAAACTCATCGCTTTAGTGGAAAACTGCGACCCTTCTGGTCAGAAACAGTTAATAAATTGCTACAGAAAAAGTAAGTACTTAAATTTAGAAGCAGAACGCCACAGCACAGAACAGCAACAGAAAGTAAAGACTAAATACGCCTTACCCTGCGTTTACACATGCAAGTACCCTGCATGCAAGCTCTGTGTACGTATGATCAACGAAAATTTTATACAAATGCCCGACTGTCTTGCAACTTGCATGTTTGCCTTTTATTGCAGAGTTGTCCATAACATAAAAAAGTTAAATTTTGAGGGAACCAGATAGTATTAAACTTAATTCGTGTAGTTTTAATGTTATTTATGTCTAAACAAATTCATTAACCGCTTGATTTATGAAAATTTAAGAAAATAAATATTAAATTAGCTTTTATATGTATTTAAAATGAGTAAAAACTCATATAACATTACACTGCAATCCAGTTAATTTCTACTAAAGTATTAATAGGGCAACACTGTTAGCTAACTTTCCATTTACTTGCTGCAAGTGAAACAAGTCACAGTCTTGTAAAATTCCTTGGCAGTTTAGTCACATTGAGTTGGAAGTAGACTGCAAGTGCCGAAAGTGTAGTTGTGTTAGTAAAAGAGTTTGAGTGTATTGAGTTTTTCAAACTTGCACTTGCACGTGTAAACCCTAAGTTAAGTTGTTATTTAAGTGACGGAACGTTTTTAATTTTTGTTTGTTTAGCTTCAAAAAGTGATTAAATTCAAGAAACAATGTAAGTATTAAATGCAAAAGAAAGTTTATTTAATGAACTACACAATTTTTTTTGTTTTTCTGTGCTGAAATGCGATTTTTATTTAATTTATTACATGTAGAACAGTATAAAACAGACATACCTATTTAATGGCAACGAAAACCGATATTGTCTACGGATTTAATTAAATTTAAACAAATATACTTTATTTTTGTGTTACAATTATGTGTAAAAAATTAAAATATCACCTCCAGCGCGACAGGATTCTTCACACTGGATAAGTTTGGCCACAAATACCTCTTGCTTATCCTGTTTTTTTAACTCTCTGTACTTTAATTTGCAAGAATTTATTTAATAAAAATTTTCACAATATTTAATTATTATTTGTTTTAATGTTAAATCACTGTCTTTTTGCACTAAATTTAACTTTTTGCTAAAAATTTTGCAAAATTGCTTAATTTTTCTGTTTCTAATTCATCCGTTTCATAGCAAAGCTGCACGTTTGAACATACTCTTCTCTTCTTCTTTTTCTTTCGATTCAGTTTTTTGGCAGAATACCTCTTCGATCCGTGCGTAAAGCCTGGTACTCTGTTCACAATTTCGTGCGAAATTTGGTATGAAATATTTGCGAAATAAATTCGCAAAAATAGTACTCTGTTCTTGTTGTGAAAAACACATAAAATCATGTCTTTCCATGCAAAATTAGTGTGGCATCATTTTAGTTTAGCTGCGAAACAACATGAGCAGTGCTTTTTTCGCACGGAATTTTAACAATGTTGCATACTTTCAAGCAATAAAAGCAAGAAATTAATAAAAAAAACGCGAGTTAGGCTACATTTAGTACATGTCAACTTTTTCACTCGAAATAATCAATGGTGCAGAAAATTTTTCACAACTTTGAACAGAGTACCAGGCTTAAAGGTAGAATTAGTAAAATCGCATCATTCTATTTTACAGCTTGCCGTATCGTTCAAGTTTGTGCACAAGTTATAGAAAATGTAACAGTTTGCTTAGCACTTTTTTTTGTCTGGCATTAAATACGGTGTTTTTGACGTTCGCTACAGAAAAATCTGTTTTCTGCAGATTCATACGTCAGCAGTGCTACCACCACATATTTTATAACTAGTAACATGCAATGTATATCGTACGGTCAGCTGACACGCAACATCACGATACGATTTTACTAATTCTATCTTAACTGAATGCGGGAACGTAATCGAAACCAGAATAGAGGTGAATATTCACCGCAAAAAATTATAGACAGTTGAATCGAAAACACTTTTTTCCAACATATATGGCTATAAAATTATAACCGTTCCTCTTGATAATTAATATCTGTTTACTAAGTAAAGGAAATGTCATGGTTATATCAGAAATTATTAGTAACAAACTTTCAGTGTACAAATGTAATAATATTTACTTAAAAGGCTATCCGTCTTATTCATAAGCGCTCCATAACAGCTTAATAAGCAAAAATCGAAAAAAAGACTACTCATAAATGCTTAACAGCCTATTAGACGTTTAATAAAAGTTTCATAACTCAGAGATTTTTAATGTAGCCTCTATGCTACTTTAAGCGTTTGATAAACAATTATAAATAATATTTTCTTGATTTTTTTATCCCTTATGTGAGATTTTCTGTGGTTTCTCACTTTTATGTTTCTTGTTTATTCTTATGCATTGTTCCAGAACGACCCATAAAGGGTTAATCAGTTCGTACGTTGGAACACATTGTTTGCTAATGTCAATTCTGTCACTGTCAATTATGTCATTTTTCAATTCTTAACGAAAGTAATTTGTATTGTCAGATTGCTTACCGCCTTTTTGCATTCCCTTTTTGTATTATACACACACGTTTAATACTTCCAGTACGTATTAGTATAAAAAGAGCGACGAGGCTCAAAATTCTTTTAATTTGTTTAAGACGGGTGCAAAACTGCGGTAAGTGAGTTACATAAATTGTTGTCAAAATAATAATACTTATTGTCTTTGTAGAAATAACTCTAGATCTGGCTTTAGCTCTAGCTCTAGCCTAAATCGTTTACATAAATAAACGTGCATAGTTTGATACTGAGTTCAACGCAAACCCGTCTTTAATTTGGAAGATAACATTTCTTATTTCGCAGTTTGTATGTTAAGTGTATGTACAAAATAACTGCATTTGCTTGTTGCCGTGGTTTTTAAGTCCAAACAACTAAATTACAATAAAATCTTGAGATGTTACAACATTCTCCACCTCGCCGGAGTCCGCGCCTGCAAGACTACAGTGTAACATCTGACCAGACACAGCCAGTGCCATCCGCAGCCAGCGGTACACAAACAACCACACAAGCAAACGATTTCATTGTTGGTTTAATTAACTTATCATCCACGTCACTCGCTCAGGCCCAGCCAACCACCGCAGATGTTAATAAAGCTACATCCAGCAAAGCCAATAGTGGTCAACAGAAACCGCCCGTACCAACATCATCAGCAGCCCGGTTTAAAACGGCCACACTGACACACCATCCACCAACATGCTGGAAATGCAAAAACAGATAGCCATGTTACAGCGCCAACTATCGGATACTCAGGTTAAACTCTCTGATAGCAACCGCCAGTGCCAAGAGCTCCAGTCCGCCATCGCAAGGAACGATCAGGTAAGTGACCTTAACCTCAAAATTGTTAATGCTTCGCAATCGTCGACACCCGCCATTGGCCAAATACCGCCAACAACATTCGCATTGCCATATGTAAGTCAGCGAACAAATACATCGACAACCTACGCAGCCGCCATGTCTTGTATGCCAACTGCTACTGCAGCCAGCAGCATAGTGTCACAGCCGACGCAAGCAGCACATACAATAAATAACTTGCTAGGTTTGCCAGCATTTTATACAAATACAAATACATCGGCCGTGCAAATGGCGCCAATAATTGATAGCAGCACCAGTATGTCGACGCAAGCAGCGAATACATTAAATCATTTGTATGTATCGCCCGCCACAAATAACTGTGTGCCGCTATTTTTGGAATTAAATCGACAGCCGTCTACCGCAAGTGCATTTTCGAATCCAGTCAACATAATGCCACGTAAAATTCAAGATTTGCCAGAATTTAGTGGCGACCCAGAGGACTGGCCCTTATTTTATACAGCATTTACTCAGTCGACAGCAGCGTATGGCTATACAAACTTAGAGAACAATCAACGACTACAGAGATGTTTAAAGGGAAACGCAAGGGAAGTAATCAAATCATTATTGATTCATCCTGATAACGTCAATGCCCTGATAGAGCAATTAAAGTTTAGATTCGGTCGTCCTGAACAACTCATTCATAGCCAGCTGCGTCAAGTCAGAGAACTACCCCACGTTCCTGAAAATAATTTAACAAAGCTCGTTCCCTTTTCCACTAAAGTAAAAAATTTATCAGTTTTCCTACAATCAGTGAATGGTCAACAGCATATAGCTAACCCAACCTTATTAGAGGAGTTGATATCGAAGCTCCCTATGAGTAAAAATTGGATTGGGCTAAGGTAGCCGCAAGTATACAACCCTACCCTACAATTATTGATTTTAGTAATTGGCTTAGCGATGTCGCTAATTTAATATGCAGTGTCCAGGAAGTCGAACAAAAGGATCAGAAGCGTCGAGTTTTATTACATGCGGTGGGAAATCAACAACAGTGCCCCATATGCCAGGGCCCTCATAAAGTCTATGATTGCGAACGGTTTTTAAATTATAACGTGCAAGAGCGTTGGAAGCAAGTGAAAAAGATTCGTGCATGCTTTTCTTGTTTGAATGTTGGGCACACCACAATGGATTGCCGCCGCAAAAGGCCATGTTCGAAGGATGGATGTATACGGAAGCATAACAAATTACTTCACGAAGATAAGCACAATGATCTACCTTCTGCAGCATCCCAACAAAACGTTCTCAGTTGTTCAGCCGTAAATAATAATAAATTGCTGTTTAGAGTTTTGCCCGTTACTTTGTATGGAGAAAATTGCCATGTAGATATATACGCACTTTTCGATGACGGCTCATCCATTACAATGCTGGACAGAGAGGTAGCAGACAAAATTGGCGTTCGGGGAAAAAGCAGCCCTCTAAATATTCAATGGTTTGGCGGCCGATCAGCCTGTGAACCCGCTATATCGTTTAACGTGAAGGTAAGTGGCGTTAATAAAAAGACTCGTCATTTACTAAAAGGTGTATACACTGTTTCCAATTTAAACTTGCCTATGCAAAGTCTAACACAAGAAGATATTAAAAAAGTATTTAAAGATTCGTCTCGTTTGCCTATTGAACCCTACACGAATGTAGTACCAAAGTTACTGATCGGCTTAGATCACGCGTTTTTGGGCTTGCCATCTATCTCGAATAACAGTAACTTGACGGGTCCATTTGCCTGTAACACCGAATTGGGATGGGTGGTGTTTGGACCTTGTCAAAGTCTGCCACCAATTAAACAATCATGTTTTTTTTGTAAACGTTAAAACAGATAACGATCTACATCAAAGTGTGGCCGACTATTTTAACATTGAAAATGTCGGCGTGAGAGCAGCGGCTATCGTGGAAAGTCAAGAAGATGTCAGAGCGAAGAGCATTTTGCATGAATCTACGATAAGGGTCGGCGACAGATTCCAGACAGGTCTATTATGGAAATATGACGATGTGAGATTCCCAAACAGCTATCATATGGCACTCAGACGCTTAGAAGGAATTGAAAGAAAGATGAAGCCAGACCCAACCTTCGCTAAAGGGTACAAAGATATTATGCAAAGTTATATAGAAAAAGCGTATGTGCGTAAATTATCTCCTGAAGATATCCAAGTGACCAGCTCCAAAAAGTGGTATCTGCCACATTTCGGTGTGATAAATGTTAATAAACCAAGTAAAATAAGACTGGTTTTTGATGCCGCCGCATGTGTAAATGACACATCACTAAATTCTCAACTGTTAAAAGGGCCTCAAGACATTGCGTCTCTGCTGTCTACACTTTATAATTTTCGCCGTGGTAAAATTGCTGTTGGAGCTGATATTCGCGAGATGTTCCATCAAATCCTAGTGCAGCCGAGTGATAGAATTTCACAAAGATTTTTGTGGAGAGACGGAAACACCGAAAAAACGCCTGAAGAATACGAAATGCTGGTCATGACTTTTGGAGCAACGTGCTCACCCTGTTCGGCCTTGTATGTAATGAAAACGAATGCCCGAGATCACCATTCATTCCACCCTCGTGCCATTAAAGCTATATGTGATCACCATTACATGGATGATTTTGTCGACAGCTTCGATAGTAAAAAAGACGCTATTAATATATCTAAACAAGTCAGAGAAATTCACAAAAATGGAGGATTTGAACTAAGAGGCTTTATTTCTAACTCCACTGAAGTCACTACGGCATTGGACGGAAATATATCACCAAATCGAATTCCTACTAATGATGGTATAGAAAAAATATTAGGTTTGATTTGGGATCCTACTACTGATAACTTCAAGTTTAATTTGAAATTTCATCGTGTTGATAAAAATGTAATGTCCGGCCAGCGTATTCCAACAAAAAGAGAAATTTTAAGCGTTATAATGTCGACCTTTGACCCTCTTGGTTTTTTAAGTCATTTTACTGTGGGTGGAAAGTTGCTCCTGCGAGAAATTTGGAGAACTAATTGCCTTTGGGATGAACAAATATGTAAATACTTAAATAGTGTATGGGAACGCTGGAGAAGCCAATTAAACAATATCGCACATTTCCGTGTTCCGCGCTTCTATTTTTCATCTGGCCAACCAACATCGTTACAACTTCACATATTTGTGGACGCAAGTGAAGATGCATTTGCTGCGATTGCATACTGGAGGTATATTTCTGATTTAGGTGAAATTTGTACGAGTTTTATAGCTTCTAAGACAAAGTGTAGTCCTTTAAAGAGAGTGACAGTACCCCGTCTAGAACTACAAGCTGCTGTTCTTGGTACGCGTCTAAAAGAAAATATTTTAAGTGAACACGCCCTTGCTCCAGATGAATGCATAATGTGGGGTGACTCTAAGACTGTGCTTAAATGGATCGCTAGTAGCCACAGAAAATACAAACCATATGTTGCACACCGCGTAGCTGAAATTCTTGCTTCTACAGACGTTGAAAATTGGAGATGGGTGCCCACAAGAGATAACGTAGCGGACGAAGCTACAAGAGCAGCAGGTAAAGTTGACTTTTCCCCTTCTCCTCGTTGGTTAAACGGACCCGCATTCCTGAAATTATCAGAAGAGGAGTGGGTAACAAATCGTATTGAAATTTCAACTGAACCAGATGAAGAACAATTACCAGAAAAAGTTTTATTGATTGGAAACAATATCGTAATTGATTTTAGTAGATTTTCGTCCCTTGGTCGCATAAAAAGAGTAATTGCATGGGTATTAAGGTATATAAGCAATTGCCGCAAAGAATACAACGATTTACGAGGGTATGGTCTCACCGCAGGTGAATTAGAAAATTCCGAAAAATTACTGTGCCTACAAGTTCAAAAAGAAGTCTTTCCGGAAGAAATCAAAAATATTAAAAATGGAAAACAAATCTCAAAAGCAAGCCCTTTATTTAAATTATCGCCTTACATGGATGAATATGGTTTGTTAAGAGTGTATGGAAGAATAGATGCCGCAAGTTACTTAGCTTATAGTTCGCGACGGCCAATAATATTGCCAAAGTTTCATCATTTTACATATCTTATTGTCATGCACCATCATTGCGAGACGAAACATCAGAATCACGAAAGCACAATTTGTCAAGTACGTAAAAAGTTTTGGATACCACAGCTGAGAAGCCTGCTAAAGAAGATTGTAACAAATTGTTGTCATTGTAGGGTAAAAAATGCCTACCCTCGAACACCTATCATGGGGAAGCTTCCATTGGACCACCTAGAGCCCAACGTTGCACCCTTTAAGTATACTGGCTTAGACTACTTCGGGCCCATAAACGTTTCCATCGGAAGAAGAACAGAAAAGAGATGGGTAGCACTCTTTACGTGTCTCACCATACAAGCGATCCATCTCGAATTAGCCTACGCTCTATTGACGGACTCGTGTATAATTGCTATGAGAAACTTCATGAATCGCAGAGGGGTGCAAGCCAGAATCCGTTCTGATAATGGTAAAAATTTTATTGGTGCCAACGAAGAGAGTATGCGATTTAGTGAAGTTTTCGATACCGAAAAAATTCAAGGGGAAATGGCGATGAAAGGAATTGAATGGATTTTCAACTGCCCTGCTAACCCATCTGAAGGAGGCATTTGGGAAAGAGTGGTTCAATGCGTAAAAAGGGTATTACGTCATACATTGAAAGAAGTTTCGCCCAAAGAACATGTCCTACACTCGCTGCTAATCGAGGCTGAAAACGTCGTTAATTCTCGGCCATTAACTCATTTGCCTATAAGCCCACAAGAAGAGGAGCCGCTTACTCCTAATCATTTTTTAATTAGTAGATGTAATCTTGCTAATACGCCGTGTATTGAATCGACCGAAGTAAGACCCTTTGCCCTCAAAAAACAGTGGCGAATTTCGAGATGCTTACGTGATCGTTTCTGGAAGAGATGGGTCAGAGAGTATTTACCCACGCTAACTACGAGAGTAAAATGGTGTGAGCATACTGACCCCATAAAGGAAGGAGACGTAGTATTCATCTGCGACCCGAATGTTCCGAGAAGTCAATGGCGGAGAGGTTTGGTCACTTTCGTCTACACTGGTCCCGATGGTGTGGCACGTAGAGCCGATGTGAAAACTTCCTCCGGTAAGCTGCAACGCCCGGTGTCAAAATTAGCCGTTCTGGACGTGGAAAATGGTGAAGTTGATCACTCCACGGGGGCGGGGATGTTCCAGAACGACCCATAAAGGGTTAATCAGTTCGTACGTTGGAACACATTGTTTGCTGATGTCAATTCTGTCACTGTCAATTATGTCATTTTTCAATTTTTAACGAAAGTAATTTGTATTGTCAGATTGCTTACCGCCTTTTTGCATTCCCTTTTTGTATTATACACACACGTTTAGTACTTCCAGTACGTATTAGTATAAAAAGAGCGACGAGGCTCAAAATTCTTTTAATTTGTTTAAGACGGGTGCAAAACTGCGGTAAGTGAGTTACATAAATTGTTGTCAAAATAATAATACTTATTGTCTTTGTAGAAATAACTCTAGATCTGGCTTTAGCTCTAGCTCTAGCCTAAATCGTTTACATAAATAAACGTGCATAGCTTGATACTGAGTTCAACGCAAACCCGTCTTTAATTTGGAAGATAACATGCATGTCTCCTGAATAATGTTCTTGGACAAATGTATTAATTTATGTAAGTCGGTACATGTATGTACTTATGTATCCTCACAAAAACATAAATGTGAAAAAGGCCAAGTTCCTACACAAAATTTCGGCGATTAAAAGTAGTGAGATATAAATTTTGACCAAGTTCTTGTTTGCCACAATACCTACCACAGAAATATGTTACATATGTATTATCAAAGAATATAAATTGTATAGAATGCGCATTTGTGCTAAAAAATTAAACATTTTTTGCTTGCGCTTCAGATGCGGGGGAAAGCAAGAATGAAGGCTCAGTTAGCCGACTGTAATGTAATGTAACTGTAACGTAGAAAACAGCTTGATTGACATTTTTATATGAAAAGTAGGTTACGTTACATTACATCTCTATAACCATTTTCATTACTTTTAACATAACAAAATCGATCAGCTGTTTCTTACTGTTGCAGTTACTTTACATTACAGTCGGCTAACTGTAAACTAAAGAGTTCGGAGAGTTTACCTTTATAGGCTTTTTACACTGACGCACATCTAACATTTACCATCAATTTGCGAAAATGTTAACATCTTCCCATAAGAAATACACAGTACTAAAAACCAACATCATTCTACATCTTTAAAAGATGTTCCTATCTCATTTTGTTTCATCTAACATCTTTCTTTAATTTTAGTGCCATCACTAGCAAAATTATATTGTTGTGTCAAAAACAACGTTGCCACTTTCTGTGTAATATTGCAAAATCTGTACTATTTATATATATTTGCAGCATTTTTGCACCATAAATTTTTTGTGTAATTTTGCAGTATTTGACTTTAATGGCATTTATATTTATATGTTATAAAGCGATAACAGCATTAGTTGACTAAAGACAAAATCGAGTTATGCTTATGGGAATTTATATTAATTTAGCTGCTTATAATACCTGTTCCGTATGACCATTATAATTTTTATTGATGTAGTATAATCAGAACTTGCACAATCATTGAAATAAAAATCGATTTCCATTTGTTAAGCTAGATTATCAAAAATTAGACAATAGCCCAATTAACAATCTTGTGCAAATGGTCTTGCATCGTTGCATGTGCAAAATAGTATAGCATATTGATATTCACCACTTAACAATTCTTAGTGGTGAGTATCAATATACTATACCACTTTGCACATGCAACGATGCAAGACCATTTGCACAAGATTGTGAATTGGGCTAATGAGTATCGTGAATATGCACTTTTAAGGATAAATTCGATGTTTTGAAATTTATTGGTCTAAAATTTCTCAAAGTTAAAACTGTGCTGGAGATATTTTCTTTCCAAATTTATAAGTTGTGATATTACCATTCTTAAGCGCTTCTGTTGAAAGAGTTTTTTTAAAGTAAACTGGTCTTAATTAAAACCGATACCCCAAGAATGAGTTATCAGCTAATACATAGCGTCAATTTTAAAATTGTGGTGCAAATTTTTAGCTTAAAACTATGAAAAGAAATTGGAAAAAATAGTTTAGTGTAAATATGTACATATGCTTAAAGAGCCAAAGAATTTATAAGTATCGCTCAGTACGTCTAGTTAAATGAGTTTAAATTAAGAATATAAAAGGTTGATAACCCTCTTCTCAAACGCCTAGTTCAAAAAATATTTTATTAAATTTAGACAAAATGTTAAGAGAAAAGTGGTAAATTATTCTTCGTTTAAGTAAATATTTACGAATTAGTGAAGTTTTTTGTACGTTTTTTATAATAAAAAAATTAGCTCGTATTAAATTTCAATGTACTAAAAAAACTAATAAGAAAATAAAAATTTTTTCTTAGATTTTTTTTGCACTATTTTGTTCGGTTTTGCATTATTTTAGACTTGCGGCTTTGTAATTTCTTTTTTCACTAGTGGCAACGCTGGTCAAAAACTAAGAAAAAACGACATACGTATATACATAGTATATATACATATGTACCTTTTAAAATATCTTCATCTTATTCTTGCAAATCTTTTATAATTTACATGTACTGCACTTTAATTGGTTTTGTTCTTGCAAAGCAACAACTACTCCAATAATTAATTTTACATCAAAATCTATTTTTTATAATTTCCTTAACAAAACCTATGCAGAAGGTGTTGTCTTTTTGACAAGTGAGATGATGGTAGATGTTAGATGTTGTCAATGTAAACGCATGTTTCACATTTTTTACATCTTCCATGCGTTTCACTGAAATGTGTGTCAATGTAAAAAGCCTATTAGACGTGGCGTCACACGTCTATTGTAAGAGTTGCCATAAAGGCTGGGAAAAACCGAATGAAAGACTTAAAGCATAATTATGGGAAACTAAGAAATTTAAACAAAGAAATCGCAACAATCAAATTCTATTCTATTATTTTATTTTCTCTACAAAAAATTTTCTTATTTGTTATATCGAGTTTCTTTTAATTATTGAAATTAAACTTGTTTTATTAATTTTAACAAAGCGCTTAATTTTGAGTTTTATTAGTGATATTAATATTTTCTGTGTCAATACGTAGCACCTAATCGAAACATACCTACCAAAACTAAAGACTCTAACTATGATATATTTTCAAATAGCTGTTTTCTAATAAAGTTCACACTGATTTTATTATTTGTTTATGTAGTAATATTTCTTTAATAATATTTTTGTTTAAAATTTTAGAAAGTAAAATTTTAAATTTTAAAACATCAAAAATGATACATAATTTTACCAAGTAAACCAATAACAAATTCAGTGTGAACGGCACTAATATTTTGTTGACATAACAGCCCTTCTAGCAGGTACATTATACAAATTACAAAAGGAATGACAAATTTATATATGTACATACATTCATATTATGAAGTGGTTGCAGTTTTGTGAGAATATTCTCTATACCTATTCTCTGCTATAAAAACGCTTAAAAAAATCTTGATTTTTTTTAATAACGCATTGCTGATGCTATGAATTGTAAGGTATAATGCACCATTGGATGCGATTTGAAAAACTCTTACAGATGATCTTTTTTGTTAAGTGTTGTCTTGGGAGAAAATATGCAAAACACTACAAAAATAAACATTTTAAGACATTGTTCAGCTCACAAACGGTCATCTCTAGACCACTCAAATGGTTTGGAAAGCCTAATTAAAACTACCGATCTCTAACCTGGGAGGGATAACAAGAATTTTTTTATGTGAGCGGCTCTTATGTACATACTTATGTACATATGTATATGTATACATACATACATGCATATATATTTCACTATTTAAAACTTAAACTTGTTTGTTGTGGTAATAATTACGCAATGTACCAGCTTTGCATTTCATACATACTTGCATATGTATATATCGTCGCTGTTTTAACTTACTGACCTAACTAACACTTTAAAAATTTAATAGGAGAGCAGCTTTTATTGTTGATTTATACATTCATTCTCATGGCTGCGTCAGAAATCTTTTTACTTATATAGCCAAAACAGTAATGCTTACAGTCGTGAAAATTGTAGACAATGTGTATTATGACTTATAAAGTCTAGTAGAGGACTTAACTCATTTTTCAAAAAAATGTCAGGTCGGTTAGTTAAAACAGCGACGATATGTACCTATGAATGTGCGTATGCAGCATGTAAGTATATCCATACAAACATATCATCTACATAAATACATACGCATAGCGGTCAGTTAATTATTAAAACAATATTTTAATATTTTTCATGGAAAAAAGTCGTTACAAATACTTTTGGTAACCTGCTAACAGATGTGCGATAGCTTTCCGTGAGCACCTGCCATTACGGCCTTATCTCACGGGTGCCAAAGCACCGGGTGTGGGTTAGACGCCAGACCAACGCCCCCATGCACCCTATTAGAATGAACCTATGGCCCACTCCATAAGGCACATAGGTTGCAATCTTTGAATATAGTTATCGCTGTACTATATTCAATTACCTTGCTGAGGTAATTTGATCTATCTAAACTCTGCTGCTATGTCCGTGCCCATAGCAGCTTCTGTTGAATGGCAACAGCACCTAGAATAGTGTCTGGCTGACCGCGTCAGACCAATCACTAGCATTGATTTCACACTGGGAAGCCAAGACTATTCTCCCAGCGATTTTGGTAGCAACCACAGCCACCACGATAATTCTCCGGCTTCTACGCTAAGGTGTTGTGTATACACCCATAGCGAGGTCCCCAAGAGAATTCCTCAACCATTGCCGGCACAGCTCAACCACTCATCCATAATGAACGCATGCCTGTGTCGCCAAATAACCAGTGCCTACTCCACACATACCAAAATCATCCCTTTAACCCCTTGTGGTATACCCCATTGGGGTAGGACGAACTCGGCATTTTAGCAAAGGAACTGACGACCGCTACATGCACTCAAAACTTCAAAGCAGCTCGGCTGTCGGGCAACCGGCACCCGTGGCACCAGAAGTAGCCTCTGGTTAGACCTCGAAGTTCCACCACAAGGGCTTCACCTCTATCGTCTTTTGAACTCAGGGGCAGTTCTAGGTGACGCTGCACCTAACTGACATCAACAGGACCTGTCTTCCTTTTGTTATAAATATGTGCACATCCGTTACTCTGTTTATATTCAGAGATTGGGTAGTAACACATAAGTTCTATGGGTAATGTACCAAAGGTACGTCAATGGAAAAAGCCACATCACCCCAGCTGGGGCCCCGGGGTTGCCACACCCGTAGTCCATAACAGACTCCCCTGAGGGGAGGTAACCTGCTAACAACATACACAAACTGAACTGCTTAAAATTGCATATGTCTTAATTTGTACTTATATATATCGGTTAAAAATCAATTATCTAACTACCGCCAATATTAAAAAAAGGCTAAATACTACAACAAAAACAATATTGTTTATTGTTTTGTCTTTTTGTTCGTAAGTACCAGCAAAAGTAAAAAAGTGGGACTATTATATGTACACTTTCCTTCACCGAGCTTCACCGAGCAAAACCAGTTGTTGGATAGCGGTTGGCAATCCTGCAGTCAAAATAACTTTAAAGAGTTGTATAAAAAAAAATAAACCAAATTATCAGAAAATAGAAACGCAGTTTGCGTGACGTCATACGTCTACTATTTTTTTTTGCACTAGCGTAATCTTGTAGTTTATCATTCTAGTAGTAGGGAACTCCCACTTCTGTGGCAATTAAAATTGTTAAATTGTTGCTGAAATTGTTAAATTGTGGGCTGAAATTGTTAAATTGTTGCTGAAATTGTTAAATTTGGGTAATTAAAATTTGAAAATTGTTAAATTCTTGGAAATTTGTGTTTTTTGTTTACATTAAGAGTTTTTGTTTACATTAGGAGTTTTTGTTTACATTAAGTGTATGTCTGTCTGTCTGTCTGTCTGTCGGTCTGTCTGTCTGCCTGATCGTAGATGTTTGTGTGTGGAATATTTTGTGTGAATGTATTAAGGCGGTTCATAGTTTGGCGGTTTTTATGTGTGTATATGCCGACGGGAAAATGATTTTTCCTAATGACGACGGGAAAACGTGAAAGTTATTTTTTCTAGTGCTAATGTAGGTGTTGCTAGACTGTGGGAATTTAAGGCTGACCGTGATTTGAGTGGGTGGCGTTGGTGCCGTAATATGTAACCATAGGCATTCGCGGATGTGTCTGTCTGTCTGTGAGAATTTAGGTGAGGGTTTGATTGGAAGGGTCGGGGTGTAGTTGAGGTAGATCGATTGCGTGTGTATGTGTGTGTGTGTATGTGTGTGTGTGTGTATGTTTGTAGGAATTTCAATGTGTGTATTTCTGTAGGAGCTTAGGGCTGATTGTGATTTATGAGGGGTGAGGTGTTCTAGTAATATGTAACCGGGGGAATCTGTGTGTTTGTATGTCTGTAGGAGTTTAAGGCTGACCATGATTTGGGTGGGCAGGGTTGTTGACGTAATATGTATCCATGGGGATTTGTGGATGTGTCTGTCTATAGTAGTTTAAGGCTGATCGTGATTTGAGGTAGGTGAGGATATTGTTGAGGTAAATTGGTTATTTGTATGTATGTATGTATGTATTTTTGTAAGAATTTAAGATGATTGTGATTTATTAGGGGCGAGGTGTTCTTGTAATATGTAGCCGTGAGAATCTATGTGTATAGACGTCTGTAGAAGTTTAAGACTATCTGTAATTTCAGGTAGGTGAGAGTGTTGTGTTGTTGAGATTAATCTTATATATTGTATATGTATGTATGTATGATCATGGGAATTTGTGTATGTATATCTGAGGGAGAATCATTGTTGTCATTGATGTCTTTTGTTCTTCTTGTTGTTGGTGTTGTTGTTGTAAATATTCGTCTGTGTATAGATGCAATATATTCAGTTTTTTTTTATTTGAAAATAAAAACGTTTTAATTTTTATCTGCGTTTACTTAAAAGTTTGTGAGGATTTTCTGTTTTTAAGTAAAACTGAATTCCTGAAGATACATACTCTATAGTAATAGCAACTATAATAGAAATATTCCTTATACTCAATTTACATTTTGTAAAGTTGATGCAACGTTAGTAAGTTAACGTTAGAAATTTTTGGGGTACATAATTTTTTCTAACTATAGACTTTTTTCTTCACTTTCTACATTTGTTTTCGAAATCTTGCTTTGCTTTATGAAAATGTATAAACATTTTTAAATGAAACTGATCCGGCACTCCAGCTTATATACTGATAGTTTTTTTTCTTTCTTTGGTAGTCAACTTACTTCTTTTTTTATTTTTATTGATAAACATTTAAAATCAAAAGGGAGCTTTATATTGAAATTATTATTTTCATAATTGTTGAAAACAATCACTAGTTTTTTTTTGTGATGAAATCATTTGAAGTTGAAGCTGATATCTTTGCTTACTGTTTTAAATTAAAATTTTATTCAATAGAATAAAAGGAGCTTTTTTCTTAAATTCTGATGCAGTTAAAATCGGATATGAGACTGAATTTAAATGTACTTTTAAATTAGTCATAATGAACAAACTTATTTTCTTGTTGAAAAGCGATCATCAGAAAACGAAGTGGTTTTCAGAGACTGTAGGTATACCCTTTCGATGGTTCCTCTAGGCTACAAGATGACTTTGTTTGACGAAATTTCTGTTGCTTTATACTGATAATATTTTTACATTAATAAGGTACATATATGTTTGTTTTATGAAGGGTGAGCACCTTTCACTTTTATTTTTTGTCATATATGATTTTTTTTTAATTTTATTAAAGTTCAGCGTGTTGTGTATATATTTCTGAAATGTTTAAGTGTGTTTTGTGTTCCCATCGGACAGAGTGTACGTATTAGTTGGTCAGTCAGTCTATATTTTTAGTTATTTTTTTCTTCTAATGTGCCACTCCTTTTTTCAGATTTTACTACTTGGAATAGAGTATTTTTGTCTAATTTTTTGCTGGGTATATACATTAGGTATGTAGAAATTAGTTTACTTACAAAGAAATGTATGTTTAATAAACAACTATTGTAGCAAATCGATCTCAAATAACTCAGTTACCTCTACCAGCAATTCACCGTCGGTGTTTTCATAAAGTGTTAGAAACAATGAAATATCTATGTTTGGGAGAATTTTTTTTTGCCTCAAGTAGGTATTTCTACATGAGGTTTGCTGGTTGACTCCTATCGCATTCATATGTAATGATTATCCACTTAAAAAAGATCATCATCACCATCAATCACTCCCGTATACAATACATTCATGAGTTGGGTTGATCCAGATACAATTGCTGTCTCATCACCTTCTAACAGCTTTATATATTTTGCTAGTATGCATGCCTTAGCATGCTTCTATCGATAGTGACGTAAGAGTCCGAGATGTAGTAGTGTTACAATTAAAAATCTTTACTATTAGAATTTACCAGTTCGCTGAATCACAAAATCATAAAATTTCTTTGCTTACAAAATTGTATGACGTGAGGATTTTTTTTTATTTTTTTTTAAATTATTCATGCTTCGGCATGCTTTCATTTTTTTTTTCTGTAAATTTATTTAATACTCATACAGATACAGATATAAAGTAAGATCTGTTTGCAGTATGCATGCTTCAGCATGATTCTAGTTGAAGCGTATATTCATTCACTAAGTTTGCTTGATACTTATTCATACACATGTACATTCTTAAAGATTGGATATCAAAGTCCAAATTCCGTAGTTTATCTATATTTTCTAAAGATCTGATAGCTAAAGAAATAAATAGAGCGAAGATCTGCTATAATAATCCCATTTTCATATTGTAAAATTTTGCGTTCTAACGCTTTCGATGGGAAAATGTACATACAACTTTATAAAAAGTGATAATATGATGTGCTGCTGAATATTGCATATGTTATAGTTTATTTTAAACACTGACGTTTTAGCAAATTTCATTCAGACCAACAAGTTTAGAGAATTCCACTACATTTAGCTAATTATCTAATTCCACTACATTTAGTTAATTACCTTTCTTAAGACCCATCATTCCTAATCAACCCTACAAAAAACTAGATTTTTCGTTTTAATTCAATTTTTATTAAATTCAACATTCATTCTTCAAATTACTTTATACTGTATTAAGCAGCTTTTTCTCATTTGTTGAGTTAACTTTAATCGTAAACATTTTAATGTTGAGATAAATTTTTCTATTTTATGCACTAAGTAATTCTTTATATATGTATACCAATCCTTTTATATGAACCATTAAAGCTAATTCTTTTCACATCATTCCTTTTAATGCTCAATTAAATCATTGTACTATTGATGCTTTCATATTAAGTAATGTTTAATCTTCTATTTATGTATGAGTTTTCCAAAGTATTTATTAAAAAATTCCTTAGAATCATCTGTTTGTAAGTTTTTTGATTTTTTTGGTACCCGTACCACTTCAAAAATATTTTCCATTCCTTGGTTTTTTGAGTGCAGCTTTTATTTTCAGCTGTACTACAATTTGAGAATGTGTCAATTACAGTCTTCAAAAATCAACAATTTCTATTTTCTGTAGAATAGTTCTCCATTTCACCTAACTTAGCTCCATAAAACTTCAGTAGTAGGGAAATGAGGCATGAGATGAAAAAATCATCTTTTTGGGATGATTTTTTTGGGATGATTTTTAGTTTGGATGATTTAGGGATGAAAATTTGAGATGAAAAAATTTGGGATGATTTTTTTGGGATGATTTTTAGTTTGGATGATTTAGGGATGAAAATTTGAGATGAAAAAATTTGGGATGATTTTTTTTTGTGTGAAATGCAAGTGCATAAGAAAATGTTTAATGTTGTTGAACAGATTTTTTCTTTTTGGGATGATTTTTTTTTCGATGATTTTTAGTTTTGATGATTTAGGGATGAAAATTTGAGATGAAAAAAATTGGGATGATTTTTTTTTGTGTGAAATGCAAGTGCATAAGAAAATGTTTAATGTTGTTGAACAGATTTTTTCTTTTTGGGATGATTTTTTTTTCGATGATTTTTAGTTTTGATGATTTAGGGATGAAAATTTGAGATGAAAAAATTTGGGATGATTTTTTTTTGTGTGAAATGCAAGTGCATAAGAAAATGTTTAATGTTGTTGAACAGATTTTTTTTGTTTTTATTTTCATTGCACACTTGATGCGATGAAATATGTTAGGGATGACTTTTGGTTTAGCGAGCCTTTATGTTTGTCTGTCCGTTTATCTCTTTAATAATAATTATGTCTATTTCTGTCTCTTAAACCAACTTGAAATAGTCGATAGAAACCTTTTTTTGTTTTTTACAATTATAAGCACGGTCTTTAGTTTGAGACATCGGTTGCTTATCATTTTACAATTGCTGTTATCAGTACGTTTATAAATTTGCTTTTTTTTATTGCTGGTGTCTGGTAAGAAGAAAAGGGAAAAGAGGATTCTTTTGTAATATTTTGGGATGTAAATGTGAAAATTTAAGGAAAATTTTTATTTTAATAAGCCCTGTATAGTAATTGAATGTTTTTGTGACTCTTAAATGAATTTAATATTATTTCTGTACATAACTATACATAAACATATTTTGCATAGGTATGTTTAAATGAATATGTCAATGTAATGGGTGTTTTTTTGAGGGGTATAGAACTTCGAATTGAAATAAAACACAAGAAAATCGTTTTAATGTCCATCAATTTAGCTTTATTGGAAGGATAATTTTATGCCATTAATGTTTAAATATGATTTCGGGCATGTGGCCGCCGCGGCTGGCTCGAATAAAGCTAATTCTACAGGTCCAATTTTCAACCACTTTTTCGAGCATATGGGGCCGTATGTTGGCAATAACGCCACGAATGTTGGCTTCCAAGTCCCCTAACGTTTCTGGTTTGTTGGCGTAGACGAGCGACTTCACATATCCCCAAAGAAAATAATCCAATGGTGTCAAATCACACGATCTTGGTGGCCAATTGACAGGTCCATTCCGCGAAATTATGCGCTCATCGAATGTTTCCTTCAATAAATCGATTGTGACGTGCGCTGTGTGGCATGTAGCGCCGTCTTGTTGGAACCACAACTCATCCACATTCATGCCATCCAATTCGGGAACAAAATAGTCGGTTAGTCGGCTCCAATTGCTGTGCACGGTGGCGAATCGATTCATTCGGGTCCTCTTCAACACTTTGCTCTACAGCGGCAATTGTTTCTTCGGTGCGCACTGTTCGACGTCTCTGCGGATGCGTATTATCACATAGAGTAAGCGTAGTGCGAAAACGATCCATGGTTAACCGAATTAATTGCTCTGATGGACGATTATGTCGACCATAAAATGGACGGAGCTTGCGGTAAACTTCGCGAACTGAACCATTATTTTCGAAATAAATTTGCACGATTTGCAAGCGTTGTTCTTTTGTCAACCTGTTCATGATGAAATGGCAAACCAAACTAAATATTAATCACTTGACAGCTGACAAAATGGCCGCCAGTTAAAAAAGTGATGCCAACTTAAAGTTCTATACCTCAATAAAAAACACCCTTTATATGAAGATGCATGTTTGTGAATATTTGCATATAATGTAATTATATTAAATAAATTATTTAAACCATAAGATGAAGCATTTTTCATTATTATGTAGAAATTAAGTAAGAGTAATTATGAAAATGTATGAATAAAAATATTAAGAGATCAAAAATTTTTTTTGAGAAAATAAAACTCTCCTGATTAAAAAATTTTTAGTGTGTCCCAAATAAATTGATATAAAAACGCAGTTTCTAAAATATTCCTATTCATTAACTCATTGCAATCCTTCAGTAGTAAATTATGACTTCGAAAAACATTACAAACATTGAGGTTGTTGAGGCTTTTAATAAATTGAAAGCAAAATCATATATATCTGTGAAGGAATTACAACCATCAAGGCCATATAAAGTGATAATGATGTTTCGTCATAAGACCAAATATGGAAATATAGTGATTGCAGAACTCGAGGATGGAATGCTATATCTTCCCAAACGCTACAATAGCTTAGAGGATAAAGTAATTGAAGGGGCTGGGGATGAAAAATTTTCTTTAACAAAAAAACTAGAAAATTATTCATACGCATTAGAATTGGCGGAGCTACATCCTGACGACAACGAAAAAACTATTGAAGACAATGAAGGCTTCTACATTCCAAACTCACAACCCTTTTTTACTTGGGAAGGAGGCAAAATTCCAAAACTATATTAAAATATTATGATTATGGCTGAAATAAAAAATTCTTACTTTGTAAAACGCGATGTTGTCAAATTTCTTTGAATAAAATACTATTTCAAAAATTTTAAAGAACAATATGCGTAAATTTATTGTGGAAACTGTATATGAGGCACGAAAAGTTTAACAAAATTTATTAGTTGCCTTTTGCCCTTGCCTTGGAAAATAAGCAGAATGTCCACAAATCCGATTCATAAATTTCTAAAGGACTTTGAAGGGCTGATTTTTATGGATCATCTCCAACTAATTCAAGATTATTTGAATAATAAAAATCAAAATGGAGTACAAATTGAAAATTTAATAAAAAAATTTTATTTATTAACAAGACGATTATAAGCTTATCGATAATTAAATAAAATTATAAAATAAAAAACAAATATTATTGTAATTGAAGTTGTTTCATTTTTGTATAAATAAATATTAAATAGATATATTGCTTTTGGGTAAAGTATTCCAATTATCAAGACGCTGATCAATCAGATGGCGATGATCATCTGCTAATGAGCTGGAAAATCTGTTGATGATCAGCTGGGAAGTCAGTTGATAATCAGCTGTTGATCAGCTGAAAATCAGTTGACGATCAGCTGGAAGTCAACTAACAATAATGTTGCAATCACTAGTTTGCACTATTATTCTAGTTGTCTCATTTTATTGATATTTATATATATATATATATATATATATATATATATACAATATTAGAGTAAGAGAGATATAATATTGCTTTTTAATATTTACTTAAAATTAAATTGTCAATAAGGTGATGATCAGATGGTTTTCAGCAAGAAAATCAGCTGACAATAAACTAGCGAAAGAAAAGCGGAAACCTTAGTGTTAAAAATAAAGAAACTTATGTTTATTTTAACTTCTACCTTTGAACAGATTAGACAAATTAAGTGAATTAAGTAAAATGTCATTAATGAACAGAAATAAAAATACTCGCTCAGGAAGAGCACAAGTAGAAATAAAAGAAATAATAATCCTACCGAGATTAGATCTGAAGCGATTTCTTTTTATGTATGAGAGCACAGATGATGAACTACTCAACAATACAGTAACCTTAATTGAGATGCTGCATGATGGTAACGACAAAATCTTGGATGAAATAGCAGCCCAATGTGAAGGTATTGGCAACATGACATGATTTTCATAATGCTAAACTTTATATATATATATATAGATATATATATATATATATATATATATATATATATATATATATATATATATATATATATATATATATATATATATATATATATATATATAAAAATGTTCTCCAAATTTATTTTTCTTTGTCTTCAATTTATTGGCGCACTCTAGTTGGGATTGAATATTAATCAGTTTGTTTTTATCTTCATCCGAAACAATATGTGAGCATCTTTTCAAGAAATCATATATATCTTTTAGCACCATTGTTACAATCGATTATGACTAAGTACTTGCACGAAGTATTTGTGAATAATTATCAGCATTCTGAAGTTTCCTATTTATACTTTTTAATCAATGATATAAGACCTATTCATTACATAAGTAGACATACAATTACTTTCTTGCTTTCATCTTTCTTGTATACATAATGAAAAGAATTTTTATATTTACTTTTGTAATTTTTATTCAATAATATATACATATATATATATATTTTAACTAAATAGTAAATTTACATTATTTTTCTTATTTCGTTTGTAAGAGGAATATATTCAAACATCTTGTTATGTATAATCAAACAATATGCAGCTGTATTAGGCGGAATATATTTCAAGGTTTTTAATTCAATACGAATATCAATAGGTTCAGTTTTAACTAATTCATTTTGATGACTAACATCTAAAACTATTATTGGCGCCATAGTTTTGAAATTTTCCGGGGTTAATAATGGTTGAGAATCACGTGAATAATAACTTTGTTGAAATTTTAAGTACATATCGTATAGAATTGCAAAACGATTTCTGTCGAATTTTAGATTTAAATCATCATAAGGATATGTAACAGAGTTAAGATGCACTTTAATATCACTTAAATCGCAATGTTGAAACTTGTTATCATCTTTTCGAAGACCCAATAATAAAAAACGCGGTCTTTCGTTTCCGGTAGCTAGCTTAACATTCCATAAAACTGTTGTACTTTCTGGAAGTAAAGGATAGTAATACATATCCCAACTTCTAAAACATATACTTAATGGATGACGATTGTTTATTGTTTTAAACATCTGCAATTTATACGCATCAGCAAGTTGAACGTGTGGTACTTTCCAAGTAATATTTAAAATTGATAACTTAATTTTTTCAGTTATCGTTTGAGATTTAAGAACTTGTCCATCATCTTTAGATCGTGAAAGTATCAGATCATGTTTAGAATTAACTATAATTTTATTAAAATCTTCAGCAAATCCGAGTAAATATTTTAGTGGTACACAAAAATTGAAGTAACCCTTTTCAAGTGTAAGATCATCAATGTTAAAAGGAGACCATCCTGCATTTAGTAGACTGTCAGTTTCAGATTTATTCAGGGAGACATAGTTTTTTAATTCTGTTGCAATGCCCAAATGACGTGTGCGATCAATTTCTATACCATTAATTTCATAACGAATTTCATCAAATAAATGTGCCATACAATTGTTTAAGAGTCGTATGGATGTAGAAACTGATGAGTCCTCTTTTGTAGCAAGTCCTTCTATGTATATAAGACTTTCACTTAGTAAAACATACAAATCTTGATTTTGAATTGATATACGAATTTCATCATTATTTTTAAATGATTGTAAATATGATGTGTAGCTGTGGTACTCTTTCTTGATAATAGAGTTATCATATAGCGGTTTTTGTAAGATGTTAATAATGCTGCTCATTGTTTTTTGTCTTTACTGTTTTATTTTTAACTGAAAGCCCAAATTGCTTAAAAGCTCCTTATTATCCTCACGAAGAATATTTTGTTTCTGTTGTATTATTTCTTTAATTTGTCGTTTATTTTGTTTCTTTGATTTCTTGCAATTCGATGACTTTCTGGTTTCGTCTTTCGTTGATAAGGTTAGAATGAATGGTGAATGCTTTTGCAAGTCAGTTTTATTATATATAATCATTCTCTGGTGGGCTTTAAATGCAATCGTATTGTTAATTTTTCACCACGAAAATTTATTAAGTTTCCGTCTTGATCAACAACTTTCAAAATAAGACTATTTATTATTCTTGAACTTACAGGTAAATATATTACATTAGTTGGAGCCTCAGTTATTTTGTATCCTGGACTGACGTTAAGTGAAAACTGATGCAAAATATGTGCAGACATGTTATTTATATATGATCCACCTACAATGTTACATTCAACGATTATTGTATTAATTTTGGTTATATCTATTGTTTTATCAGAGTAATGTTCCACGCCAGGCTCTAATACTTTTGTACTAAAACCTAATAAGGATCCGATTGATTTCTTCTTATTAAAATAAATTGAGTCTGTAGTACTTTTTATGCATGTTTGCAGAGTATTGTAATTTGCTCGTACATCAAGCCATCCTTTTGCATTTATATTGTGATATTTATTTGTTAATACTTCAGCTATATCTGATAATTCATATGAGCCAACTGGGACCTCTATTTCATGATTCCCAATATGAAATAAATTGTTTTCGACATCAACATTTGGGATTGAGTGATACGTATCGAAACTTATTAAGCCGCAAACATAGTTTTCATTTAGTTCGATTGGTGGAAAATAGTTTGCAACAAGATATGAAGAGTCTCCGTTCAAGGTTAATGTAATTGACATTTTAACGGTTAATGAGTGAATAAATTATTAATAAATTTTGTAATGATTTTTATGGTGATGTATTGTCGATATTACTCCAAGAGTTATGTTCTGACGAGAATCCCAACCATTTAACGTAAACCATATTATTTCTTCTTTTTAAAATTTTTTCAACTAAATATGTTTCTGGAAATTTAGTTTTCATTAGCTCATGTTCGTAAAAACCACCTTTAATTTCATGATTTTGATAGTCTTCTAATATATAAGTATTAGGGTTGGTATTTTTTATAGTTTTGATTTTAAATATTTCTGTTGTCCAATTTGGTGTGTAACCTTTTTTAAATGTATGCTTATATTTACTTATTCGAACATTATCATTTACTTTAAACTTGGGTTTTTGAAAGACTTTTAAATTGTTGTAGACTGTATTCAACAATAAATTTTCATTTGACGAATTTACTTCATTTGGGGTCATCTGTATTGTTCTATGAAATGTATCATTGTATTTATCAACAAGTTCTTGATATTTGTTTATCCATTTGTATGTTCCTTGGTAACTAAACTCTTTCCACATCATACCTTTTAAGGTTCTGTTAAATCGTTCTACTATGGATGCTTTTAGAGCACTATACGTTGAATAGTGATTAATATGATTCGATTGCATTAGTTGATGAAATTGATTGTTGAAAAATTCTTTACCGTCATCTGTTTGTAAATTTCTTGGTTTTCTATTGTTGTTAGTGAAAATACTTTTCATAGCATTCGCTACGTTTGATGCAGTTTTATTTTTTAATGCTACAGCCCAAGCTTTCTTTGAAAAGGTATCTATTACTGTTAGAAGATATCGATATTTGTTATTATGTTCTGCATAATTTCCCATTTCCACCAAATCTGCTTGCCATAAATCATCAATTCCTTTCATTATAACTCGTCTTCTTTTAAAATTTGTTCGCGCTTGCTTGTGTAGTTCATTAACTATTTCTCTCTTATCTGAATTCATTTCCTTTATAATAGTTGTTCCTTATTAATATCTAAACAGGAATTTCATATGCTTATATATAATTTTTATCCTTTGATTTTAGGAAGCTCGAGTTTTCGTTTTCTAACAACATCTGCAGCAGCATTTTTATTAATTGACTTAAATATAAATTCTTCAATATTATCAAATCTTTCCTCGATATTCTTTAAGAAGCCCTTATTCGCAAAATGAACTTGGTCAATCACTACTTTTTCAATAGCTTTAACATCGTCATCGATTCCTTTTGTAATCAACTCTCGTAATACTTTTACATCTCGTTTGATAACGTTTAATTGTGAATTATAATCGTTTTTAAGTTCCTCACTTTGATCCTTAATGGTTTTGATGATAGCATGTATTTTCTGGATATCTTTTGCAATGGCATCCATTTGGAAATTATACTTGTACGTACTTAACTTTAAATTATTTATATTAGTCTTAATGGAACTTTCTCCAAACTTATTTATATAACTCATTTTTAATATATTATGTCAGCTTCTCTTAATTCTTCAACAATGGAAATTATTTCGTTTTTATGATTATTATGACCAGCACTTTCCGATGAAAGAAGTAAACGTAATCTGTCAACTAGCTCATTTGGATCATCCCAATATATATAATTAGATTTACGATTATCTGCAGTTTTTAATAATAATCCATTACCTTTTTTTAAAACATTTGGTTTCGTAGCAAATAAATGTTTTATTATTTTAACATATTTATATGCACGTGTACCTTTAATTTGACCATGTGGCTGATATTGTCGTTTGTATGCATTTGTACTCGTTAAAAGTTCTTTGTAAGTTTTCAAATCATTTTTAGTGTAATGTATGGGTTTTGAACGAAAAACTAATTCGAATAATCCTGGAGTCATTTTCCAATTTGTATTTCCTATTCGAATAGAATTATCTGCATTAAAATTTAGTTCATTATTTGGATATCGCCAGTTTCCGCTTTCATCTATGTTGAACCCATAAACCATATCTATTGTTTTATTAAGCAAGAGCAGTTCTATATTTTTGACTAGTGAGGACTTATTATTATCATTTTCGGTTACCTTGTAGTTGTTCTTATCGTCGTCAATATCCTCGCTAACTATTTGCAAATCTAGTTTTCTTTTTTTTTTGTTGGTATGTTGTTAATCATATTATCATCATAACCCTCAGCATCATCAAAGTTATCAGAACTATCATCGGATGGTAGTGGTGGAAGTTCTAAATCTGATATATCATTATTTGATTGATAAGCATCTGATTTGCAATCAGGTGTTTCTTTAATTATCGTTTTTAAAGGTTTTGCTGTAGGTGTATATGTATCTTTCAATAAATCACCGGATTGATAATCATCAATTTTTTTAATTATCTTATTCAGGGGTTTCGTTACAGGCTTAAATGTATCTTCCAATAAATTGAGTCTGTCTACTTCGTTTAATTTTATATTTTTTAGTTTTTCTTTTAATATTGTTCTTGTTTTAACAATATCTTTTAATAATTTATTATTATTATTCATTTTGAACTAATTTGTATCTGGTTGTTAACTTCTTTGTGTCTGCTTTGTATCTGCTTTTTATCTGCTCTATATCTACTTTGTATCAGCTTTTTATCTGCTCCATATCTGCTTTTATCTGCTTTGTATCTGCTTTTTATGTGCTTTTACCTGCTTTTATCTGCTTTGTATCTGCTTTTATCTGCTTTTTATCTGCTTTTTATCTGCTTTGTATCTGCTTTTTATCTGCTTTTATCTGCTTTGTATCTGCTTTTATCTGCTTTTTATCTGCTTTTATCTGCTTTGTATCTGCTTTTATCTGCTTTGTACCTGCTTTTATCTGCTTTTTATCTGCTCTGTATCTGCTTTTATCTGCTTTGTATCTGCTTTGTATCTGTTTTTTATCTGCTTTTTATCTGCTGTGTATCAGCTTCTGGACAAAACCACCTACAGTTGTATGAATTTATCAAAACCTTTTCTATATCGTCCCTTATTTACTGCATCATCCTTACTAATAACAACGAATTCATATTTATCTTTCCAGCACTCACTACATATATCCGTAAATTTATTGAATGTCATATCTCCAATAACATGATCATTATATATATGGCGTAGATTCATTTCATCTTGCTTAAATATTACAATCATATTCGCATTATCACGTATTAAATGTTTAGGAATTTTTGTATATGTTTGACATAAATAAAAGCAATCGATATGCTTATGTCTTCCCATGCAAAAGTAATCCCTTATATTATCTTGTTTACCACAAATAACATCATCAAATATTATAATAGAATTTGAATTTGCTTCTGCTGGACTCAAAACCTTCTCATTTTCACAATATGTGAAAAGATTAATTTCTTTTATTGGATCAATTAATTTTTTGAGGTAACAATATTTTGGTTGATACAACGACTTTGAATATATGTATAAGTTTCTAAAGCTTAGACCATTTGGACTTTCTATTAGACTAATCATGACGTTAGTTTTACCGCAGTTAGAAGGTCCTACAATAAGTGCCCGTATAGAATTGTGTAATAATGTACTATGTACAGTTTTAGTTTCCTTTTCTTGTGATTCGTCAACATTTCTTATAATAATTTGCTTATGTTGTTTAATTACTCGCATATTGTTATCTACTGATTACTTTTATATAAATTTAATCTTATATAACGAAATTCAATCATTTTAATTTTCAACGTCAATCTTGTCATACTATTCATTCGGAAAAAAAATATTAATATTAATTAATATGGTTATTAAATATTGTAAAACAGGTATACATAGTCAGTATAAGGTTGGAAGTGGCTTCGTAAACAACTTAATAAATAAATTACCTATTGAGTTACATTTGCCTGGATATCAGTTTTGTGGACCTGGTACAAAACTTGAAAAACGATTA
Organism: Tachina grossa; assembly: GCA_949987645.1. NCBI lineage: Eukaryota > Metazoa > Arthropoda > Insecta > Diptera > Tachinidae > Tachina > Tachina grossa. The sequence goes on from OX465274.1 coordinate 95,903,809, forward strand.
GCGAGAGGGGACAAAGGAATAAATTTATTGGATACGGCTTGTAGAGAGCACGACATTATATATTCAAAAACAAACGATATTAACAAAAGACATCAAGCAGATCAGGAATTAGCTGAAAAAGCCTGGCAACGAGTAAAATCAAAGGATAGCAGTTTCAAAGAAAGATCACACGCTTGGCTTGTAAGAAACGCAATGAAAACAAAAGTGAAATTGGGTTTAGGTATGAAGGATGTTAAAATATCTAAGCCAAAAAAAACTAAGAAAAAGTTTAAAAAAAGGAAAATATATAACAAGAAATTATTTTCAACTTCTATTAAAAATGAGTTAAAAATTTTAAAAAAGGAAAAACCAGATAATGTAATATCTGCTGTTAAGATTGCGCAAAAATTCATACATCCAAAGTTTAAAGGGGAAAAGGGAATTGAAGTTACTATACCAAGAGTTATTCCTGTGCCAAAAATCGGAGGATTTCTACCACTGGTTCCAATTTTAACAGCCTTGTCAGCGCTTGGAGGCCTAGCTACAGGTGGATCTGCTATTGCTAAAGCTGTGAATGATATAAAAAATGGAAGGAAACAACTAGCAGAAGCTATGCGACATAATCAACATATGGAATCAATAGCTATGGGAAAAGGTTTATACCTAAAACCATACAAAACAAGATACGGACTTTATTACAAACCAGCCTCAAAAAACTTTTAAATGATCTACCCAATAGACCATTAACTGAACTAGATATAATGGAATATTGTAAGAAACTTAAATATTTCAGAGGAGTTTTTATGTGCGATCGTTTGCCTAAAAAGCCATTTAGTCAGGAATGTGGTATTGTTAATTTAGACAATTCCAGTGGTCCTGGAACACATTGGGTAGCCTATTACAAAAATTATAAGTACAAAGAATATTTTGATAGTTTTGGAAATTTACAACCGCCACAAGAAATAATTAATTACTTAAAAACACCTATTGAATATAATTATCAACAGAAGCAAAAATTTAATACATTTAATTGTGGTCATTTATGTATAGAATTTTTATTTAATAAATATTATTTAAAATAAATCTAAAACATTGTTTTAATTTCAATACTAACATACATAAGTTTTATTTATAAATATACATGAACATGCGTAGATTTTCTTAAAAATATATACAAATTTGTTTTATTTACAAAGAGCTGTTTATATATTCATAAGTACATAGCTTGAAAATAATAATTACAAATTAAATATCTAAATTCATAAGAAATTCATCATCAGATGAACTGTTAATAAAATCTAGATATGAATCAGAGATATTCATAAAAATGTCATCATCTTTATCTGAATAAAATTCTTCAAATGTTTTCTGTCTATAATGCCCTCTAGCAAGTGTATTTATCTGATTTTTATCGATAATTCTTTTATCATCAGCATAACTCAAGACAACTTTATGTAACTTTTGAGTATACAACTGATGGTACTTAGATCTAAATGTATTCATAGAATTGGAAATAATTTGTTTTTCAAATAAAGCTTTCTTATAATCTGAAAGAGAGTAATTCCTAATACATGATTTTTTTACTCCTTTTGATTTCTTTACTTGATCCATCCCTACAGTTTCAAATGAATACATTTTTGATCGAAGTCCCACAAACTCTTTCATAATTTTTCCTTTGTTTTCGTCTTTCATCATCCCAATGACCTTTTTGTTTGATAATGGTAAATTATAAATGTTGTCTGCTTCATATTCAGATGTATCAAATCTTGAAGCAACATCTTGACGGATATCATCATAAAAATCATCTGTTTTTATGGAATAAATGAAAGAATCCCTATCCATATAATTTAAAGATAATTTTGTTCCAAATTTAGGTTGCATATATTGATAGTGGAAGTCAAACATCTTCCACTTAGACAATTCTAATACAGCAAACCCTAAATAAATGGGTTTGTTGTACTTGAACTTCATTATTTTGAGCTGAACCGCAAACATATTATCCGAGAACTGTGTTATACTCGAAAAGTTTGATTTTGAAATCAATGCTCTTGCACCTAAATGGTTTTTTCTTGTAGTCTCCCACTCTGTGACAATTTTGACATCTTTGCGTTTATGAATATTTTCCATAGTTTTTCCATAAACCGCATTGTTTAGTAATTTGAAGAAATCTTTTTCAAACGAATTTTTGGCTATTGTTCTGTGGTGAGTGTTTATATCAATGTAGGGTTTAAGCCAAGGAGATTGCTTAAATTTTAATGCCCTATGTACTTTCTTTAATATCAATCCATTTCTGAGACATTGCTTAAGCACTCTATAGTGAATTTTATATTTTGATTTAGATGTGAGGTCAGCTATAAGTTTTCTGCATTTAGAATCACCGACTGTTTTATTTTCTGGGCAAAAAGGTAGATCATTATGTGTATCATGTATATGTTGGGGATACTCTAAATCTACTTCCAAAATATATCCAACAGTTGATGTATCTGGTATATTATTCACATCTAAAATACGGAGATTTTCCTCATTAACCCACTCAAATTTTCCGTATGGTAAGTACTCTGACATTGCCCAACCATACAAATTGTTAGCGTCTAAGTACACCAAATATTCTAAAGGCTTACTACAATCGTAATCCTCCATATATTTATTATTCGCCTTAGTGTACCTTTTTGAACATTGTACTAGACCCCCTCTGAGAGCATCTTGCACAAAATTTTACATATTAATATCAGTAAATAGTTCTAGTTCTATTTTTGTGGTCTTAAGCATGGCATCCCATGATAGAGCAGGGGCAGTATGATATTGACATGGATCAAGCTTGTAAATATTTTTACAAATTTGTCTAAAATTTTGGAATATGTCAGTTAGCAGTAGAACGTCAGTTTTTAAATATAATAAGGTGTAATCTAACATATTTTTACAGTTAAAGGTTTTCCAAACATTTTTAGCATGTTCGTAATCATCCAAAGAGCATGGGGAATTACTTAAATAATTATAAAACTTTTCTTGAGTGGGAAGATGAACTTCATTAAAACGCTCCATTGAATCCATATAAGAGTGAGGGAATACTCCTTTTCTTCTTATTAAATTGAATTCTTCTTTTTGAGCAAACAATTTATTGAGGATGTGAAATTGATCATCACTTAAATTGTTTGCCAGCGTTTCTAGGCTGGATGCCATAAATCGGAAAGAGTCTAAGAAACGAATTTCAAAATTCTCTTTTTGTCCGATTGGAATGAACTTTGAAAGTGAAATGTATAATTCTTTATTAAGAGGAATTACTTTCATATCACCATCAAAGTTAGAAAGTTCTTTCATAAACAAATGACAGTCATAAGAGGAAAAATTGTGAAAGAAAACAGGTATAAATTTAGCAGTTCTATAAAGAAGATTGCATGAGTTATGCGCTGATCCTCTATACTTGCCTGTAAAATGGCAATGGTCACGCACTTTGTCATTTCTTAACATTTTTCCACAAATATGACAATTTGTGGAGAGAGCATGTAAAAGTTTTTCGTCATTTGTCAGTGGCGTCATTGGTACTATTTTTGACAAGTAGTTTATATAAATGTTTGTCAGGTCGTTAATTAAATTTTCTAAAAAAACTCTAGGTGCATCGTCACCAAAATAAATATTAAAACTATCTAAATTGTCATTATAGCTACATTTTATATAGTAGCTAAGAGCACAAGCAACGTGCTTTTCTATATTACCACATCCTGTTGTTGTTGTTGTTCCTGCTGTTCTTTCTATCTTTTCGAGATATGCCTCAAAATCTGCATAAACAACAAAGGGTACGTCCAACTGTTTGTGGTGGTTTTCGAATTTTAAAATAGATTCGTCCTTCCTCGGCATACTGGCAACAACTTTTTTGCAGCTTAGCTTGTGCTCCTCCATCATCCTTTCATTATGCGAATACTGCAGACATGCATTGCATAACAAAACTTTTCTTTTGTGCCCGGTTATGCTACTTCTTATTAGCCTGAAATATATAATTATTATATGTGAATTAGTTAAAATATTTATAATATAAATGTATGTGTATTCGTATAATTACCTAGAGATATCTGTTATTAGGACATAATGAGAATATCCATCTTTCGATAGCGGCAAAAGATTCACATGATGAATTTTCTCCATTGTAGATAAATAGTAAGGTCCCACGATAGATTTGCCTTCTATTCCAAACACATTAACGCTAATGCCATCATTTTGATCTTCAAAAGCTTTGATGAATTTGGTTTTCATCGGAAACTCTAAATTCTCAAAATTTAGAGTCCTGTTATTAATGCTTATTATATTGGCACTAATATTTATCGCATCATCGTTTAGTGCAGTTGGGCAGAGTGCTGCTACGATGCACCATTTAAAACAATACTCATCATTGTTTTGGATGTTGAAACAAGACTTTTTCTTTTCAATCCACCGTGGAAGTGGGATGTAGCCTGAGCCCTTAAGAAAATCCGCTCGATTTATGTTTATATATAATTTTTTAATTGCGATAAGGCTCCATCCGCTGTCCCTTTCTTGAAATTCTGACATTTTTTTACATATCTCTTGAGTTTGATCTTTAAATAGTTCTAAGAGATCATCACTTACTGTAACAAATCGCATTTTGGAGCGGTGCGAAATCATACAGGAATGTATGTCATTATCCACTATTTTTATATAGTCGCATTCCAACTCCATGTTATATTTAAATGTTATATGACTTATTTGGGCATCTGTTAATATTTGCAAAGATTTTCTTTCCACTCCTTCAAAAAATTCTTCGGGAAATAAAATTTCCTCCCTCTCATTTTTATATGAGAAGGTTTGTAGTCTATTTTTGAATGCTGAATTTTCAAGTTTCATCCCAACATTCGCTTCACGGTTCCTTGAATTTATTATTATGGCAGATGATGTTGATGCATGAGTCCTCTCATGCATTTTTAAATGGGCTTGGTTTCCAAACCACTTGTGACATTCCGAACAATGATGGCTTTCGTGGATTTCAGCCATTTTCATTTCATTAAAAATGCGTGGACAATATTTACACTTCATATTTCTTTCAGCTTTTTTTAATTTTTTAACAATATTAACTGCTTGTAACACTGTAGTTTTACGACTGTTAGAAAATAATATGTTCTTACTTATAAAATAATTTTTAAATTTAAAATAATTTTCGAATATATATTATGAAAGAGATAGACTAATTTAATATTATCACTCAAGTGTATGTTTACTTCTCTCTCATATGAGATTAATATATAATTTCACTTGTATAATACGTAATAGGATAGATACATATGTAGTTGGAAAAGACAAGATGTAAACATTAGTTTCAAACTATCATATCTAATTATAAAGCATGAAAGAGATGCATTGAAATTGACCTGAAATAATAAATTATATGCTAGAAACCTGATTTGAGTATTTGAGCTAGCCTATAAAATTTCAAAATCTCAAGAAAAACAAGCAGGGGGTATAGAAAAACCAAGTATCCCTTACATATGTCAGGACTACAATTATCTCACTCAAACATTAAATTTTAGATTACTTGTATTAGTGTTGGAGTACCTAAAACTATCTTTAATATTGAAGTAGATGCAAGTATACAAGTATAAAAAAGGAAAATTTTAAAGGATGTTGCTTATTATTGAAATGGATTCAGCAAACTACAATTGTGAACTATGTTTAACGCTCAAAGGAAAATTCGTAACATTTTCCAATGTTGCCAATAAAAAACGACATATTTTAAGAAAACATAATTTCGCTTTTTATAAAGCGAAAACATGCAAACTTGTATCATCACCGTCATCCACAACAACATCAACATCATCGCCATCCGCATCAACATCATCATCGTCATCCTCATCATCAACATCATCGTCGACTGCACCAACATCAACATCATCATCATTAGCATCATCAACATCAGCATTATTAGCATCATCATCGTCCTCCGAATTAGCATTTGAAAAAATTATATATGATTTTAACATCGATGACGATGATTTTTTTAAATAATAAAATATTAAAATAAAAATAAAATATTAAAATAAAAATTATAAAAATTTAATTAAAACCCTTGTCTTCTTATTTGATTGACATCTTTAAATTTATTTATTATTATGATTATAATTAAATTAATTTCATATATACATAATCATAATATTTTAATACAGTTTTGGAATTTTGCCTCCTTCCCAAGTAAAAAAGGGTTGTGAGTTTGGAATGTAGAAGCCTTCATTGTCTTCAATAGTTTTTTCGTTGTCGTCAGGATGTAGCTCCGCCAATTCTAACGCGTATGAATAATTTTCTAGTTTTTTTATTAAAGAAAATTTTTCATCCCCAGCCCCTTCAATTACTTTATCCTCTAAGCTATTGTAGCGTTTGGGAAGATATAGCATTCCATCCTCGAGTTCTGCAATCACTATATTTCCATATTTGGTCTTATGACGAAACATCATTATCACTTTATATGGCCTTGATGGTTGTAATTCCTTCACAGATATATATGATTTTGCTTTCAATTTATTAAAAGCCTCAACAACCTCAATGTTTGTAATGTTTTTCGAAGTCGTAATTTACTACTGAAGGATTGCAATGAGTTAATGAATAGGAATATTTTAGAAACTGCGTTTTTATATCAATTTATTTGGGACACACTAAAAATTTTTTAATCAGGAGAGTTTTATTTTCTCAAAATAAATTTTTGATCTCTTAATATTTTTATTCATACATTTTCATAATTACTCTTACTTAATTTCTACATAATAATGAAAAATGCTTCATCTTATGGTTTAAATAATTTATTTAATATAATTACATTATATGCAAATATTCACAAACATGCATCTTCATATACATTGACATATTCATTTAAACATACCTATGCAAAATATGTTTATGTATAGTTATGTACAGAAATAATATTAAATTCATTTAAGAGTCACAAAAACATTCAATTACTATACAGGGCTTGTTAAAATAAAAATTTTCCTTAAATTTTCACATTTACATCCCAAAATATTACAAAAGAATCCTCTTTTCCCTTTTCTTCTTACCAGACACCAGCAATAAAAAAAAGCAAATTTATAGCATTTAAAAACAACAAATAAAGGGGCTTGTTAAAATAAAATTTTCCTTAAATTTTCACATTTACATCCCAAAATATTACAAAAGAATCCTCTTTTCCCTTTTCTTCTTACCAGACACCAGCAATAAAAAAGCAAATTTATAGCATTTAAAAACAACAAATAAAGGGCTTGTTAAAATAAACATTTTCCTTAAATTTTCACATTTACATCCCAAAATATTACAAAAGAATCCTCTTTTCCTTTTCTTCTTACCAGACACCAGCAATAAAAAAAGCAAATTTATAGCATTCAAAAACAACAAATAAAGGGCTTGTTAAAATAAAAATTTTCCTTAAATTTTCACATTTACATCCCAAAATATTACAAAAGAATCCTCTTTTCCCTTTTCTTCTTACCAGACACCAGCAATAAAAAAAAGCAAATTTATAAACGTACTGATAACAGCAATTGTAAAATGATAAGCAACCGATGTCTCAAACTAAAGACCGTGCTTATAATTGTAAAAAGCAAAAAAAGGTTTCTATCGACTATTTCAAGTTGGTTTAAGAGACAGAAATAGACATAATTATTATTAAAGAGATAAACGGACAGACAAACATAAAGGCTCGCTAAACCAAAAGTCATCCCTAACATATTTCATCGCATCAAGTGTGCCATGAAAATAAAAACAAAAAAAATCTGTTCAACAACATTAAACATTTTCTTATGCACTTGCATTTCACACAAAAAAAAATCATCCCAAATTTTTTCATCTCAAATTTTCATCCCTAAATCATCAAAACTAAAAATCATCGAAAAAAAATCATCCCAAAAAGAAAAAATCTGTTCAACAACATTAAACATTTTCTTATGCACTTGCATTTCACACAAAAAAAAATCATCCCAAATTTTTTCATCTCAAATTTTCATCCCTAAATCATCCAAACTAAAAATCATCCCAAATTTTTTCATCTCAAATTTTCATCCCTAAATCATCCAAACTAAAAATCATCCCAAAAAGATGATTTTTTCATCTCATGCCTCAATTCCCTACTACTAACTTCATATTTTCCTGTCATTGCATCTCTACAAGCACAAACAATTTTCGAGTTTTAAAATAGAGTTCGTTTACTAAATTTCTTTTTAAAGACATTGAGTTGTTTTACAGATTTTTTCGATAGTGTGGTGATCTACATGTTGCACTTTCAGCTATTTATACTAACATGTAGTTAATTTTCTAATCTATATATTTAATCGTACAACTCTTCAATTTATTTTTAATTATTTAATTTTTAGAATTCCTTTTCAATTTTATAACTCTCTTCCTTCTCTAATTTTATTTCACGTTGTAGTCCACCAATATGCATTTGAATATATTCTTGAATTATATCAATGCCTTAAGCTATATTATTTATTTGCTCTTTAGTTTGTCGATTTCAGTTTCCAGAAAAATTAACTTATATCATCGTTCTCTGACGGAGAACGATTATGATTCTGTATGCATACATTAGTAGTAATTAAAATCTTTTTATAGATTTCGAGTTCAAATTTATCATAATTTTTTGGTATTTTATCAAACATTAGAGAAAATAGTCCTAGTGTTAGAGCCCATATTTGACCACCAACTTGTATTTTATCTTCATTCAGTTTGAGGTTACTATCGCCATAAATTTGTATCTAATTCATTTCCTCCTTCCAATACTGATAAGTCTTCGGAATTGGAAGTCTTTGAGTACAAATCATCGTCATCATCATTCTCAGTATTAGAATCATTAAATAAGATGGTATTATCAAATATTGTTCCGTCTGCTAGTTTATTTGGTGTACTTGTCTCTATCTTGACTGATGGTTTCTCATGCTTTAAACTTGTATATTTTCAACTTCTGTCTTGATTTTACTTTTTTCTTTCGTAAGAATTCTTTTAATATTTTTAGAACTATTTATGAATTCTTCTGTTATAGGTTTAAATGCATCTCTTAGTTGTTCATTTGTATCTATTTCACTAGTTTTTATACTACGAAGCTTTTTCTTAATCACATTTGTTCTCAACACCAAATGCTTTAAAACTTTCTCATCCATGTTTGCTAACAGCAAGTTCAGGTATCGGCTACTGGATCAGCTTATCAGGAGCTGATCTGGTTTTCAGATCACCTTATCAGGACCTGATCTGTTTATCAGATCAGCTTATCAGGAGCTGGTCTGGTTTTCAGATCAGCTTATCAGCACCTGATCTGATTTTCAGATCAGCTTATCAGGACCTGATCTGGTTATCAGATCAGCTTATCAGGAGCTGGTCTGGTTATCAGATCAGCTTATCAGGACCTGATCTGGTTATCAGATCAGCTTATCAGGAGCTGGTCTGGTTATCAGATCAGCTTATCAGGAGCTGGTCTGGTTATCAGATCAGCTTATCAGGAGCTGGTCTGGTTATCAGATCAGCTTATCAGGACCTGATCTGGTTATCAGATCAGCTTATCAGGAGCTGGTCTGGTTTTCAGATCAGCTTATCAGGACCTGATCTGATTTTCAGATCAGCTTATCAGGAGCTGGTCTGGTTTTCAGATCAGCTTATCAGGTAACAGATCAGGCTATCAGGAGCTGTTCAGATTTTCATTTCAAGATATCTGAGTCAGATTTAGTTATCAGTGTACAAGTAGCTAGCCATTTAGAACATTTATATACATGAAGTTTAAAGCCAAATGAAATACGAAAAAGTAAAGTTTTATGTAGTAAAATTATTTTCTATAACGATCATCGTTTAATTCAATATCTTTGCTTATAATCAAAAATTCATATTTAGCCTTTCAACATGCTTTATATTTTTTTCACCTTACTTAAACATTAAAATTACATTATGATGATCTCTTATTAAATGTTTGGTGATTCTGGTGTAAGTTTTACATAAGTAGAATGAATCAACATTCTTATCTCTCCCCATAAAAAAGTATTCTTCCCATACGCATCATCGTTAAATATCATATTGGAATTACTTTGGACTGAAATAACAGATTCACTATCGGTAAATTTTGTAATATATTATTGTTTTAATTGATGAAATTAATTTCTTTATATCTAGGTTGATATAAAGATTTTGAGTATAAATAAATGTTCTCAAATTTAAGTCCATTAGGACTTTCTAGCAAGCCAATCATAGCGTTTTTTTTCGCAATTTGACAGGTCAACTATTGTTGCACGAATAGAATTTGATATAAAGGAACTATGATTTATTTTTGAACTATCGTTCGATGATTCATCAATATTTCGTACCAAGAATTATTTATGTTGTTTTGACTAAGGGTATGAGTCAATATTTATAAAATCCATTTCATAAATATCAGCTCATACTCATAGTCAAAACAAAGTATGCTTTAAGTGTTTAAAACCGGTATTACCATAAAAATGGTGGTTTTAAACACTTAAAATATACTTTGTTTTACTAACCGCATTTTATAACTAAATGCATTTCATAAATATTGACGCATACTCATAATCAAAACAGCATATAAATATCCTTTATTTTGACTGTGAGTATGAGTCATTATCTCTTATTATAAAAAAATAAAATAGTATAATTATATGATATCAGAAATCATGTTTTCTAATATCATATAACCATACTATTTGATTCTTTCTATAATAATAGATAATATTTATGAAATGCATTTATTTACAAAATGCGATTAGTAAAACAACATAAATATAGGATGGTATGAAATTTTGATGATTTATCAATATTTCGTACCAAGGTATTTTTAGATTGTTTTTACTATGAGTATGCGACAATATTTATGAAATGTATTTCATAAATATTATCTCTTATTATAGAAAAATTAAAAATGTAGCTATACGATATCAGAAAATATTTTCTGAAATCGTATAGCTATATTATTTTATTTGTCCTATAATAAGAGATAATGGGCCCTACTCATAGTCAAAACAAATAATATTTTAAGAGTTTCAAATCAGTATTATCATATAAAATACTGATTTTAAACTCTTACAGCCTTATTTATAAAACTTATTAAGGCTTTGTAAAGGCTTTTTAAAACAAATTTTTTATAAAAATTTTTTCTTAAAAAGTCTTTATAAAGCCCTAATAAGTGTTATAAATAAGACTGTTAAAATATACTTTGTTTTACTAACCACATTTTTGTAACTAAATGCATTTCATAAATATTGATGCATACTCATAGTCAAAACAAAGGATATTTTTATGCTGTTTTGATTATGATTGTGGATCATTATCTCTTATTATAGAAAAAATAAACTAATGCCGCTATACGATTTCAGAAAATATTTTCTGATATGGTATAGCTGTATTAGTTTATTTTTTTATAATAAGAGATAATACTTATAAAATGTATTTAGCTACATAAATGCGGTTAGTAAAATAACCTAAAAAACCTTGGTACGAAATATTGATGAATCATCAAAATTTCATACCATCCTATATTTATGTTGTTTTACTAATCGCATTTTGTAAATAAATGCATTTCATAAATATTATCTATTATTATAGAAAGAATCAAATAGTATGGTTATATGATATTAGAAAACATGATTTCTGATATCATATAATTATACTATTTTATTTTTTTATAATAAGAGATAATGACTCATACTCATAGTCAAAACAAAGGATATTTATATGCTGTTTTGATTATGAGTATGCGTCAATATTTATGAAATGCATTTAGTTATAAAATGCGGTTAGTAAAACAAAGTATATTTTAAGTGTTTAAAACCACCATTTTTATGGTAATACCGGTTTTAAACACTTAAAGCATACTTTGTTTTGACTATGAGTATGAGCTGATATTTATGAAATGGATTTTATAAATATTGACTCATACCCTTAGTCAAAACAACATAAATAATTCTTGGTACGAAATATTGATGAATCATCGAACGATAGTTCAAAAATAAATCATAGTTCCTTTATATCAAATTCTATTCGTGCAACAATAGTTGACCTGTCAAATTGCGAAAAAAAACGCTATGATTGGCTTGCTAGAAAGTCCTAATGGACTTAAATTTGAGAACATTTATTTATACTCAAAATCTTTATATCAACCTAGATATAAAGAAATTAATTTCATCAATTAAAACAATAATATATTACAAAATTTACCGATAGTGAATCTGTTATTTCAGTCCAAAGTAATTCCAATATGATATTTAACGATGATGCGTATGGGAAGAATACTTTTTTATGGGGAGAGATAAGAATGTTGATTCATTCTACTTATGTAAAACTTACACCAGAATCACCAAACATTTAATAAGAGATCATCATAATGTAATTTTAATGTTTAAGTAAGGTGAAAAAAATATAAAGCATGTTGAAAGGCTAAATATGAATTTTTGATTATAAGCAAAGATATTGAATTAAACGATGATCGTTATAGAAAATAATTTTACTACATAAAACTTTACTTTTTCGTATTTCATTTGGCTTTAAACTTCATGTATATAAATGTTCTAAATGGCTAGCTACTTGTACACTGATAACTAAATCTGACTCAGATATCTTGAAATGAAAATCTGAACAGCTCCTGATAGCCTGATCTGTTACCTGATAAGCTGATCTGAAAACCAGACCAGCTCCTGATAAGCTGATCTGAAAATCAGATCAGGTCCTGATAAGCTGATCTGAAAACCAGACCAGCTCCTGATAAGCTGATCTGATAACCAGATCAGGTCCTGATAAGCTGATCTGATAACCAGACCAGCTCCTGATAAGCTGATCTGATAACCAGACCAGCTCCTGATAAGCTGATCTGATAACCAGACCAGCTCCTGATAAGCTGATCTGATAACCAGATCAGGTCCTGATAAGCTGATCTGATAACCAGACCAGCTCCTGATAAGCTGATCTGATAACCAGATCAGGTCCTGATAAGCTGATCTGAAAATCAGATCAGGTGCTGATAAGCTGATCTGAAAACCAGACCAGCTCCTGATAAGCTGATCTGATAAACAGATCAGGTCCTGATAAGGTGATCTGAAAACCAGATCAGCTCCTGATAAGCTGATCCAGTAGCCGATACCTGAACTTGCTGTTAGCAAACATGGATGAGAAAGTTTTAAAGCATTTGGTGTTGAGAACAAATGTGATTAAGAAAAAGCTTCGTAGTATAAAAACTAGTGAAATAGATACAAATGAACAACTAAGAGATGCATTTAAACCTATAACAGAAGAATTCATAAATAGTTCTAAAAATATTAAAAGAATTCTTACGAAAGAAAAAAGTAAAATCAAGACAGAAGTTGAAAATATACAAGTTTAAAGCATGAGAAACCATCAGTCAAGATAGAGACAAGTACACCAAATAAACTAGCAGACGGAACAATATTTGATAATACCATCTTATTTAATGATTCTAATACTGAGAATGATGATGACGATGATTTGTACTCAAAGACTTCCAATTCCGAAGACTTATCAGTATTGGAAGGAGGAAATGAATTAGATACAAATTAATGGTGATAGTAACTCAAAACTGAATGAAGATAAAATACAAGTTGGTGGTCAAATATGGGCTCTAACACTAGGACTATTTTCTCTAATGTTTGATAAAATACCAAAAAATTATGATAAATTTGAACTCGAAATCTATAAAAAGATTTTAATTACTACTAATGTATGCATACAGAATCATCATCGTTCTCAGTCAGAGAAGGAAGGGAGTTATAAAATTGAAAAGGAATTCTAAAAATTAAATAATTAAAAATAAATTGAAGAGTTGTACGATTAAATATATAGATTAGAAAATTAACTACATGTTAGTATAAATAGCTGAAAGTGCAACATGCAGATCACCACACTATCGAAAAAATCTGTAAAACAACTCAATGTCTTTAAAAAGAAATTTAGTAAACGAACTCCATTTTAAAACTCGAAAATTGTTTGTGCTTGTAGAGATGCAATGACAGGAATATATGAAGTTTTATGGAGCTAAGTTAGGTGAAATGGAGAACTATTCTACAGAAAATAGAAATTGTTGATTTTTGAAGACTGTAATTGACACATTCTCAAATTGTAGTACAGCTGAAAATAAAAGCTGCACTCAAAAAACCAAGGAATGGAAAATATTTTTGAAGTGGTACGGGTACCAAAAAAATCAAAAAATTTACAAACAGATGATTCTAAGGAATTTTTTAATAAATACTTTGGAAAACTCATACATAAATAGAAGATTAAACATTACTTAATATGAAAGCATCAATAGTACAATGATTTAATTGAGCATTAAAAGGAATGATGTGAAAAGAATTAGCTTTAATGGTTCATATAAAAGGATTGGTATACATATATAAAGAATTACTTAGTGCATAAAATAGAAAAATTTATCTCAACATTAAAATGTTTACGATTAAAGTTAACTCAACAAATGAGAAAAAGCTGCTTAATACAGTATAAAGTAATTTGAAGAATGAATGTTGAATTTAATAAAAATTGAATTAAAACGAAAAATCTAGTTTTTTGTAGGGTTGATTAGGAATGATGGGTCTTAAGAAAGGTAATTAACTAAATGTAGTGGAATTAGATAATTAGCTAAATGTAGTGGAATTCTCTAAACTTGTTGGTCTGAATGAAATTTGCTAAAACGTCAGTGTTTAAAATAAACTATAACATATGCAATATTCAGCAGCACATCATATTATCACTTTTTATAAAGTTGTATGTACATTTTCCCATCGAAAGCGTTAGAACGCAAAATTTTACAATATGAAAATGGGATTATTATAGAAGATCTTCGCTCTATTTATTTCTTTAGCTATCAGATCTTTAGAAAATATAGATAAACTACGGAATTTGGACTTTGATATCCAATCTTTAAGAATGTACATGTGTATGAATAAGTATCAAGCAAACTTAGTGAATGAATATACGCTTCAACTAGAATCATGCTGAAGCATGCATACTGCAAACAGATCTTACTTTATATCTGTATCTGTATGAGTATTAAATAAATTTACAGAAAAAAAATGAAAGCATGCCGAAGCATGAATAATTTAAAAAAAAAATCCTCACGTCATACAATTTTGTAAGCAAAGAAATTTTATGATTTTGTGGTCACTTAAATACAAACATACATATGTATCTACTTTGCAAAAATTCAAAAGAGCGAACTGGTAAATTCTAATAGTAAAGATTTTTAATTGTAACACTACTACATCTCGGACTCTTACGTCACTATCGATAGAAGCATGCTAAGGCATGCATACTAGCAAAATATATAAAGCTGTTAGAAGGTGATGAGACAGCAATTGTATCTGTATCAACCCAACTCATGAATGTATTGTATACGGGAGTGATTGATGGTGATCATGATCTTTTTTAAGTGGATAATCATTACATATGAATGCGATATGAGTCAACCAGCAAACCTCATGTAGAAATACCTACTTGAGGCAAAAAAAAAATTCTCCCAAACATAGATATTTCATTGTTTCTAACACTTTATGAAAACACCGACGGTGAATTGCTGGTAGAGGTAACTGAGTTACTTGAGATCGATTTGCTACAATAGTTGTTTATTAAACATACATTTCTTTGTAAGTAAACTAATTTCTACATACCTAATGTATATACCCAGCAAAAAATTAGACAAAAATACTCTATTCCAAGTAGTAAAATCTGAAAAAAGGAGTGGCACATTAGAAGAAAAAAATAAATAAAAATATAGACTGACTGACCAACTAATACGTACACTCTGTCCGATGGGAACACAAAACACACTTAAACATTTCAGAAATATATACACAATACGCTGAACTTTAATAAAATTAAAAAAAAAATCATATAAGACAACAAATAAAAGTGAAAGGTGCTCACCCTTCATAAAACAAACATATATGTGCCTTATTAATGTAAAAATATTATCAGTATAAAGCAACAGAAATTTCGTCAAACAAAGTCATCTTGTATCCTAGAGGAACCATCGAAAGGGTATACCTAAAGTCTCTGAAAACCACTTCGTTTTCTGATGATCGCTTTTCAACAAGAAAATAAGTTTGTTCATTATGACTAATTTAAAAGTACATTTAAATTCAGTCTCATATCCGATTTTAACTGCATCAGAATTTAAGAAAAAAGCTCCTTTTATTCTATTGAATCAAATTTTAATTTAAAACAGTAAGCAAAGATATCAGCTTCAACTTCAAATGATTTCATCACAAAAAAAACTAGTGATTGTTTTCAACAATTATGAAAATAATAATTTCAATATAAAGCTCCCTTTTGATTTTAAATGTTTATCAATAAAAATAAAAAAAGAAGTAAGTTGACTACCAAAGAAAAAAAAAACTATCAGTATATAAGCTGGAGTACCGGATCAGTTTCATTTAAAAATGTTTATACATTTTCATAAAGCAAAGCAAGATTTCGAAAACAAATGTAGAAAGTGAAGAAAAAAGTCTATAGTTAGAAAAAATTATGTACCCCAAAAATTTCTAACGTTAACTTACTAACGTTGCATCAACTTTACAAAATGTAAATTGAGTATAAGGAATATTTCTATTATAGTTGCTATTACTATAGAGTATGTATCTTCAGGAATTCAGTTTTACTTAAAAACAGAAAATCCTCACAAACTTTTAAGTAAACGCAGATAAAAATTAAAACGTTTTTATTTTCAAATAAAAAAAAAAAACTGAATATATTGCATCTATACACAGACGAATATTTACAACAACAACACCAACAACAAGAAGAACAAAAGACATCAATGACAAAAAAAAAATGTATTCAAAGATTGAAATAAACAAAATCTGTAATATAAACAAATTTCATATAGGCAGACTTTAACGCGAGAATTTAAGTATGAGAAAATATAAAACAAGCGTAAGTATAAAAACATAATAAGATTAGGGAAGTCCAGACATATGATAGTATTTTATAGTAACAAATGTCGATACTGAAAACAATTTATTTCTATCTACATATAAATATTAGCGCAAATACACACACACACATAGCAGAATTCATATAAGAAATATCCAAGAAAATTTCAACAACACCCCACCTTTTGCAAATCATGACGAGCCTTAAATTCTCCCTCAGATATACATACACAAATTCCCATGATCATACACACATACATATACAATATATAAGATTAATCTCAACAACACAACACTCTCACCTACCTGAAATTACAGATAGTCTTAAACTTCTACAGACATCTATACACATAGATTCTCACGGCTACATATTACAAGAACACCTCGCCCCTAATAAATCACAATCATCTTAAATTCTTACAAAAATACATACATACATACATACAAATAACCAATTTACCTCAACAACATCCTCACCTACCTCAAATCACGATCAGCCTTAAACTACTATAGACAGACACATCCACAAATCCCCATGGATACATATTACTTCAACAACCCTGCCCACCCAAATCATGGTCAGCCTTAAACTCCTACAGACATACAAACACACAGATTCCCCCGGTTACATATTACTAGAACACCTCACCCCTCATAAATCACAATCAGCCCTAAGCTCCTACAGAAATACACACATTGAAATTCCTACAAACATACACTCACACACACATACACACACACATACACACACACATGCACACACACACACATACACACGCAATCGATCTACCTCAACTACACCCCGACCCTTCCAATCAAACCCTCACCTAAATTCTCACAGACAGACAGACATATCCGCGAATGCCTATGGTTACATATTACGGCACCAACGCCACCCACTCAAATCACGGTCAGCCTTAAATTCCCACAGTCTAGCAACACCTACATTAGCACTAGAAAAAATAACTTTCACGTTTTCCCGTCGTCATTAGGAAAAATCATTTTCCCGTCGGCATATACACACATAAAAACCGCCAAACTATGAACCGCCTTAATACATTCACACAAAATATTCCACACACAAACATCTACGATCAGGCAGACAGACAGACCGACAGACAGACAGACAGACATACACTTAATGTAAACAAAAACTCCTAATGTAAACAAAAACTCCTAATGTAAACAAAAAACACAAATTTCCAAGAATTTAACAATTTTCAAATTTTAATTACCCAAATTTAACAATTTCAGCAACAATTTAACAATTTCAGCCCACAATTCAACAATTTCAGCAACAATTTAACAATTTTAATTGCCACAGAAGTGGGAGTTCCCTACTACTCATTCTTGAGATGAAGTATAAAAAATAAATAAAACTAAAGTAGGAGTAGTTTAATCAGGGGGATTTGTTAATAAATATGTCGACATATATATATATATATATATATATATATATATATATGTGTGTGTGTGTAACCAAAGCATTTGACCTGTATGTGAAGGGAACTCCGTACGTAGGACACGCCACTGACCGACGGCAAATACTAGAAATATTTAGTCCTGCAGCAATACCTAAAGGAAAGAAAAGTTTTTTAAATAAGAAAATTAATTTTGTTTTGAAAATTTTAATGTATATTTAATTATAAAGAAAGGAAATACCCAGTAGGAAACTTTTTTTGTACATTTTAAACTTATATAAAAGGGGTTGAGCATATTAAATTTATATATATAAAAAAACTTTATTGTTTAATCCATTTAAATATATATTTTGGTTAATATATTTTTTTTATTTACATTCCTGTAAAATTATGTGGGTAAAAAGTAAATTTTGAATCCCCAAAATTTTTGTTAATAATTTTATTATATACTTTCTATTTTTAATAAATCGAAATGTATTTTCCTTTTAAATGAAATTTTTTGAGAAAAGTATTCATTAATATGAATGTGTGAAAACTTACGTAATGTGGTAAGTAAGTAAGGAGAAGAAAAGCTTGTCCAGGTGATGCAAGTCAAGGGACATCGCAGCCTGAGTGCGATGTCACGGAGAGGTTATCGAATCTCTAAGCAGAGGGTTGATTATCCTGGTATAACACCTGCCAGGTGAATTTGGTTGTGTGTGTGTGTAGGTAACCAGGGAGGTAATCAGGATTTGCTTCGGGCTCCAAACTTTTATTTTATTTTTTTTAGACCACCTCAAATTTTGTTTCCTTTTGGAATACACTTGGCTAGCATGATTTTTTTTTGTTAGTTTGTTGTAGTTGTGGAGCTCCAGATGAATTGGCAAGAACCACCCCAAGACGGCGAGCCCTAGCTGGGAATACGCCAGCATGCCAGCACGGCTAATCATCTGGCAACCACCATGTCCACATGTTTCATTCCTTTTTGGTCACACAACACAACTACACTATGACAACATTACAATATGAATCCTTTTTTGTGACTTCATTTAACTTCCTGGAATCGACACAGAGCTGCACTTTTTCAGGCTTCCGTACCAACACAGCTGGCGATCACCACGGAGAATTTGACTCTTCGAATTATTTCCGGAGCCAGCGCGAACCTTCGCCAAAAATTTGTTCCAAGGTATGCCTCTTGACTCAATGACGGGACTAAATAAAATATAATTTGCCTATTAACTCCTTTGTAACATATTGGAAGATCGCAAAAACCTATAACGTGTTGTTTGGCGCCATTAGCGGTATGCACAGAAGAGGTAATGGGTGTAAACTTTATATTATTTTTTTTCCAGAAACGATAAACAGTATCTTCCTAGCATCGATACATTGGCCCCCGAATCGAGTAACCCTACCAATGTATCCTCCATCAGCTTAGCGAATGGACGATCATCTGATCCATGTATACAAGTCGATTCTATAAGTCTGCGAAAGTATTTACGTTTTTTGAAGCGGCGTCTACATTTCAATATTTTAGAGTGCCCAGCAAAAAAAATATATATGGTCCATATATTTTTAATATATGAATGTATATAGCTATTAGTGTTTTTCATACGGGATTTGCCAGGAAAAATTTCCCGAGATCCCGCACATTTTCCGGGGAAAAAATCCCGGGAAATTTGTACGGGAATTCCCGGGATTTTTTTGATTTTATTATGGCAACTTTAGTTTGTATGTACACATTCCTTGATGAGTTTCGTTATTCACTTTATGAATGCGATGGTGCAATAATAAGGTGATGGCACTAGCACAATAGCTACAACTTTACAACAACTAACGACGAGTTTACATATGGTACACATGTGCTCTGAGACTTATAGGCCTTTGTTTGCCAAAAGCGGAGCTCGACGATCAAAATTTAATTCTAAAACAATTCACTTTTATGAATGCGCAAGGCAATAAAAGAAAAATTACAAAATAATTACAGATTCTCTTTGGTAAAAAGAACGATTCTATTAATGATTATTCTCTACTAAAATCGTATTTCCAAAGAAATATTTTGTAATATTTTTTAATTATGTAATTTGTTTCTTTTTTTCGTTCTTTCAATGCATTTGGCTTTGCATTTGCATATAATATTGATATTTATGTATTGCTATTATATAAAGAACTGAAATGGTATTATTTTTTCACTAACGTGTTTATAAAACGTTATTATTTAATCGATCTCATGAATTTTAATTTGATTTTTATTAAAATAAATTAAATAAAAAATATTTTGTACTGTTTTGTACTGGGCGGGAATTCCCAGGAAACCGAAAAATCGTTCCCGCTTTCCCGGGAAATGAAAAAGTCCGGGAAAAGATAAACTCTAGTTATAATGCAACTCACCAACCTTTTCTTCCATCACTACAAATTGCCATTTGTTTTTAGACATATAATCTCGTGTTGATACTCGGTCTCCTACTAAAAATTTGTTGTTTGTGCTACAACGAGTATTTTTGCTAAAATCATTGCTGGGTAAAATTAGGCCAAGGCCTGATTAAATTTGCCGGCCTAGCATCAACATTGCTGGTGATTTGATAGTTGTGGCATGAATTGCATGTCTATACGCTAGTAAAATTTTTTTCTAATTCTTCACTCATGGTATTTGGGGTACATTTTGAAGCCAACAATTTATTTTTTATGGTCTGCACATATCTTTCGGCTTAGCCGTTAGTTGCAGGGAGGTATGGTGCTGGTATTGGTAATCTACATAAACAAGGAGCACCATACCGCGCTGGCTCCGGAAATAGTTCCGACTAATTCAAGCAACGTTTCAGAAATCGCTATGGATTCGGATAACAATTTTCACGAACTAACGCCTAAGCAGAGGTTAATCCTAGAAAAGACCGTTTTAGAATTTCCATGATATGAGAAATTGGGCCTAGGTAGCACAGATTTATTGGAACATCATATCAACACGGGTGATGCAGTTCCAATAAAATGTAAGTATTATCCACTGTCACCTCCTAGGCAGGAAGAAGCTTACCAGAAGATAGACAAGCTATTAAGGTTGGGCGTTATCGAAGAGTCAAATTCTCCGTGGTGATTGCCAGCTGTGTTGGTACGGAAGCCTGGAAAAGTGCAGCTCTGTATCGATTCCAGGAAGTTGAATGAAGTCACAAAAAAGGGTTCATATCCACTGCCCCATATTAATTGATTGTTGAGCCGGCTCAAGGACACATTTTACAAAAGTGGAATTGACCTTAAGGATGCATTTTTACAAATTAAATTGACCGATTCTTCGAAAGAAAAAGCAGCATTCGCAATACCAGGCAAACCATTTTACCATTATAAAAATATGCCGTTCAGATTATGTAATGGGCCTCAAAGCATGAGCCGTCAATGGACATTCTTCCAGAATAAGAGAAAATGTTTTTATATATCTAGATGATTTGTTGATTTGTAGTTCAGATTTTGTGTACCATATCAGTCTATTGTCCCAGGTTGCTTTTTGCTAAAGTCAGCTAGAGTTCTCGTTGTACCTTCATAGCGAACAGTCGATTATCGGAATTTTTCTTACATACTTACTAAACAAAAAAAAAAAAAAAATTTCCAGTACATATTATTCGTAATAGGTACATACTGACTTTAACAAATAAGATATATTGCTTTGCTAATATTTTTTACATAGTAGAAATAACAAAAACAAAAAAAAAACCGCAAACAAAAAACAAACACAAATAAAGTGCCATTGAGGAATAGTCTATGAGTACCTCAAATACAAAAAATTTTTAAGTGAGTTCTAACGGCAGAAATGCTTATTTTACTGTGAGTTCTGAAACTCTTAATGAAAGAATATAAAGAAGTATATTTATTTGACATAATGTCTTTATTTAATTTAAAAAATTGGCTTGTTTTTATGGTGAAGCAATTGTCTATATGCATTTCGTTCCCGCTTGTGGAACTCGCCAGTAGACTTCAAAAAATTTTTGGGTTGAAGTCTACTGACGAGTTCCACAAGTGGGAACGAAATGCATATAGACAATTGCTTAACCATAAAAATAAGCCAATTTTCGAAAAGAAAACAATATAAGTAATAAATCTGATGAAAGTCTTCTTTTAACGGCAAAGCCAATTGTTTGTCAGCGATCAACTTCGCTTTGTCCAATGTCAAATAGAAGTGATTGATTAACATTACAGTTGTCCAGTACTTCTTCATATAAGACAGTAATACCCTCCCCTTCAGGCTCGTGTTTATCGCTTAACAAAGTTATCACTACAGACAACAGCAGCTCAAAACCCAAGGTACAAGTCGGAATGGACAGATATTGGTAAAGCGTGGGCAAAGCCCGAATTCTTCAAAAATTTCATCTGCTCCAAAGATGTCTAGGGATAACAGCGCAGCCTCAACTAATCGCCAAAACCGCTTTAAAATTTTGCAAGATGACAACGACAAACCCGAGGTATCCTCGAATAAAACATCCAAGCCGCCACCAATATATTTGAGAGAAAAAAATTCAAATGTCATTAAAAAATTAATTTCGGTCATTGGTGAGAATAAATTTCACATTGTTCCAATAAAACGTGGCAACATCGATGAAACGAAAGTTCAAATTTATGACGAAAAAGATTTCCGCAAAATGGTTTCTGAATTTGAAAAGAATAGAACAAGCTTCTACAAATACCAGCTTAAAGCGCTAAAGGCCTGCAGATCGTATTGTAGGGCATAGATTCTTACGTTGTTCCCGAAGAAATAAAAGATGCACTCGTCCTCCAGGGATTTAAGGTAAAAAATATATCTAACATAATAAATAGGGAGAAGATCCCCCAACCTCTATTTCGAGTTGAACTTGAGCCAAATGATATAAAATTAAGAAAAAATGAGACTCATTCAATTTATAATTTAAAAAACCTCTTGTACCGAAAAATCACAGTTGAAGAGCCACATAAGCGTTCAGGTTCTGTACAGTGCCATAATTGCCAAGAATATGGCCATACAAAAACATACTGCAATTTACCCTCTGTTTGTGTTGTGTGTGGTGAATTACACGGCACTGCTAGTTGCAATAAGCCAAAAGTTCAAAGTAATAAAAAATTCAGTAATTGTGGAGGTAATCACACCGCTACTACAGAGGATGTCCTGTGTACTCTTTCGTCAAACAGACTATGGTGCAAAAACCTAAATTAGCTCCATCTCAATCAGGAAACGCTTACTCCGCCACTTTTGCGCAAATGAGCCAACCAGTCACTACCGTGTTTCGTATGCCGATGCTGCTAAGACAAATTCTATTCCATCACAAAATGTTTCACCACCAAATAATTCAAAAAATGTAAACTCAAGCTTTAATTTTAGTCTCCTTGAAACCACTATTTTGTTTATTAACTTTTTATTTTTTCTTTCAGATTATATAATATACAAAATGGAAATTTTTTTACACTAAGTATGAAAAATGATGTCTCTTAAATGACCACCGTTTGCAGCTTCGCACTGATGGGCTCTTTTTAGAGCATTTTCCATAACATCTTTCAAAACTTGTGGCTGTAGCGTTCGAATTTCTGCAACAATGTTTGCCTTGAGTTCAAAGATTGTCTCTGGCTTGTTCACATACACTCGCTCCTTCAAAAAACCCCAAAGAAAATAGTCGGGTGCTGTCAAATCTGGCGATCGCGCTGGCCAAATAATTTCCGAATTTCGAGAAATTATTCGCTCTCCAAAAATTTTACTTAAAAGTGCCATTGTGTCTCGGGCAGTATGGGCAGTGGCTCCGTCCTGCTAAAACCACATACCTGGTCTGTTTTCAAGAGCAGGACGTAAAAAATTTTCTATCATAAACCGATACCACTCTCCATTTACGGTTACAGCACTTCCATCTTCATTCTCGAAGAAGTAGGGCCCAATGACATTTTCAGATGTGATCCCACACCATACTGTACACCTGATGGGGTGCGATTGGCGTTGATGAATGGCTCTTGAATTTTGAGAACCCCAGAACCTACAGTTCTGCTTATTAACAAAGCCATTCAAATGAAAATGAGCTTCATCACTCATAATCAAATTTTCAATAAAGTTGATTTCATTTCTGGCCAACTCTTGAAATTTAACTGCAAAATTTAGACGTTGCCGATGATCTGCGGGTTTTAATTCTTGGACCAATTGCACCTTATATGGGTATAACTGTAAATCTTTTTTTAAAATGCGCCGTAGTGACGTACGAGACATTTCTAGCTGAGCAGAACGCCTTCTGCCAGATGTTTCTGGTGCTTCGTTAACACTTTGCTGTACTCGTTCAATATTTTCCGCAGTGCGACTTAAACGTGGTCTACCGGTTCGAGGCAAATCTCTTACGCTGCCATGTTGGTGATGACGATTAACTAAGCAACGAATCATCGCTTCAGAGGGCGAAATTCTGACGTTAAAATGTCGACGATATGCTCTTTGCGTTAAAATAATTGATCTCTGGCTTAACTAATAAAATTCTATTGTTCTGGTTCTCTGTTCAGTTGTGAACCTCTCCATTATAAATTCTCCAAGTGTTGTCTATATAATTGGAAAGAAAAAATAAAAAAAAATTAATAAACAAAAAAGTTATTAAACTTTTACATCCCTTGGTTTCTTTTGGCCCACCCTGTATGTGAGACAAAGGAACCTAGAGGAAGAGCTTGCGGTGGATCAGCGATTCTAATAAACTCAAGACTCAAGCACTATGTTCTTGACAATATATGTGAGGAACATCTACAAGTGACAAATATTGGCATTGAACATTTTTGTACAAATTTCCTGATATCATCAATCAGATTTTCAACCAGATTTTCAATCACTGAGAATCAATACGAGAATTTCTATAAATCCCTTGGACCTTATTTTGTAGCAGCTGGCGACTACAATGCAAAACATACGTTCTGGGGTTCGCGTCTTATTACACCCAGAGGTCGAGCATTGTTCAACACAATTGCAAAAATGGACTTGGACGTCATTTCGAGTGGGGAGCCCACTTATTGGCCTACTGACAAACAACAAATTCCGGATGTCATAGATTTTGGCGTCATGAAAAATATCTCTAGGGATTTAGTTCAAGTTGAAGCTTCTCTAGATCTCTCTTCCGATCACTCCCCCACGATCGTTACAATTTTAACCCAGCGAGAAGCGCTTTACTTCACCCATATGTAAAGATTATAAATCGTGTTAATTGGCTGGGACTCAAAAAATACCTTAGTAGTCATTGTACGGAAAATATTAAGCTAAGAACACCAGATGATATTGAATCTAACATTGCCAATCTTAACGAAAATATTAAACATGCTGCTGAACATGCCGCTACCTCACATCAGAAGACTGGGTTTAAAAGAATTTATTCTACAGACATTGCACGTCTCGTACGTGAAAAAAGAAGAGCTAGAAGGGAATGGCAACAGCGCAGATCACCCCAAAATAAAATTAGATTTAAAGAGTGCACGAAACGGCTCCAAGAGTTACTTGCATCTGAGAAAACTGCATCTCTTAGAAATTATCTTGAAAGTCTCTATGTAACATCAGCATCCAATTACTCCTTGTGGCGCGCTACTAAAAAGCTTAAAAGACCCGTTGAGTTTAAAACGCCTCTGCGCACTTCGATCGGTGATTGGGCAAGAAGCGATACTGAAAAAGGTAAATTATTTGCTGAGCATTTAAAATCCGTATTTACCCCAAACATATGTACTGGTGTTGCTGATTTGCCGAGTGTAGTTGCTCTACCCCTCGAGCCTTAAAGTTTAAGATGCGTGATGTACATAAACTAATTGCTGAGCTCAACCCGAAGAAAGCTCCAGGTATTGATGGAATTAGTAACAAGATGCTGATGAATCTGCCTTTCACTGCAACTAGAATCTTACTATTTATTTTTAATGCCATATTACGCACAGCTGGAAGCTTGCCAAGGTCAAAATGATTACAAAGCCAGGCAAAGATCTCACCAAAGCTGAGTCATACAGGCCAATAAGTTTACTATCAACAATATCAAAGCTTTTCGAAAAGCTGCTCATAACAAAATTGTCCCCAATTCTAACTGATAGGGGGTGCATACCGGACCATCAATTTGGTTTTAGAAGTCAGCATAGCACCATTGAACAAATGCATAGATTGGTTCAAGTTATAAGAAGAACATTTGAAGAAAAGAAGTATTGTTCAACTCTCTTTAATGATGTTTCTCAGGCATTTGATAAAGTATGGCATTGTTCCGCTTAGGAACAAAGATTTTGGCATCAGAAGAAATAAACGAATTCCAATAGGCAGGAAATTAATGTACGCAAATTTATTGTAATTTATTTGTATGTATAAGAGTGGTATGTTTATTTCACTGTAATAAAAATAACTATTACAATATGTTTATAGTAATAAATAACAAATAGTTACATTCTGTGTCTATCCAATTCCAAATGTGATAAATCAAACTATATATATATAAAATGGCCGTTCTGGCACGCACAAACAAGACTATTCTTTTTCAGGCAAACAATGAGAAAAATATGTTATATTCAAATATAACATAGTAGTAAAAAAAGTATTAAAATACGCTATGCATAAATAGGATGGAAAATCGGTGTTGCAAACTGGCTGTTACTTTGCGGCCGCAACATCCCGCCCCTCGTGAATGTCCCTCGGAACTTCACCACAAACGTCTAACACAGCGAGTTTAGATACAGGCCGGCGCAAAGTTCCATTGGCAGTACGTACCTCCACTATACGGGTAGTTCCATCCTTATTTGTTAGCTTTCTAGTGACGGTACCATGCTCCCACTGACTTCTGGGTTGATTTTCATCGCAAATAATGATCACATCGTTTACTGCAATAGGTTTCTGAGGAGCAAACCACTTAGTACGTCTAGTTAACGTCGGCAGATACTCACGTATCCTTTGTCGCCAAAATTTATTCCGCAACTGCTGACTTATTCTGTATTGTTTGCGCGAACATATTGGGCTACGAGTATCATCAAATGGCGTTTGAGTCGAATTGGTAGTTCCTAACAAAAAGTGGTTTGGAGTTAGCGGTTCAGGACTTTCAGGAGTAACAGGAAGATGTGGAAGTGGTCGACTGTTCACTACGTTCTCGGCTTCGATAAGAAGACTTCTTAAAGTTTCGACTTGAGGGGCGATTTCTTTTAGAGTGACGGCTAAAACTCTTTTTGTTGATTGTATGAGTCTTTCCCAGCATCCTCCGCTGCTAGGGTTGGCTGGACAGTTAAATTCCCATATAATGTTCTTTGAGGCTAACTCACATCGAATGAAGTTGTGATCAAATAAATCGCTGACTCGTCTCAACTCTATCTGTGCCCACAAAATTTGTACCCATATCAGAACGAATTTTAACAGGCACTCCTCTTCGGTTAACAAAATTTCGGATGGCGATGATGCAAGCGTCTGTGGACAGGTCAGCTGCCAGTTCAATATGAACAGCTCTGACAGTCAAGCAAGTGAAAAGTGCCGCCCAGCGCTTCTCCCTTCGACGTCCTATTGTAACGTACATTGGACCAAAATAATCGAGTCCCGTAAATGTGAAAGGCCTAACATATGGTTGGAGACGGTCTTTAGGCAGTTGTCCCATAATAGGAGGTTTAGGTTCGGCACGATTGTTTTTGCACTGTTGACACCTTGACTTGATGCGTTTAACCGCTGCTCGTAAATGAGGAATCCAAAACTTCCTTCTCACTTCATTGACTATTAGATAATCATTCTGATGAAACCATTTACTGTGATACCACATAATTATCATATCACTAACGATATGATGGTTTGGCAAAATTATTGGGTGTCTTGTTAACTCCGGTAAGGCTGTTGCATAATCTATTCTGCCATAGACGCACATAAGACCATTGGCATTAAATTGCGGAGTAAGAGATAAAATTGAACTACATCTGGATACGACACCACTCGAATTAAGATCGTTTATCTCACTAGAGTACATTTCAAGTTGAACGATTTGACATATTTTTACTTCGGCTCTATGAAGTTCGTTCGCTGTCAACTCAATAAATGGATATTTCTCTATTCTCTTACGACATAAGCCACAAACCGCATCACCCATGCCATAACTCTACATAGTCTTAAGTAACTTGAAAATCGGCTGAAATCGATTAAAGATGTTTTGATGGCTACCATACAGTATTTTCGCTTTTCCTCTACTGAAACTGTGCCCAAACCTATTGGCTGTGGCCATGTTTGTTCGTTGCCATATAAAAACGATGGACCTTTTATCCATATATTTTCAGGACTGTAATTTACCGGATAATTTGTTCGTGTTGCTGCATCGACAGGATTTAATTTTGTTGGTACCCACCTCCACTCGCTTTCATTTATTAAATCGAGAATCTCGCTTACCCTATGCATCACAAATGGCTTGTACTGGAGATGGTCGGATTTAATCCAGCTTATTACGGTTTTGGAATCACTCGAAAGAATTGTTTTTGTCGGGCGAATTCTGTGACATTCAATAATTGTATTTTTCAAACGAGTTCCCATTACTGCAGCTTGCAGTTCCAAGTGTGGGACAGATAAAACTTTAAGCGGGGCACATTTTGTTTTTCCAACTATAAAACAAACATAAACTTCGTCATTTGTCAGTATTCGCCAGTAAGCAACCGATGCGAAGGCAGTTTCGCTAGCGTCGTTGAAAATGTGAAGTTCAATTGACGCTTTGCCATCAAAAAATTTAGTGTTGTAACATCTGGGCAAACGAAATTCTTTTACTACTTGCAAACTTTGTATCCATAGTGCAAAACTTTTGTATATGTTCGCGGGAACCATCTCATCCCAACCGACACCAGCGCGCCATAACTGTTGCAGTAATATTTTACCATATATAAGTAGGTTTGCAATCATTCCAAATGGATCGTACACCGATATGACCAAACACAATAGTTCACGTTTTGTAGGACGTTTCATACCAGACATAATTTCAGGATCGACACGATTCATACGTAATTCAAAAATAAACTCATCGTTATCGTTTTTCCAAAACATACCAAGCACCTTTTCAATATTATCGGCACTGTTCATGTTGACATTTAAAATTTTATTTTCCGTATGGCCATTGAGTTTTTGTTGTACGTTTGGAGAGTTGGAAATGAAACCTCGAAGTTTAAAACCGGCTTTTGCGTGTGTCTCTTTAATACCAACCGAAATCCTAAGCGCGTCGTCTTCATTTCTAAAGCTACATACCATGTCATCTACATAATGGTTATTTAAAATTGCACTTACTACGTCATGCTGACCGTCGGCGTTTTCTATTGCATTTATATTCTTCACATACTGTGCGCTACAAGGAGAGCAAGTTGCACCAAATATCATTGAAACCATTATGTATGTTTCCACTGCTTTATTTTCATCAAATCTCCATAAAAATCGTTGCACATTTTGATCGGCTTCACGTATACGAACTTGCAGAAACATTTCTTTTATGTCAGCGCATACGGCAATATTTCCCTCTTGAAACTGGAAAAGTATTTTTGATAGTGATTGATTTTCATCCGGTCCTTTGAGGAGTTTTGAATTTAGTGATACTCCATTCACAGATGCTGCGGCATCAAATACTAGCCGGAGCTTTCCAGGCTTGTTGATATTAAAAACTGCAAAATGTGGCAAGTACCATCTATTTTAGGAACTAGTGGCAGTCTCCTCGGGCGACAATTTTCTCGCATAACCTTTAGATATAAAATTGGCCATACATTCTTTGTAAGCTGTTGAAAATTCCATATTACTTCTCATCTTTCTTTCTAATGACTGTAGACGTTTCAGTGCCATGTTGAAACTATCAGACAGCTTGACATAATCTGAATTCCATAACAATCCTGTTTCATAGTGATTATTCACCTTTCTCGTGGTATCTCTCAGGATTTGTCTTGCCCGTTTTATTTCATCGGATTCAAGTTGTTTGTCTGGCAGCGCTACACCAAAATTTTCTGTGGTAAAATAATCAGATATTAATTTTTCTACACTGTTATCATTATCATCACGGGTGTGAAGTATAACTGACAGTAATCCTGATGACGCAGTATTCGATTTTTCTGGTCTGCCATATACCACCCAACCTAGAGGCGTATTGGCGACTACAGCGAATTCATTAAGTTGTATACTCTTCAAGCTGGGCGTCAGATGACAATTATCCAAACCTATTAATATCTCTGGAATGGCTTCGGTGTACCCGGCAATTGGCAGTCTCTTCAAATGATTAAATTTATCGTGAAGTTCATCCATGTTGATAGATTGTGATGGCAGATGTAGCTTTGGCACACTACGGGCCTTAATTTGGCGCCACTTGTTGCTCGTTGCGGTTCCCTTGACCTTGACCTGAATACTCATTGATAGCACTGTGGTAGGTTCATCTTTAAACCAGCGCATTGTGAGGGGTTTCATATCCCGCTTGTAACACATTTGGATCGCAAGAGATTCGCGAATTATAGTCAACGACGAACCCTCATCTATAAAGGCATTTGTTTGAATGACCTTACCATTTGGTCCACGTATTTCGATAGGCACGATTTTATAAAGTAATTTCGTTGTTCTCAATGGCAATGGGTTCCGATCTATTACGTTGATTTGGTCTTTATGCAGATTCGATTCTTCATGCAAACTTACGTTGTGTAACTTTTTACAATCGTTTACATTGCAAATTCTTTTTCGCTTGCATTGTGCCACATTGTGTCCCCTACGTAAACACGAAAAACAGAAACGACTATTTTTTACGAAACTCCAACGTTCTTTTACCGGCATTTCTAAAAACTTTTCACATTTAAATAGCAAATGCGAATTTTTGCATTTTATACAACATATTTTATTAACATCTTCGACTACAGTAAGTACTGGTTTCGTATTGAGGCGTGGTTGACTAATATATATTAATTTTCATAGGGCCTGACAATAATGTTGATTGCACATTAGGTGTGACTTTTACAATAACCCTGGCAATATGATTTATCCAACTGTTAAAATGATCAAGTGTAGGGTACGGTATGATCGACGAAATATAAGACGACCATTCAATGCGTTTAGTCATCGGCATCTTGGCGATAAGTTCCTCCATCAATGTGGGATTACTTATATGTTGCACAGCATCACAGCTTTTTAAAAAGGTTGTTAGATTTTGTACTTTCGTGGCGAATGGCACTAATTTTTCCAAATGGTTTTCAGGTATTGCATTAATTTCACGAACCTTTTGCAGTTGGCTTTTAATCAAAAGTTCGGGCCGGCCATATTTAAAACCGAGCTGTTCAATTATCTGTGTAATGTTACGCGGATTTATCAACAGACATTCTACCTCCTCACGTTCTGACCCTTTCAAACACTTTTGCAGTCTGAATGTATTTTCTAACTCTGAATATCCATATGCATTTGTGGATTCCGTAAATGCTGATATAAAAACAGGCCATTGTTCCGGGTAACCATGAAACTCCGGTAAATCATACAATTTTCGTGTAGGCTGGTGTGCACTATTATTTGCATTTGAAAATATATTAGAATAAGTGGGAATAAATGGTGACTGTGAGGTTATAATATTCGTAACATTTGGCAACCCTGTATTTGTGTACGTGCTGTATGGTGGAGAATACAAATTCGAAGTGGGCACAGATATTGTATGTGGCATATGAGTATATCTGATATTTGATTGTTGGCTGCATGGTATTGCAGGCTGATAATGCGTTGGGCTGAACGTTGTTGCAGCAATTAGCTGACTAGGAAGGCTGTAATTTAAAGTTGTAGTATTTGTACTTACAGGATATGTGCTACAATATGTAGCGGCGGCTGTTGTGCTACGTATCGTGGCTGTGGTTGTGGCGGTACTTGTTCTTAACAATTGTTCCTGCAATTGTGCTCTCTTTGTTTCACTTTGTACTAACTGTTGCATGGTAAGTTGGTTGTTGTCTTCTAGCACTTTCAGTCTTTTCATTAGGTAGGCGACCACATCGTCGCTGTTATCACGTTGCTCTACAATTGTGTCATCGGTACTGGCTTCACTTGGCGTGCTATCGTGATCGTTGTCACTTACGATTGGTGTCGACGGATTTGACATACTTACAACAAAGTCTTCTAAGCGTTTTGGTAACTTTCCTCTTGTTGATCGGTGGCTCCGATTCGGCATAACCTTAAGGCGTTTTAAAGTTGACCAGTATGACTCGGTGCAAGTTTTCGGCAGAAAATTTGGCACACAATTTTTCAAGAATTGAAATAAAATTTTGTTCCGCTTAGGAACAAAGATTTTGGCATCAGAAGAAATAAACGAATTCCAATAGGCAGGAAATAAATGTACGCAAATTTATTGTAATTTATTTGTATGTATAAGAGTGGTATGTTTATTTCACTGTAATAAAAATAACTATTACAATATGTTTATAGTAATAAATAACAAATAGTTACATTCTGTGTCTATCCAATTCCAAATGTGATAAATCAAACTATATATATATAAAATGGCCGTTCTGGCACGCACAAACAAGACTATCCTTTTTCAGACAAACAATGAGAAAAATATGTTATATTCAAATATAACATAGTAGTACAAAAAAGTATTAAAATACGCTATGCATAAATAGGATGGAAAATCGGTGTTGCAAACTGGCTGTTACTTTGCGGCCGCAACAGGCATTAAGACCTTATTCTAAAATTGAAGACATATCTACCAATTAATCTTCTAAAGCTATTGGAAAGTTATATTCTATTTCGGAAATTCATTGTTGTGGAAGGAGACTTTATGAGTGTGCCCGAATCTATCTCTGCCGGTGTACCACAGGGGAGTATACTGGGGCCAGTGTTGTTTTTGGTATATACTTGTGATATACCTGTTACCACTAAAATCCATACATCTACATTTGCCGATGATACAGCCTTCTTTAGCATGCACGAAAACCCTCACGAGGCATCCCGATATCTGCAGAAACATATTACCCTTATTGCGCAGGTAAGATTTACTCTACGAAAAGATACTTGTCCCCCCATTACAATCAATAATCAAATTGTTCCTCAACATTCACATGTAAAATACCTTGATATACACCTTGCTCGACGGCTTACATGGAAACAATACATTGACTCTAAGCTAACACAAATGAAACTAAAATTAGCTCAGTTACATTGGCTGATTGGTAGAAATTCAACTCTCAGTCTAGATTGCAAACTTTTGATATACAAGTCACTTTTGAAACCTATATGGTGCTACGGAATTCAGCTATGGGGCACTGCTTCAGCTTCCAATGTCGACAGAATCCAACGAAAGCAAAACAAAATTTTACGTATGATAACATCGGCTCCATGATACATCTAAAATTCAAATATACATCGTGATTTGAATATGCCACTAGTGATTGAAGAAATTGCAAAATACGCAGGCAAATATTTAACAAAACCCGAATCACTCTTGCTCGTAATATTTTGAACTTTACTGGACACATTCGCCTAAAAAAGAGGGACACAAGGGCTCTTACACTCAAAACACCAGATGGGACTACTTGATAACACTTTTTTTTCTTTTCTTTTTGATTATCACTAGTTATGTATTATTTATAACTATCACTAAGTTTATGTCCGCCAGTGGTCGGGCCTAATAATTATATTTCAGATTTAAAATGTGAATACTTATTGTTAGTTCATATTTGAAGATACAATAAACAAATACATGTATTAAAAATACATGTCAGCTAAGCTCACTATTAATGTGAGTAAAAGCAAATTTTGCCAAAAGGAGATCCGCTATTTAGGTTACATAGTAGGTCACGGATGTTTAAAAGTATATCCGTCTAAGGTAGAATCCATAGTAGATTTTCCGCTGCCCAAATATCTGAAACAGGTACGTAGGTTTAAAGGAATGGCATATTGGTATCGTTCCATTATAAGGATCTTCGTAGATATGGCCCCTAACTGTCTAAAAAAGTCAAATGGGAAATTTTCACTGACAGCAGAAGCGATAATCTCCTTTGAAAAACTTAAATCAGCAGTAACCGAACTGGAATGCATGGCCGCGATTGCAAGCGTTAACCGATTTCGACCTTACATAGCGGGGATACCTTTCGGAATAATAACGGACCATGCTTCCTTAAGGTGGCTTATGTCGCAGAGGGACCTGGGCGCTTGGCACGATGGAGCTTGAAACTCCAACGATATGATTTTAAAATTTAACATTGAAAAGGAACGCTGAATATTGTACCTGACTGTCTATCCAGAATGGATGTCGATGATTTAACCATTCCAATAGTATCTACTGAAGTATATCTATCTGCAACGGAATTCGATGAGGAAGAATACCAGCAGCTAAGGAAAACCATATCAGAAAGTAAGGAGGAATTATCTGATCTATATATGTATATCCGGAAAATAAATTTTAAAGTGTGTAAGTTTTGGACTTGGCGCCAATGATGAAGATGATACTCAGTGGCGAATATGGGATCCTAAGCCGTTAGTCAAATCTGTCATTAGGTCAGCGCACGATTCTGATGTTTCCGGTCGTTGCGCTTTTGCGAAAACTCTATCAATGATTCGACAAAAGTATTTTTCGCCAGCAATGGCTAACGACGTCAGGTCATACATCAAAACTTGTGATGTATGTAAATGCATAAAACCTTCAAATCAAATACAAATACCACAAATGGGAGATCAACTAGGCACATATAGACCATTTGAGAGGTTATATTGCGATTTCTTTGGTCCGTACCCATACACCAAGATGAATAACTCAATAAAATTTATTTGTCTAGATCATATGACAAAATTTTTGTTTTTGAAGGCAGTGAAAGCAGCAACATCGGCAAATGTTATCTCGTTTTTTGAATCTGAACTTTTTCCAACTTTTGGGGTACCTAGATATATTCACAGTGAGAATAGTAAGCAATTCCTTTCAAAGGAAATGACCGAATTTTGGAATAGAAACGAAATAACACACCAAGGCGAATTGATATAAGGTGGTCTTGATTTGCAACTCTGCGTATTCACCTTGTATATTTGTTTGTGTAAAATTTCCTGCTGTCAAAATATTTCTTAATCTTTTGGTTCACTTGATAGCCTGGAATTTATGTCAGCTGGCGAATCAAGATCACCTTATGTGAATTCGCCTTGTAACACACGTTACTACCGGGTTTCACGCACCACATTCAAATGCGTCTGAACGCGCTAACCGCGAAATAGTGACGAAAATCAGATACTTTTTGCAAGACCATAAAGAACATAGGGATTGAGAGAAATATATTCCCCAAATTTTTTCAATATTAAGAAGCGATTTTCATGCCGCCATGAAATGTTTTCCTTAATACTCCATCTTTAGACAAAATATGATTCAACATGGTTCAACCTACAAAGTCGTAGAAAAAATCGGCTGCCTATATGGCGAAGACATTAGAGTTTGGCTTGAATTAAAAACTGTGTATTAAGTTTTTAGTTCAAAATAATATTAGCGTAGCCCCGCCCATTCTGGTAAAATTTTTTGGGTTTTCAGATTTTTCTAGTTGTTTTCTCATCTAGACCTACTTGTATATCAAATTTCAGCTCCTTAGCGCAACTTTTAATTTTTGATTTTTATGGGCTTAACCCCACCCACTTTTCCAAAGTAAAATTTTTTTGGGTCAGTGCTTATTATTCGTGTCTAGTTTCGTTACAAACGGATAATAATAGCTAGATAAATAGTATATCTAAATATGCTAAAGCGCAGGGCATTAAAATGAGGTTTAAATTGTTTTGATTCATCTTATTTCAATTTGCTGAAAGCTTTTTTTAATGATAGCTCATTTTTTGTAAATAAAGCTCAAATATAGAGATGGTAAACTTGAGCTTTCATTACAAAAAAGCTTTCAGCAAATTGAAATAAGATGAATCAAAACAATTCACACATTCCATTTGCAATAATGCTAAGTATATAAAGCAGAAATCTACATCTACTGACACCACACACAGTGGACCAAACACAAAAGAACGCTGATGATGAAGGTTTAGTGGCCTTCGAAAACGGCTGGCTGTTCAGTTCAACTATGTGTTGTTAGTCAGAATATTTACAACAGACTTTGTTGTTATTTGTTCATTAATAATTATCACATGTAATTTGGCTTAAAAAGCAATACGAACCTCAGCCCGTTCAGATCACAAATATAGAAACAAATGGAGTTCGAATAATAATTAAAATTAACTAAAATTAATAGCCATGGGCCTGTGACAAAAATTAAAAATATACTTGATAGTAAAAAACCAAAAAAGTTTGTCTTAAGTAGAACAAAAATAAGCAAATTAACTAACATGTGCATAATTAGTAAAGAACAAACGACAATTCTAAGACTGTTGTAAGTATAGAGATGGTAAAATTGAGCTTTCATTACAAAAAAGCTTTCAGCAAATTCAAATAAGATGAATCAAAACAATTCACACATTCCATTTGCAATAATGCTAAGTATATAAAGCAGAAATCTACATCTACTGACACCACACACAGTGGACCAAAAACAAAAGAACGCTGATGATGAAGAACGAGTGGCCTTCGAAAACGGCTGGCTGTCCCGTTCAACTATGTGTTGTTAGTCAGAATATTTACAACAGACTTTGGTGTTATTTGTTCATTAATAATTATCACATGTAATTTGGCTTAAAAAGCAATACGAACCTTAGCCCGTTCAAATCACAAATATAGAAACAAATGGAGTTCGAATAATACTTAAAATTAACTAAAATTAATAGCCATGGGCCTGTGGCAAAAATTAAAAATAAAAAATATACTTGATAATAAACCAAAAAAGTTTGTCTTAAGTAGAAAAAAATAAGCAAATTAACTAACATGTGCATAATTAGTAAAGAACAAACGACAATGGTAGGACTGTTGTAAATATAGAGATGGTAAAATTTAGCTTTCATTACAAAGAAGCTTTCAGCAAATTGAAATAAGATGAATCAAAACAATTCACACATTCCATTTGCAATAATGCTAAGTATATAAAGCAGAAATCTACATCTACTGACACCACACACAGTGGACCAAACACAAAAGAACGCTGATGATGAAGGTTTAGTGGCCTTCGAAAACGGCTGGCTGTTCCGTTCAACTATGTGTTGTTAGTCAGAATATTTTTGTTGTTATTTGTTCATTAATAATTATCACATGTAATTTGGCTTAAAAAGCAATACGAACCTTAGCCCGTTCAAATCACAAATATAGAAACAAATGGAGTTCGAATAATAATGTAGATCCAAATATTCCATCAAATACCGGATGGAAGTTGCATATCTTAAGCAACTCATCTTTTTTAAAACGCACCTGCAAATCATTCTTGGAAACCTTAACCACCTCTCTTATCAACAAAAAGCCTGCTGCTGTTTTTATTTTTACTGGTTGTGCTAATTCAACTATTAAATTTTCTGGACAATGATTTTTCCTAATAAATTTTCAGTAGAACATGTATTTATTAAAAATCTTGTTTTATTTTTTCCTGGTTTGAATAAAACATAGGGCAATCCAAATTCGGTGGATCCCCTTTCGTGGAGGCTGCATGCCGAAAATTTTGAGATTTTTCCTTGTTATTCATATAATTATTTTGCCTACGTGTCTGTCCACTTATGTCCATTGGTTGTGGTTTTGGATATTCGTTTTGTCTTAAAAAATTATTTCCTCTGTGGTAAAAACCGTTGTCGAGTGAAATTATTATTTTGATAATTTTGTGTTTGATTAGCTTTTGGGATTTGGGGATTTCTATTAGAATTTGAAAAGGTTTGGAAAACTTTTTATATTGATTTTTATGTATGGGCACATTGTTAAATTTTTCTTTAACATTTTTTTTTTTCATTTAAATTTGCTTGTCCGAATTCACGAAGAGCCACTTCCAGTAAAGCTGGTTTCAGGGCACATATCACTGTTCTTAAGTTTAAGGGCAGCTTATTTATAAAAACTTTTAATACTACTTTATTATTGTGATTAATTTCTGATGAGTTTCCGTCTAATCTTTGTCTCTGGTTAAGCAGGGACAATTTTGCTTGTATAAAATTATAAAACTGTAATACATCGTCTCTATACTGGGCACCTCTTAGTTCCTCATATAAATGTTCAGCTGAGGACAACCCTCCAAAATTCAATTCTAATAAGTTTTTCATCTCCACCCATCTAGTCAGGTGTGGATAAATTTCAAGGAGAACTTCAGCCTTACCTTTTATTTTACTTTTTGTTGTCGCCAAAAACATCCGTTGTGAAGTAGGACTATACTCGTCCACTGAAGCGACGACATTATCAATACTTTCCAGGAAAGGGTACAGTTCTTCCTTCCTACCATCGAAATCCTGGACAAGGCTCAGAAACTTCAGGGGATCAATATCCTTTCCCGCCATTTGCTGCGGCTGTTGCTGTCGTTGAAACTGTGCTTCCTGCTGAAGCTGCTGTATCTGTACTTGCTGTTGGTGCGCTTGTTGCTGCTCCATTGCTGATGCTTTTTCCCGATTACTGGAAAACAAATCTCTTCTTTTCAGCGACCTGAAGAACTTTCGATCCACTTTGATGATTATTTTCAACTTTTTTGTGCAGTTGTTATTTATATCCTTTTTCGTAGGATAATTTTAAATATTTTTTTATAATTATTCCTTTTTCGTAGGATAATTTTAAACATTTTTTATTATTCCTTTTTCGTAGGATAATTTTAAATATTTTTTTATTATTCCTTTTTCGTATGATAATTTTAATGTGTCCTTGTTAGTAGGATCTTTTTTCACGAATAGATAATTTTTTTATCTATTCCACCGATTGCGTCAAATTTACACAAACGAAATAAAACACTTTCCTAGATGTTGTCTATTTGTTGTTATTGAAATAAAGCTTAAAATCTAAGCGTGCACTACGGTTTTAATATATTTGTAGTATTTTCTTAAACTAAACTCTACAACCAATCAGAATTGATTTCTTTTTCTTAAACTAAAAGTAATGAAATTATAAGAAGTCAATTATGATTACGTTGCAAAATATTTTAAATAGAAACAATCCAAACTCACAAACAGAATCATTCATTTAAGATTCGAATCCGTTGAAGATTTGAATTGTAAGAAGCCAAATATGTTTACATTGCAAATAGTTATTCATAAACAAAAATATTCTAAGCAGAAACAGTTCAAGCTTATAAACAATAATTATTCATACGTGCTTTAAATTTATCAAAGTATCAAATTACAAATAAACAATTACAGTAATTTTGACATAGCTGCACAATCAACTTTGCAAGACTTTTTGTGCAGATAAGTCACAAATGCTTAAATGCACTTACATGCCTAAATGTGCAGGTCTACAATTCAGTTTTATACACATACATACATGTTTGCATACTTATGTAGCAACATTTTTTTAGGTGTGCAGCTAACTTAAATTTTTTATATGAGAATAATTTAAAACTGCCAAAAAATATGTTAAGTGCGCAGGTATACAAAGGATTTTGAAAAATAATTACAGAAAAAATATATTTTGTGCAGTTAAGTCAATGTGCAGCTAACGTTGATTTTTTGTATGAAAATATTTTAAAATTACCAAAATTTTAGGGCACTTATCTTAAATGTGCAGGTATAGAAAGTGCACTTAAAAAACCAGTTCGTATGGGATTTTAAAGAATAGTGACAGAAATTTATCAGTTTATGCAGTTAAGTCCAAAGTGCACTTAAACAAAAGGCAGCTAAATCAAAACTACTGTAGTAAGAATTTATATTACGACAGGGTACTTATTCTTAAGTATTTCGTTGGGTAAAACTAGTTCATAGGCATGTATGTATGTACATGTATAGATATTCGAAAATAACTAACCTGGGGCAATAACTTTTCAATGAAATGAATTAACAGGGTGATTGAACAAAGCGTAACAAACCTGCTTCTAACTGAAGATTTTTTTAAATTGAAGTTTGAACAGGAGACATTTTCGGGTTTAATTCATAGGACGCGGACTATAGTTAAAATTTTTATCAGACACAAGTGTGGCTCGACCCACGAAAGCCGGGCTATAACTATGATTTAAGATCAGATACGGAATACTTTCCGATGTATTTTCCATTTTGGTCTTCAATATTATACAAATTATTTCCAAATTGGCCTCTAATTTTACATTTGATATATTTCGGCATAAATTTCTTGTTAGTGTGCCTAGACTTATTGCTTAATATCTAGGCGCACGGCAGTGCGCCAGGCCAAGTTCTGACCAATGCACGCAGTGTGTATATTTACAGGAAGCCATTCGAGCTGTTTTTACCCCCTTC
Source organism: Tachina grossa (assembly GCA_949987645.1). Classification (NCBI taxonomy): domain Eukaryota; kingdom Metazoa; phylum Arthropoda; class Insecta; order Diptera; family Tachinidae; genus Tachina; species Tachina grossa. The sequence continues at coordinate 95,944,284 of OX465274.1, forward strand.
ATAACTTTGTTCCCCGCAACCGTAAAATTATGAAATTTAAATCATAATTAGAATAAATTTTTTAGAGGTATAGAACTTCGAATTGAAATAAAACACAAGAAAATCGTTTTAATGTCCATCAATTTGGCTTTATTGGAAGGATAATTTTATGCCATTAATGTTTAAATATGATTTCGGGCATGTGGCCGCCGCGGCTGGCTCGAATAAAGCCAATTCTACAATTTTCCAATTTTCAACCACTTTTTCGAGCATATGGGGGCGTATGTTCGCAATAACGCCACGAATGTTGGCTTCCAAGTCCCCTAACGTTTCTGGTTTGTTGGCGTAGACGAGCGACTTCACATATCCCCAAAGAAAATAATCCAATGGTGTCAAATTACACGATCTTGGTGGCCAATTGACAGGTCCATTCCGCGAAATTATGCGCTCATCGAATGTTTCCTTCAATAAATCGATTGTGACGTGCGCTGTGTGGCATGTAGCGCCGTCTTGTTCGAACCACAACTCATCCACATTCATGCCATCCAATTCGGGAAAAAAATAGTCGGTTATCATGGCTCTATACCGGTCTCCATTAACGGTAACTGACTCTCCAGCATTATTTCGGAAGAAGTATGGCCCAATGACTCCACCAGCCCATAGAGCACACCAAACAGTCAGTTTTTTGTGGATGTAATGGCGTCTCAAGGGTCTCATGTGGATTCTCTTCACTCCAAATGCGGCAATTTTGCTTGTTGACGTAGCCATTCAACCAAAAATGAGCCTCATCACTGAACAAAATTTTGCGATGAAAATCAGCATCGAGATCAATCTCATTTTCGGCCCATACACCAAAATCACGACACATTGCATGGTCTCGCGGCTTTAATTCTTGCACAAGCTGGATCTTGTAAGGTCGCAAGCCAAGATCTTTGCGCAAAATCTTCCATAAAGTTGATGGACAAAGCTCCAATTGCTGTGCACGGTGGCGAATCGATTCATTCGGGTATTCTTCAACACTTTGCTCTACAGCGGCAATTGTTTCTTCGGTGCGGACTGTTCGACATCTCTGCGGATGCGTATTATCACTTAGAGTAAACGTAGTGCGGAAACGATCCATGGTTAACCGAATTAATTGCTCTGATGGACGATTATGTCGACCATAAGATGGACGGAGCTTGTGGTAAACTTCGCGAACTGAACCATTATTTTCGAAATAAATTTGCACGATTTGCAAGCGTTGTTCTTTTGTCAACCTGTTCATGATGAAATGGCAAACCAAACTAAATATTAATCACTTGACAGCTGACAAAATGGCCGCCAGTTAAAAAAGTGATGCCAACTTAAAGTTCTGTACCTCAATAAAAAACACCCATTATAACTTCATATGCGTTTTACAATGAAAGCTTCCGGAGATATAGAGGTGCAAAAAGTGCATATTTTAAGACATACTCACTGACCACTGACCACTGACACACTCATCAAATTGATGAAGCACTTCCGCTATAGATAGAGAGCTAAAATTTGGTACACGAGAAGATCTAGGTGAGCAATGAACCAGAAAAATCTAAAAACCCGGAAATTTTAACCAGGAGGGCGGGGCTGCGCCCATAAAAATTAAAGTTTGTGCTATTGAGCTGAAATTCGACACAGAGCTGGGTCTAGGTGAGCACTAAAATAAAAAAAATCTGAAAACTTGGAAATTTTCGCCAGGAAGGCGGGGCTACGCCCATAAAAGTCAGAATTAAAAAAGCTAATATAAGGCGCTTAGTGTAAGCTTTTTTACTGAAATTCGGCATACATACTGCGGTAATGCAAGGCTATAATTTTTTTATTAAAAAAGTGGGCGTTGACGCGCCCATACAATTTAAACCTCATTTTAATGCCCTGCGCTTTAGCATATTTAGATATACTATTTATCTAGCTATTATTATCCGTTTGTAACGAAACTAGACACGAATAGTAAGCACTGACCCAAAAAAATTTTACTTTGGAAAAGTGGGTGGCGTTAAGCCCATAAAAATCAAAAATTAAAAGTTGCGCTAAGGAGCTGAAATTTGATATACAAGTAGGTCTAGGTGAGAAAACAACTAGAAAAATCTGAAAACCCAAAAAATTTTACCAGAATGGGCGGGGCCACGCTAATATTATTTTGAACTAAAAACTTAATACACAGTTTTTAATCAAAATAATATTCAGCTCAATAGCACAAGCTTTAATTTTTATGGGCGTAGCCCCGCACTCCTGGTTAAAATTTCCGGGTTTTCAGATTTTTCTGGTTCATTGCTCACCTAGATCTTCTCGTGTACCAAATTTTAGCTCTCTAGCTATAGCGGAAGTGCTTCATCAATTTGATGAGTGTGTCAGTGGTCAGTGAGTATGTCTTAAAATATACACTTTTTGCACCTCTATATCTCCGGAAGCTTTCATTGTAAAACGCATATGAAGTTATATGAATTTATTCTAATTATGATTTAAATTTCATAATTTTACGGTTGCGGGGAACAAAGTTATGAGGGGGGTAAAAACAGCTCGAATGGCTTCCTGTAAATATACACACTGCGTGCATTGGCCAGAACTTGGCCTGGCGCACTGCCGTGCGCCTAGATATTAAGCAATAAGTCTAGGCACACTAACAAGAAATTTATGCCGAAATATATCAAATGCAAAATTAGAGGCCAATTTGGAAATAATTTGTATAATATTGAAGACCAAAATGGAAAATACATCGGAAAGTATTCCGTATCTGATCTTAAATCATAGTTATAGCCCGGCTTTCGTGGGTCGAGCCACACTTGTGTCTGATAAAAATTTTAACTATAGTCCGCGTCCTATGAATTAAACCCGAAAATGTCTCCTGTTCAAACTTCAATTTAAAAAAATCTTCAGTTAGAAGCAGGTTTGTTACGCTTTGTTCAATCACCCTGTTAATTCATTTCATTGAAAAGTTATTGCCCCAGGTTAGTTATTTTCGAATATCTATACATGTACATACATACATGCCTATGAACTAGTTTTACCCAACGAAATACTTAAGAATAAGTACCCTGTCGTAATATAAATTTCTGTCACTATTCTTTAAAATCCCATACGAACTGGTTTTTTAAGTGCACTTTCTATACCTGCACATTTAAGATAAGTGCCCTAAAATTTTGGTAATTTTAAAATATTTTCATACAAAAAATCAACATTAGCTGCACATTGACTTAACTGCACAAAATATATTTTTTCTGTAATTATTTTTCAAAATCCTTTGTATACCTGCGCACTTAACATATTTTTTGGCAGTTTTAAATTATTCTCATATAAAAAATTTAAGTTAGCTGCACACCTAAAAAAATGTTGCTACATAAGTATGCAAACATGTATGTATGTGTATAAAACTGAATTGTAGACCTGCACATTTAGGCATGTAAGTGCATTTAAGCATTTGTGACTTATCTGCACAAAAAGTCTTGCAAAGTTGATTGTGCAGCTATGTCAAAATTACTGTAATTGTTTATTTGTAATTTGATACTTTGATAAATTTAAAGCACGTATGAATAATTATTGTTTATAAGCTTGAACTGTTTCTGCTTAGAATATTTTTGTTTATGAATAACTATTTGCAATGTAAACATATTTGGCTTCTTACAATTCAAATCTTCAACGGATTCGAATCTTAAATGAATGATTCTGTTTGTGAGTTTGGATTGTTTCTATTTAAAATATTTTGCAACGTAATCATAATTGACTTCTTATAATTTCATTACTTTTAGTTTAAGAAAAAGAAATCAATTCTGATTGGTTGTAGAGTTTAGTTTAAGAAAATACTACAAATATATTAAAACCGTAGTGCACGCTTAGATTTTAAGCTTTATTTCAATAACAACAAATAGACAGCATCTAGGAAAGTGTTTTATTTCGTTTGTGTAAATTTGACGCAATCGGTGGAATAGATAAAAAAACTATCTATTCGTGAAAAAAGATCCTACTAAGAAGGACACATTAAAATTATCATACGAAAAAGGAATAATAAAAAAATATTTAAAATTATCCTACGAAAAAGGAATAATAAAAAATGTTTAAAATTATCCTACGAGAAAGGAATAATTATAAAAAAATATTTAAAATTATCCTACGAAAAAGGATATAAATAACAACTGCACAAAAAAGTTGAAAATAATCATCAAAGTGGATCGAAAGTTCTTCAGGTCGCTGAAAAGAAGAGATTTGTTTTCCAGTAATCGGGAAAAAGCATCAGCAATGGAGCAGCAACAAGCGCACCAACAACAAGTATAGATACAGCAGCTTCAGCAGGAAGCACAGTTTCAACGACAGCAACAGCCGCAGCAAATGGCGGGAAAGGATATTGATCCCCTGAAGTTTCTGAGCCTTGTCCAGGATTTCGATGGTAGGAAGGAAGAACTGTACCCTTTCCTGGAAAGTATTGATACTGTCGTCGCTTCAATGGACGAGTATAGTCCTACTTCACAACGGATGTTTTTGGCGACAACAAAAAGTAAAATAAAAGGTAAGGCTGAAGTGCTCCTTGAAATTTATCCACACCTGACTAGATGGGTGGAGATGAAAAACTTATTAGAATTGAATTTTGGAGGGTTGTCCTCAGCTGAACATTTATATGAGGAACTAAGAGGTGCCCAGTATAGAGACGATGTATTACAGTTTTATAATTTTATACAAGCAAAATTGTCCCTGCTTAACCAGAGACAAAGATTAGACGGAAACTCATCAGAAATTAATCACAATAATAAAGTAGTATTAAAAGTTTTTATAAATAAGCTGCCCTTAAACTTAAGAACAGTGATATGTGCCCTGAAACCAGCTTTACTGGAAGTGGCTCTTCGTGAATTCGGACAAGCAAATTTAAATGAAAAAAAAAATGTTAAAGAAAAATTTAACAATGTGCCCAACATAAAAATCAATATAAAAAGTTTTCCAAACCTTTTCAAATTCTAATAGAAATCCCCAAATCCCAAAAGCTAATCAAACACAAAATTATCAAAATAATAATTTCACTCGACAACGGTTTTTACCACAGAGGAAATAATTTTTTCAGACAAAACGAATATCCAAAACCACAACCAATGGACATAAGTGGACAGACACGTAGGCAAAATAATTATATGAATAACAAGGAAAAATCTCAAAATTTTCGGCATGCAGCCTCCACGAAAGGGGATCCACCGAATTTGGATTGCCCTATGTTTTATTCAAACCAGGAAAAAATAAAAACATGTTCTACTGAAAATTTATTAGGAAAAATCATTGTCCAGAAAATTTAATAGTTGAATTAGCACAACCAGTAAAAATAAAAACAGCAGCAGGCTTTTTGTTGATAAGAGAGGTGGTTAAGGTTTCCAAGAATGATTTGCAGGTGCGTTTTAAAAAAGATGAGTTGCTTAAGATATGCAACTTCCATCCGGTATTTAATGGAATATTTGGATCTACATTACTATTCGAACTCCATTTGTTTCTATATTTATGAACGGGCTAAGGTTCGTATTGCTTTTTAAGCCAAATTACATGTGATAATTATTAATGAACAAATAACAACAAAGTCTGTTGTAAATATTCTGACTAACAACACATAGTTGAACGGAACAGCCAGCCGTTTTCGAAGGCCACTAAACCTTCATCATCAGCGTTCTTTTGTGTTTGGTCCACTGTGTGTGGTGTCAGTAGATGTAGATTTCTGCTTTATATACTTAGCATTATTGCAAATGGAATGTGTGAATTGTTTTGATTCATCTTATTTGAATTTGCTGAAAGCTTCTTTGTAATGAAAGCTAAATTTTACCATCTCTATATTTACAACAGTCCTACCATTGTCGTTTGTTCTTTACTAATTATGCACATGTCAGTTAATTTGCTTATTTTTTTCTACTTAAGACAAACTTTTTTGGTTTATTATTATCAAGTATATTTTTTATTTTTAATTTTTGCCACAGGCCCATGGCTATTAATTTTAGTTAATTTTAAGTATTATTCGAACTCCATTTGTTTCTATATTTGTGATTTGAACGGGCTAAGGTTCGTATTGCTTTTTAAGCCAAATTACATGTGATAATTATTAATGAACAAATAACACCAAAGTCTGTTGTAAATATTCTGACTAACAACACATAGTTGAACGGGACAGCCAGCCGTTTTCGAAGGCCACTCGTTCTTCATCATCAGCGTTCTTTTGTGTTTGGTCCACTGTGTGTGGTGTCAGTAGATGTAGATTTCTGCTTTATATACTTAGCATTATTGCAAATGGAATGTGTGAATTGTTTTGATTCATCTTATTTGAATTTGCTGAAAGCTTTTTTTAATGATAGCTCATTTTTTGTAAATAAATATTTAGATATACTATTTATCTAGCTATTATTATCCGTTTGTAACGAAACTAGACACGAATAGTAAGCACTGACCCAAAAAAATTTTACTTTGGAAAAGTGGGTGGCGTTAAGCCCATAAAAATCAAAAATTAAAAGTTGCGCTAAGGAGCTGAAATTTGATATACAAGTAGGTCTAGGTGAGAAAACAACTAGAAAAATCTGAAAACCCAAAAAATTTTACCAGAATGGGCGGGGCCACGCTAATATTATTTTGAACTAAAAACTTAATACACAGTTTTTAATCAAAATAATATTCAGCTCAATAGCACAAGCTTTAATTTTTATGGGCGTAGCCCCGCACTCCTGGTTAAAATTTCCGGGTTTTCAGATTTTTCTGGTTCATTGCTCACCTAGATCTTCTCGTGTACCAAATTTTAGCTCTCTAGCTATAGCGGAAGTGCTTCATCAATTTGATGAGTGTGTCAGTGGTCAGTGAGTATGTCTTAAAATATACACTTTTTGCACCTCTATATCTCCGGAAGCTTTCATTGTAAAACGCATATGAAGTTATATGAATTTATTCTAATTATGATTTAAATTTCATAATTTTACGGTTGCGGGGAACAAAGTTATGAGGGGGGTAAAAACAGCTCGAATGGCTTCCTGTAAATATACACACTGCGTGCATTGGCCAGAACTTGGCCTGGCGCACTGCCGTGCGCCTAGATATTAAGCAATAAGTCTAGGCACACTAACAAGAAATTTATGCCGAAATATATCAAATGCAAAATTAGAGGCCAATTTGGAAATAATTTGTATAATATTGAAGACCAAAATGGAAAATACATCGGAAAGTATTCCGTATCTGATCTTAAATCATAGTTATAGCCCGGCTTTCGTGGGTCGAGCCACACTTGTGTCTGATAAAAATTTTAACTATAGTCCGCGTCCTATGAATTAAACCCGAAAATGTCTCCTGTTCAAACTTCAATTTAAAAAAATCTTCAGTTAGAAGCAGGTTTGTTACGCTTTGTTCAATCACCCTGTTAATTCATTTCATTGAAAAGTTATTGCCCCAGGTTAGTTATTTTCGAATATCTATACATGTACATACATACATGCCTATGAACTAGTTTTACCCAACGAAATACTTAAGAATAAGTACCCTGTCGTAATATAAATTTCTGTCACTATTCTTTAAAATCCCATACGAACTGGTTTTTTAAGTGCACTTTCTATACCTGCACATTTAAGATAAGTGCCCTAAAATTTTGGTAATTTTAAAATATTTTCATACAAAAAATCAACATTAGCTGCACATTGACTTAACTGCACAAAATATATTTTTTCTGTAATTATTTTTCAAAATCCTTTGTATACCTGCGCACTTAACATATTTTTTGGCAGTTTTAAATTATTCTCATATAAAAAATTTAAGTTAGCTGCACACCTAAAAAAATGTTGCTACATAAGTATGCAAACATGTATGTATGTGTATAAAACTGAATTGTAGACCTGCACATTTAGGCATGTAAGTGCATTTAAGCATTTGTGACTTATCTGCACAAAAAGTCTTGCAAAGTTGATTGTGCAGCTATGTCAAAATTACTGTAATTGTTTATTTGTAATTTGATACTTTGATAAATTTAAAGCACGTATGAATAATTATTGTTTATAAGCTTGAACTGTTTCTGCTTAGAATATTTTTGTTTATGAATAACTATTTGCAATGTAAACATATTTGGCTTCTTACAATTCAAATCTTCAACGGATTCGAATCTTAAATGAATGATTCTGTTTGTGAGTTTGGATTGTTTCTATTTAAAATATTTTGCAACGTAATCATAATTGACTTCTTATAATTTCATTACTTTTAGTTTAAGAAAAAGAAATCAATTCTGATTGGTTGTAGAGTTTAGTTTAAGAAAATACTACAAATATATTAAAACCGTAGTGCACGCTTAGATTTTAAGCTTTATTTCAATAACAACAAATAGACAGCATCTAGGAAAGTGTTTTATTTCGTTTGTGTAAATTTGACGCAATCGGTGGAATAGATAAAAAAACTATCTATTCGTGAAAAAAGATCCTACTAAGAAGGACACATTAAAATTATCATACGAAAAAGGAATAATAAAAAAATATTTAAAATTATCCTACGAAAAAGGAATAATAAAAAATGTTTAAAATTATCCTACGAGAAAGGAATAATTATAAAAAAATATTTAAAATTATCCTACGAAAAAGGATATAAATAACAACTGCACAAAAAAGTTGAAAATAATCATCAAAGTGGATCGAAAGTTCTTCAGGTCGCTGAAAAGAAGAGATTTGTTTTCCAGTAATCGGGAAAAAGCATCAGCAATGGAGCAGCAACAAGCGCACCAACAACAAGTATAGATACAGCAGCTTCAGCAGGAAGCACAGTTTCAACGACAGCAACAGCCGCAGCAAATGGCGGGAAAGGATATTGATCCCCTGAAGTTTCTGAGCCTTGTCCAGGATTTCGATGGTAGGAAGGAAGAACTGTACCCTTTCCTGGAAAGTATTGATACTGTCGTCGCTTCAATGGACGAGTATAGTCCTACTTCACAACGGATGTTTTTGGCGACAACAAAAAGTAAAATAAAAGGTAAGGCTGAAGTGCTCCTTGAAATTTATCCACACCTGACTAGATGGGTGGAGATGAAAAACTTATTAGAATTGAATTTTGGAGGGTTGTCCTCAGCTGAACATTTATATGAGGAACTAAGAGGTGCCCAGTATAGAGACGATGTATTACAGTTTTATAATTTTATACAAGCAAAATTGTCCCTGCTTAACCAGAGACAAAGATTAGACGGAAACTCATCAGAAATTAATCACAATAATAAAGTAGTATTAAAAGTTTTTATAAATAAGCTGCCCTTAAACTTAAGAACAGTGATATGTGCCCTGAAACCAGCTTTACTGGAAGTGGCTCTTCGTGAATTCGGACAAGCAAATTTAAATGAAAAAAAAAATGTTAAAGAAAAATTTAACAATGTGCCCAACATAAAAATCAATATAAAAAGTTTTCCAAACCTTTTCAAATTCTAATAGAAATCCCCAAATCCCAAAAGCTAATCAAACACAAAATTATCAAAATAATAATTTCACTCGACAACGGTTTTTACCACAGAGGAAATAATTTTTTCAGACAAAACGAATATCCAAAACCACAACCAATGGACATAAGTGGACAGACACGTAGGCAAAATAATTATATGAATAACAAGGAAAAATCTCAAAATTTTCGGCATGCAGCCTCCACGAAAGGGGATCCACCGAATTTGGATTGCCCTATGTTTTATTCAAACCAGGAAAAAATAAAAACATGTTCTACTGAAAATTTATTAGGAAAAATCATTGTCCAGAAAATTTAATAGTTGAATTAGCACAACCAGTAAAAATAAAAACAGCAGCAGGCTTTTTGTTGATAAGAGAGGTGGTTAAGGTTTCCAAGAATGATTTGCAGGTGCGTTTTAAAAAAGATGAGTTGCTTAAGATATGCAACTTCCATCCGGTATTTAATGGAATATTTGGATCTACATTACTATTCGAACTCCATTTGTTTCTATATTTATGAACGGGCTAAGGTTCGTATTGCTTTTTAAGCCAAATTACATGTGATAATTATTAATGAACAAATAACAACAAAGTCTGTTGTAAATATTCTGACTAACAACACATAGTTGAACGGAACAGCCAGCCGTTTTCGAAGGCCACTAAACCTTCATCATCAGCGTTCTTTTGTGTTTGGTCCACTGTGTGTGGTGTCAGTAGATGTAGATTTCTGCTTTATATACTTAGCATTATTGCAAATGGAATGTGTGAATTGTTTTGATTCATCTTATTTGAATTTGCTGAAAGCTTCTTTGTAATGAAAGCTAAATTTTACCATCTCTATATTTACAACAGTCCTACCATTGTCGTTTGTTCTTTACTAATTATGCACATGTCAGTTAATTTGCTTATTTTTTTCTACTTAAGACAAACTTTTTTGGTTTATTATTATCAAGTATATTTTTTATTTTTAATTTTTGCCACAGGCCCATGGCTATTAATTTTAGTTAATTTTAAGTATTATTCGAACTCCATTTGTTTCTATATTTGTGATTTGAACGGGCTAAGGTTCGTATTGCTTTTTAAGCCAAATTACATGTGATAATTATTAATGAACAAATAACACCAAAGTCTGTTGTAAATATTCTGACTAACAACACATAGTTGAACGGGACAGCCAGCCGTTTTCGAAGGCCACTCGTTCTTCATCATCAGCGTTCTTTTGTGTTTGGTCCACTGTGTGTGGTGTCAGTAGATGTAGATTTCTGCTTTATATACTTAGCATTATTGCAAATGGAATGTGTGAATTGTTTTGATTCATCTTATTTGAATTTGCTGAAAGCTTTTTTTGTAATGAAAGCTCAATTTTACCATCTCTATACTTACAACAGTCTTACCATTGTCGTTTGTTCTTTACTAATTATGCACATGTTAGTTAATTTGCTTATTTTTGTTCTACTTAAGACAAACTTTTTTGGTTTTTTACTATCAAGTATATTTTTTATTATTAATTTTTGCCACAGGCCCATGGCTATTAATTTTAGTTAATTTTAATTATTATTCGAACTCCATTTGTTTCTGTATTTGTGATCTGAACGGGCTAAGGTTCGTATTGCTTTTTAAGCCAAATTACATGTGATAATTATTAATGACCAAAGTCTGTTGTAAATATTCTGACTAACAACACATAGTTGAACGGAACAGCCAGCCGTTTGCGAAGGCCACTAAACCTTCATCATCAGCGTTCTTTTGTGTTTGGTCCACTGTGTGTGGTGTCAGTAGATGTAGATTTCTGCTTTATATACTTAGCATTATTGCAAATGGAATGTGTGAATTGTTTTGATTCATCTTATTTCAATTTGCTGAAAGCTTTTTTGTAATGAAAGCTCAAGTTTACCATCTCTATATTTGAGCTTTATTTACAAAAAATGAGCTATCATTAAAAAAAGCTTTCAGCAAATTGAAATAAGATGAATCAAAACAATTCACACATTCCATTTGCAATAATGCAAAGTATATAAAGCAGAAATCTACATCTACTGACACCACACACAGTGGACCAAACACAAAAGAACGCTGATGATGAAGAACGAGTGGCCTTCGAAAACGGCTGGCTGTTCCGTTCAACTATGTGTTGTTAGTCAGAATATTTACAACAGACTTTGTTGTTATTTGTTCATTAATAATTGTCACATGTAATATGGCTTAAAAAGCAATACGAACCTTAGCCCGTTCAAATCACAAATATAGAAACAAATGGAGTTCGTATAATAATTAAAATTAACTGAAATACATTTTAGTTCATTTACGAACGCGCAAAAGTTATTTAGTTGCTTCATTAAGTACAAATTTTGTAAAATTAAGTTTTTTAATGAATCTTCAGCAAACATGCGCTAATCTTTTCAAAACAGTTTTAGAATTGGCTTATAATGATAAAAAATATACTAAGCACAAAAGAATCATAAATGAAAGCAATGCACAAATTTGACAGATGTTGGGCATTGAAAAACATTGCCTTGCAATAATGAACTCGCGATGGTATGTTTGAAAGTAAAGTAGGCCTTAAAAGGCATTTCTTACGAAAACATAAGAATGAAAAGTTAAATTGTGAATAATGGAAATATTCAACTTGAAACTGCAAATAAAAAGGTAAGAAGGAGACAAAATTCTTCAGTGCCAACTGTACACAGCGCTGAAGGTGATGGATTAGATCATATTCAGGTAACAGAAAGTCCTTTAGAGTTTGCAAGGAAACAAATATTAATTGAAAAACAAGAAAAAGATTCATATGAAAAATTAAATTCAATAAAAATTTTTATAAATTTGGAGTCAGTTCAAATGACTACAAATCGGTACTGAAGAAAATTCTCAATATAATTGAAGAAGAGGAAAATCTGGTGATTTATTGCGATTTTGAAGAATTATATGTCATGATTCAGAATCATGTGATTAAATTGAAAAACATAAAAAATTTAAGATATACAGAACTTATACACTACTAGCACATGTAGAAAAGGAGAAATTATTAGAAATCATAATGAGACACCATAAATATGAAAATAACCATCCTGGTATAGACAAAACATATTTTGAATTAAAAAAAATATTACTATCCAAACATAAGAAAGGAAATTGCAAGGGTTATAAATAATTGAGAGATTTGTAACTACAAAATAGAAAGAAATCCCGTTAAACTTTCTTTTGAAAAAAACAGAAACTCCTAGTGGTCCCTATCAAATATACCATGCCGATATATGGTTTATGGACACAAAAGATGCATATATAACGATGATTGATAAATTCTCTAAATATGCTCTTTAACAAAAAATTTAAGAGAGAACCCCATTAAATTCTATAAAACACTTTACTATACTCTTTCATTTGATGAGAACTCCAAAAAAATAATTACTGACAATGAACCCGGCTTTAACTCAAGCCTTTTTAGGGATTTTCTGGAGAATAATAATGTGGAATATCATTTCACTACTCCTTATCGTCATAGAGGATATTCAGATATTGAAAGATTCCACAATAGCCTTAACAAAAATATAAGGATCCTCCGCAAGAGAGAAGAAATATCTGATATAATTTATACCATAGATTTGCCTATTCAAGCAAATTTTGTTTATAACAATACCTTCCACTTAATAACACGTAAAAAACCAATAGAAATTCATTTCCCAGATAGTCCCAAGGAAAATGAGAAAATTCATGCAATAATTGAATCGAGAAAAATAAAGAATCTAACATACCTGAATAGAAATCGAAAAGATCAGGCAGTAAGTAAAGACTTCAAAAGAGATTTTTGAGCACATTAAACGGACACTAGACATGAAAAAGTTGTTTTGGAAAAAATTACTGACAGAAGATATAGAAATAAAAACAAAAATATTTATAAAGATCAATTAATTCGATCAAAGAATACTTTCAGCTCATTTGATGTTTTGGTTGACCTTACTGATGAATGTGTTAATTTCATGCCAACGAAAGATGATCTGGTTAATACTACTAACGACCATAATGTTTCACGTGACCCATGCTCAGAAAATTGAATTTACAATGTAAAAAACACCTAATTAAGGAATATCGCAGTGTTGTTCATATATTCAACGTTACAAAATATGAGGAGTATATAAAGAAACTAGAAAATAATACTGTTGGCACCACTGTTATACGAATTTGAAGATGCAGAAAAATGAAAAAAAGGGCATAAGAGTATTAGCGGTGGAGTATAGCTAATGTGTATTTTATTTAATTGAAGTGAATTATATAAATATTGAATAAATGAATTTAATAGAAGTTTAAATTAAAGTTTATGTTGTTTCAATCAAATGCAACATAATTGTGGCGACGAGGATTTTGCAAATTCTACAAATTGGGAAATTCACGTACATAAAAATTAGTTGTGACATTCTAATCCACGTGTATTTTCAAATACATCCACCGTCTCTTTTCAAAAGCACTTTCCGTAAAAGCTTACGAGAAAGAATCTGGGAAAATTTCCAGTATGACCGAAAAATGCATTGAAACGTTAACCAAGCTCCTACAAAATCATGACGCAATACTTCAGTAACTTGTGCAGAAAAACGAGGTAAAAAACATAACCTCAAACACCACATTTGATCTCTCAAGCCAAATCGCTGAATTTTGCTACGATGTAGAGTCCGGAGTATTTTTTGAATCATGGTACAAGAGGTATGAACAGCTTTTTAAAGAAGATGGCAAAAATCTTGATGACTCCACTAAAGTCAGACTACTTTTGCGTAAAATCCACACATCAAATTACGAGAAGTACTCTAACTTAATTTTGCCAAAAATGACAAACGATTTCACCTTCGATGAAACTGTGAAAAAACTTATTGATTTGTTTGGGCCGCAAAAATCATTGTTTCATCGACGGTACGAGTGCCTCCAGCTGGAGAAAAGTGACGTAGAAGATTTTACTACGTACGGCAGCAAAGTTAACAAACTATGTGAAAGTTTCGAACTCTCAAAAATTTCATCAGATGAGTTCAAGAGCTTGATTTTTATACTTGGGTTGAGATCGTCGCGTGATAAAGAAATTCGAACGCGCCTTTTGTCTAAACTTAATGATGGCACACTCAAGGGAATCGATAAGCTTATAGCCGAATGCCAGATGGTCATAAATTTGAAGTCAGACGCCAACTTAATTGAAAAGCCCAGCGGATCAAAAGTATCCGTCAATTCCGTAAAACAGACACGAGTTAAAAAGGTTCCAACAAACTCGCATCAAGGCCAAGCAGAAAATGTGAAATCAGTTGAAAATCGTCTAATACACCACGCACACCATGTTGGGCATGTGGCGGAATGCACTATATGAAGGACTGCCACTACAAAGGTCACAGGTGTAAACAATGTACACGGATTGGTCACAAGGAAGGTTATTGTGGCTGTTTCCCAAACAAACAGCCAAGCAAGATAAGTATCTCTCATAAATCCAATCGTGATAAAGCTTTTGTTAAGGAAATTTCTCTTAATAGTGTATGTGGCATGGAAACAAAACGCAAATTCGTTACAGTGCAAATAAATGGCGTTGATGCTACTCTACAGATCGACTGCGGCTCAGACATCACAATCATATCAAGGTCGATGTGGGAGCATGTTGGCAGTCCAGATTTATTAAAACCAACATCCACTGCACATAATGCGGACAAGCGTCGTCTCAATATAAATGGACAATTTAATTGTGACATTGCCTTAAAGAAGGTTATAAAAAGTGGAATATGTTATGTGGCTGATGACATTAACCTTCTGGGTATAGACTTCATAGAAAAATTTAATCTATGGGACGTTCCGCTACGAGAGGTTTGCAACCACATCACAAAAGACCACATTACAACACATCCAGTTGTATCACGATTCCACGAATTGTTTGAAGGGAATTTGGGGCTGTGTACCAAAACGAAAGTTAAACTTCATCTTAAAGAGGGAGCGAAACCCGTTTTCAAGCCAAAACGACCAGTGGCTTATGCAGTCCTGCCACTGGTAGATGAAGAGTTACAGAGGCTCCAAAGGCTAGGAATTATATCCCCCGTTGAATATTCCGACTGGGCTGCACCCATCGTTGTTATTAAAAAGAAAGAGGGTAACGTTAGAATCTGTGCAGACTACTCGACAGGTTTAAATGAGGTGCTCCAACCAAACCAATTCCCGCTGGCACTGACATAATCAATTTTTGCAAAAATAGGAAATGGTAAGATTTTCAGCCATATTGACCTTTCCGATGCTTTCCTACAAGTCGAAATCGAAGAAGATTCACGCAAGATCCTCACCATCAATACGCACCGAGGACTTTTTACGTTCAACCGTTTGCCGCCAGGCATAAAATCAGCTCCGGGAGCATTCCAACAGATTATGTCATCAATGGTCGATGATATAGATGGTGTCGCTACATACATGGACGACATCATTGTCTCAGGCTCTAATGAAGCAAATCACAATGCAAATCTGACACGTGTTCTTGAAAGAATCAAGGATTTCGGTTTTACGCTCAAAATTGAAAAAGGTAAATTTGGCATGCGGTGCGTGCGATATCTTGGCCAGGTCATTGACAAGGATGGTTTTCGACCCGATCCTGCCAAAGTTAAGGCCATAACAAACATGTCACCACCATCTGATCTGGCGACCCTACAGTCATATCTGGGTGCTATAAACTATTATGGCAAGTATGTCAGAAAAATGCATGAGCTGCGCAGACCATTGGACGCACTTCTCCGAAAAAATGCTCCATGGAACTGGACAGCAGTGTCAGCGTTCTTTCAACAAGTTCAAGGAGATTCTCAAGTCTGACCTTCTCCTCACGCATTTTGACCCCGATGCGGAAATCGTCGTAGCAGCAGACGCATCCAATGCGGGTATCGGAGCATGCCTATACCACAGGTACGGCAATAGCTCTATGAAAGCCATCAGTCACGCTTCAAGATCTCTGTCAAAGGCCGAGCAGGGCTACAGTCAGATAGAAAAAGAAGCGCTCGCCTTAGTATTCGCGGTTACCAAATTTCACGGTTACCCTGCAAACCGATCACAAGCCGCTGTTATCGATTTTTGGGTCCAAGAAAGGCATTCCAGTGTATACAGCGAACCGATTGCAGAGATGGGCACTTACTCTTAAATTGTATGATTTCAATATTGAATACGTATCAACGAATAATTTTGGCTACGCTGACGTACTTTCGCGTTTAATAAACGAGCACATAAAACCAAATGAAGAATTTGTCATCGCTTCAATTCATACAGAAAGTGGTATTGGTCGAGTTCAAGATGACATTTTGCGTAAATTGCCAGTAACACACAACATGGTTCAAAGAGCCACACAACAGTCAGATTCCTTGCAAAAAATTATACAACATGTTCAAAGCGGTTGGCCCACCGCTTCACAAATCGTTGACTCTGACGCCAGCAGTTTCTATAAACGTAGATCTGGCCTCTACGTCTTAAACGACTGTTTAATGTATGGAGAACGTCTAGGCATACCACGTAAGTACAGAACCCGTATATTGCAACAGCTTCACAAAGGGCATCAAGGGATGCAAAGAATGAAAACAATCGCAAGAGGCTATGTTTTTTGGCCTGGCATAGACACGCATATCGAGGATCTAGTTAAAAATTGCGACAAGTGCGCCAGTGTTGCCAAATCACCTTCTAAAACATTACTCGAATCCTGGAAAACGCCTGATGGGCCATGGAAACGTATACATATTGATTATGCTGGTCCAATTGAAAGCACCTACTTCCTTGTGGTTATAGACGCATATTCAAAATGGCCAGAAATCATCGCAACTACCTCAACGACAGCAAGCAAAACAATTAAATTGCTAGAAAACGTTTTCGCCATATTTGGTCTTCCGCAAACCATAGTTTCGGACAATGGCACCCAATTTGTTTCAGTCCAATTCAAGATGTTTTGTGAGCAGAATGGTATCGGCCACGTTCGAACGCCTCCATATCACCCACAGTCAAACGGTCAGGCTGAAAGGTTTGTGGACACGCTTAAACGTTCTCTTCAGAAAAATCAAGGGGAAGGAGGCATACAGAACGCACTTCAAGTTTTCTTGTCCACTTACCGTACTACACCAAATCAGTGCACACCCATGCAAAAGAGTCCAGCAGAGCTTATGTTAGGGTATAAAATAAGAACGCCACTAGACTTACTTAAGCCAAACAACGCTCATTGCGACAACTTATATGATAAACGTCAGCAAACCCAAAATAATCAGTTCAACACATATCATAAAGCCAAATTTCGTGAATTTTCAGTTGGAGATACCGTTGATGTAAAGGTCTATCACAACAACAATTATAAATGGTCAACTGGTTCAGTCAAGGAGCGGATAGGCAAGGTAATGTATTATGTTTTAATACATGGTGCCAATAGGACTGTCAGATCTCACGCAAACCAAATGCGATTGCGCCCTAGACAACCGGCGGTTGAAGAATCAAATGCAGAACTGCCTTTAGATATTTTATGCGATGATGTAAGCCAACAAGTGCATCGGCAACTGCAAACAATGCAACCAGTCCATGATGATCAAGAATTTGTAGATAATATGCCAACGACAAGTCGAAGACCGGCAAGAGACCGAAGACCACCCCTTAGGCTCAAGGACTTTGTTTTCTGATGGGGGGAGGTGTTGGCACCACTGTTATACGAATTTGAAGATGCAGAAAAATGAAAAAAGGGCATAAGAGTATTAGCGGTGGAGTATAGCTAATGTGTATTTTATTTAATTGAAGTGAATTATATAAATATTGAATAAATAAATTTAATAGAAGTTTAAATTAAAGTTTATGTTGTTTCAATCAAATGCAACAAATACCATAAACGATGATTTTGTCAACCAAGAACTACAGCATTTAAGAGTATGTATCACTGAAAACGCTTGTTCCACACATAGGGTAGCCAGATATTGAGTTAGCAAAAAAAGTACACCAAAGAAAAAAAGCAGTATTTTTGAAATAAAATAAGTACATATGTTTTTTTTATTGAAAACGCCCTTAAATTCATTCAATAACAGTGTTCGAAAATAAACATTATTTAATGTACTTTAATGTTCTGTAAGGTACAACCTCACATACACAAGCACTAATAATGTAGGCATACCGAATACATTAAAATTATAAGTACTTATAATTTTAGTTAACTTGTGCACAACAAGAATAATTATGTTAACCTACTCAAAATGATGATGATCAACACTTCGTTTCGTAAGGTTAAATACATTATTATTAAAGTACATATATTTAATGCATATATGTACACTCAAAAAAGTTTTACAATAACTGAATGTACGAGAAATTTCTCTTAACTAAAATTAAAGTAAATTTTAAAATTAGGTATAGTTTTACCAATGTATTTGTATGTGAAGTCCTTGTGTTTATTGTTTAATAAACTGAAACAATTTCACCTGAAATTATTTTTCGTACAATTTTTACATAAGCGATTAGTACACTACATGTAAAATGACACATACGAATGTGGCTGTGCCATCACGACAATTTTCAGATTGTTGGTTTAATTTTTTTAAATAAGTAGTAGTGGCTACATGACGTTAAATTTTTATAGTATTTTTGTTCCAAAATCTAAATGTAAAACATTTCGACTAGTCGGGCACATTTTCAGAAGCAGTACGTGTGTAAAGACGTGAATTTCTACATTAAAATGTGCTACTAGTACACGGCATGTAGCCAATTTAGCTTCATGGTGACGTCAAAATTATATCGGAACCATGAGCGAATGTGAAATTCTCATGCCGTATACTATTTGCTTTAAATTATTTTCTTTCATTGTAAAATTCAAAAATATTTTAATAACAACTAATCAATATGTTAAAAAATTAGATTTAAACTTAAGTGTATACGAGTAGTTTAAAAAATTAAAATAGTTTTGCGTAAATTTAAACATAGATATGTACATATGTGCATACATATTTAAATACATATGTATATGGATGTAAAAAATTCATTACTGTCGAATATAAAAGTATTAAAGTGGTAAACTACATATGTACATGAAATTGGTATATATCATGTTGTGGCATATGCATGTAAGTATGTATGTATTTAAGTATGAACATATGTGCATGTATACATATGCGTGTGCATATGTACGTAAGTTTCGTAGAAAACGAGTAATGGGAAATACGCCTTTTTTCGATTAAATCGTAAACGACAAAAACGAAAGTTTTTAGGAGAATTTTTTTAATCGGGCCTTATTTTCGGTTTTATCGTAAGCGACAAAAATTAAAGTTTTCAGGAGAAGGTTTTTGTAATATTCAAATATGTTTTTTTTTACGTAAAAAAATGTTCGCTTACGATAAAATTGAACAACCTACATCTTAAAAGCTATCAACAATTTTGGCATTTTGATAATTCTAAACTATGGATAGGCACATTTTCGATAACATGTCGCTTGCGGTAGAATCGCAAATATGGCTCGATAGTCAAATATGTTTCACATGCCTGAATTGTCCCTTACAATACAATTTTACAGCATGAATGTTAAAAGTTATCAAGAATTTTGGCATTTTGATAACTCTAAGCAATGGATTGGCCCCTAAAATCTCAATTTCAATAAAAATGTTAATTTTTTACTACATGTCGCTTATTATTAAATCGAAAATAGAGCTCGATATGTACGTGCATAAAAAACTTAAAACGTTAAATTTGATAAGGCAAAAAACATGGAAATAGATGGTTGAAGTTTTGTTACATGATATTTAACATCTAAGGGCTCTGTTTTGACGAAGATGAGGAGAGCATCTGTTTTCCTATTATTTTGTACGAATATAAAAAAATTATGTTATTAGATTACTTACATATATTTTTTTCCATATTACCTAATTATCTCAGCAATATGTACTTTACATATTTATAAACAATAAAAATGATTTATAAAAAACATTCTTTAAAATTATATTTATTTAATTTACAAGCCTTGTTGTGTTGTATTTGAAAAGAAAGTTTAATTAAAATACTTCTAAATGAAAACAAGTTATTTCTATTTTATTTGAAGTCGTTTTTTCAAATTCGAATCAAGCAATTGTAATTGTACTAACTTGTGTTTAAATTGGTCAGGTAGGTAATTTGTTGTCCGTTAAAATAAGTGTAACACAATTTTTATAGTTTTATATACGGTATGTGATAGCTTCTGAGTCGTTTCACGTGTTGTCTTGATGTGAATTCTGCTGTTAAAAGATATGCCACACCTGCTTAAGTTGAAATTTTGAGTACATAAATTAATAGTATGTGTTCCAAATTAGAAGAAAAATATTTTAAAACAAACGCTTTAAAATCAGTAGTTTTAAATATGTGTGTGTTGGTGTTGAAAATAAAATAACTAATATTCAAAAATAACTAAAAAATCATTCGCTTCACATGAAAAATAAGGCCTGTGCGCATGTGGCTTGGGCGTAATATTGACGTCACTATGAAGCTGCATATGGTACATACCACGTAGTAGGGCCGATTTCAGCCCTTAAAATTTAACCAATTTACATAAGGCTATTAATTTGTAAGTGCAAAGTAAATCAAAATTTTCACATCTACAACAAAACGTAGGTAAGGAAGGGTAGTTAAATTTTAAGGGCCCATGTATATATACATTTTAAGTGCTGCTTATAAAAATATGTGTTACATTTGTAGCCGCTACTGCTTACTTAACAAAATGCAAGCAACATCCTGGAAATTCTCCTAACGTCATTATGTGTCTTTCTACATGTCATCTACCATATTGTTTGAAATGATGTTTAATTTGAATTTACTAACAGCATATTTTGAGTGTAACATGTATCAAGAACTGCTTTGTCCACATATATACTATCTTATTCTTTAGTAGTGTATGTGCTTCGTGAGTATCATACACAGCGTACGTGTGTGATGTTAAAAGGTAACAGATTATACTCGCCTTGCAATGCTGTCACCTCTTGAAATTTTAAACGCGGAAAAATATGAAGATAGTGCTTTTTAAATTTATTTTTTTTTCGTAGAAGTGCACTAAACTAAAAATTTCAAATCTATTTTATTTCGAGCAATCCTGTAATTTAAAAACTTAAATTGAACATTTCAAGATATTTGTTTGTATTATTTTAAGACTGATTCAAGGAATACGCGCTCTATCAAACTCTAACTTTAATATTTAATTTAATTAATGTAAAAAATTGTTTTGTCTAACAAGAGGGAATCATTATGTCATCAGCATTCCAAATAGAATCGAATAGCGAAATTTTTATTATAGAAAATATATGGAAAATGATTCACTCAATGCAATTGAGAAACATTTGAGTCCATTTTAGAGTTTTAGGAAGAATTAAAATCTTATATAGATTGAGTTGATATAAGCCTGTTTTACAAACCAGCAAAAAGTTCTGTCACATCCATATTTAAGGGCAGAAATAGAAAGAGATTTGGCTTTTATGTATTTCTTTAAGTTTAAAACATATGCCACAATATTCTTACACGCGTTTAACGCTGAAGCAATAAAATTTGTTGTGTGAAAGCAATGAAATACCAAAGGATGGTGATTTTCATATAAATAGCAATGACGTGTAAATAACTTTTCATACATACATATGTATATACAATTGTTTTTTATCTTCTCTTACATTTTGTATGGGTTTGAATGATACATGAATAGTTGAAAAAATACTTTTAAAAATATTATAGAAAAATACTAAATAATAGGTGTAAAACTACTTACTGTCAGTTTATTGAAGCCATGTGAAAATTCTCGTCTGCTTATTTATATTGAAAACAAAAACAAAGCACTCAAATTTGTTTTTGTTTTCAATATAAATACACAGACGAGAGTTTTTACATGGCTTCTATAAACAGGCAGTTAAATTGTGTTCAAATTACATATATGTATGTTTTTGTCTTGTGGAATATCACTTTTACATGGTACATGTAGTCTGAAAACCTTTAAATAGTACCATGTGATATTTTTCAGTGCAAACATCAATTTTTATATAGAGCGTCTGACATCTGCTGGTTTTAAACAAATCAAGTCCTTGTTTCAATAAAAACTTACTTATTGTTTAGGTTTTATTATGGATTTTTAAAACAAATTTTCATACAAAATTCTTTTCATTAAGCCTTAATAATTTTTATAAATAAGGCTGTTACTCTTTATTAATTTGTGTGTTGAATGAATTTTGTTTTCGTAGAGGAACTGCGATATTTTTATGAAATGAAAATTTGATATGTTCGTTCTTTTTAAAGTTTGTTTTTTAATATACATATGTGCTTTAATAATATGTTCTTTAGTATATGATTTTCTTTTTTTTTATATAAGATTAGTTTTAATAAAAGTAAAACATATTCTGCCGTATTCATAAAACACATTTAAAGTTTATTTATGATACTTAAACGACCTTATTTTCCTTATTTCTTCTTGATATTACAGAGTAATGTTATGGTGGCCTTTCAAGGTCTTTATTGTATTTTAATGTAAATAACAAACTATTATTACATTTAGAGTTTATTAAAGATTTATTTGACATATTCCTATGGGAAATTTGTCAAATAAACCTTAAATATTTTTTATGAATACGGCATATTATATTTAGTACCTTTTTATTTAATTCAAGTGTTTTTCCTGGTTGCATTGCTTTTTGAAATCTAAATGTTGACAACATTGTCCCCCATTATAGAAAATGGAGAGTGTGGCAACCGCCAGTGCTGCCAGATGTAGATATTTGTTACTAAAGACTTCGTTTTTAACGATGAAAATTTTGAAGTATTTTTTGGCAATTTGCTTCGCAATATTTTAATTCCTTGGTGATATTTTTAGATATATCCATATATCCAATTTCAATAAAATGGGTTAGTGTTTAAAATATAGCAAATTTTGTGAGGAAATTTTTCTACAACATAAAATAATTAATGCAATAGAGAGTTATTTTCTATACCGTATGTTTACCTGTGAGGATGTAAATAGCTGAATATAATGACTAGTACAACAATTTGTACTTAAATTCATTCTTAAGTAAATGTTAATTGTATGTTATCACGAGACTTTAATATTTATTTTGATCCCGGTGTTCAAGTTTAATTTTTCTTGTTAAGATTCATCTTTTGGTATAAGTAATTTTTATTATGTTTTATACGACAGTATTTTTATGTTATGGTAAGCTAATCTATGTCTTATAAATTAACTTTTGTTAATGCAAAAACTTATTTTATTTAAATTTAACAATATTTGTTAAATAAAAACATGTAAATTTTGTTAGCTCATATATAATATTATATTGGCGATATTCGACAACTAATTTAGCGAGGAGGCTACAAATAAATCTGACATCACTGGCTAGCATTGATCAGGAATGATATGCATATGTGTGTATTTATGTATGCACTACCGCGTGGCGTTATGTTTTGCTATTGGCTGATAATTTTAAGTCACAAAAAAGCAAAAAAAAATTTGTAAACATTACAGTGGAACATATTATAATTTTTCTTTCGAAATTTTGGAAGCGAAACATTTTAATTTTTGTCTAAATTTATAAACGCTAATGAGATCATTGATAAATCTTTAAGCCATAAGCGGGTGCTAGACACATCAATATTCAGCTTCAATATGTGGTTGCGTGCGTTTTTTTATAAAAAAATATTCACACCAATAATATATGTGCGACTATTTTTGGAAAACAAACGCACACAACCACACATATTGAAGCTGAATATTGATGTGTCTGGCACTCGCTATACATGAAGAAAAATATAAAACTTTTAACTTTAAAGAACTTTATGGTTTACTTAATCCACCAGCCAAGAAGTGGTGTAACCCACATCTAGTTTTTTAAACAATTGCTCTTTTTGATTATTTAATTGCTTAATACTTTGCAAAACTATGATCTGTACAAAAACTATTTTCCAGCTCCATTTTTTTAAGCATGCCAAAATGCGGTTTACTCTAACTTCATTTGATAGTTGGTAACGTAAATTATGTATTTATCAGCAACCAAAAATCTCTAATGTGCCGTGCACTAATAGCCTCATATACACTCAAAATATATCATAGGTAAAATAAATGAAAAAATGTGGTTCATTTTACGAATATATTCGTAATTTTTACGTTACAAAATCCTTCGTAGATAGGAGAAATGGTATGTATTTGTTTATTTGTAAGTAAGAACATTTTGTATTTTTACAAATATTTTATTATTAGATTTACGAAAAATTATGTTTATATTTATTACAAAAGAAATTCATGACTCATGAAAAGCAATTTCGAGTTATATACGAAATTTTGTAATAAAAAGGTTAAAATATTAACATCTGTAAGAAAATTATTTTGTCTTGGATTTGAAAAATAAGTTTGTAGAATAATATATAATTCTTGGAACTGAAGTTTGTAATAATTATAAAAAAATATAATTTTAGTGGAATTGTTACAGCCTCTGTATTTCCCATACATTACATTACATACTTTACACTGAAACTCACGAATCAAACTGGCTATTAAAAGTTGCGCAATGACATGAAAAGAAATGGAGGAAAAATTACAAAATTTAACAACACAGCAACTTTTATTTTTATATTTCAATATTTTTTCGTAAAATTGACAAAATTGTACTGTTGGCAAAAGATTTGCTTATATTTGGAAATTTCCAAGTTTATAAAAATGTTTAATTTTCTTCTAAATTCAATAAAATAAACGAAAAATATGGTACTATATATAATTTTTGTAACACAACGAAACTCGTATAATTACGAAATCTGTTTCCTTGCACCAGCTAAACTTTTCGTAAAATTTACAAAATTTTCGTTTATTGCACAAATATTAAAAAACGAAACTTTTTGTTCATAATAATATTTTGAGTGTAGCATATATTACGAAGATAACCACAAAGATATTAAAAACTGTGTTTGCTTATATGTGCCGGCTATACATATTATGAACATCTCAATAGGGTGTATTATCAATTACGACTTTTGAACTAAAACTAAAAATGCCAAGAAAAAAATAAATAAAATAATAAAATTAGTTTTAAATTTATAATTTTAAATTTCTTTCTGTATGCTGAAAATTTTTAAAACAAATTATGTCATTTTTAATAAAATACTGCATTACTTTGATTGCAATACGAGTATGCTCTTTGCTCCTTATTTTTCGGAAAACAATAGAAGTAAAAAACTTTTTGGTGTTATTTTGCTTGCAACTGCCCACTGCACACTTCATATTTAAGTATGTATTTTTTTAACTACAGGACTGCCAACTTCTACGCAAGTAATGTTTTCCCATACTTTTCTTGCTAAGTTCGGTAAAATGGGAAGACAAAAATTAATCCTGCTTTCATACTCTTTTGTATTCAGACTTTCTACGATTTTATCGGTAATTATGTAATTAAATTCTATGGATTTGAAAATTATGACCAGTGGATTCTTAACGAATTTCAGTTTCTACTACATATGTATTATGGTTAGAGTGTAAAGTATTATTAACCAATTTTTGCCATGGAAAATGTCACACTCATACAAATGCGTATTTTGAGTAATTTGAAGTTACAAAGCAAACAATATTATGAATTTTCAAGTATTTTTTTATTAAAAATTTGGAAGTCTTATAAGTTTGTAAAGCACAATGTTATTATTTTACTCAAAAGTATTGCAATATTAAACCTAAGATCCAAGGGTAAATTCAAGAAAAAACATATTTCTTTATTACGCACATGTGAACTTGCAAAAGTTAAAAAGTGATGTAGATTTTTGTCCT
Source organism: Tachina grossa (assembly GCA_949987645.1). Taxonomy (NCBI): domain Eukaryota; kingdom Metazoa; phylum Arthropoda; class Insecta; order Diptera; family Tachinidae; genus Tachina; species Tachina grossa. The sequence goes on from OX465274.1 coordinate 95,970,402, forward strand.
CAATTTATTGCCAAACTTAATACAAGAAGAACGGTTTCACATTACATGTGTAAAAGTTGGAAATCCTGGCTTAAAATTATCAACAGATAAGTATAGAGAGCATGGCGTCGTCCATGATACAATTATAACAGGTACATGCACAAGCCCAGCCTGTTATTGTATACAATACGAATAGTTGTCAAACTTTGTTTACAAGCTGCAAAAATGTTAGTATATGTGTGTGCATAAAATGATTACAGTGCTGCCAATGAATTTACACATGGCTGCGTCTCCAATTACACATCGAAGAAAATTACACTACACATCTTTTGTGTAGGTTAAAATTAAAACAAAAATAAATAAAAATAAAACCCAAAGTAGAATTACACACAGATTATACAAGAATTTAATTACATGGCCTACACATGTGAGTAGAAATTACACACTGTCTAACTACACACAGATTGGCAACACTGAATAACTATAATCATGCAGGAATGCCGCGTTTGCAATTGTATTTTAGTTACCCTGTAATTGTTATTTTTATAAACAAAAGGCATCTGTTTCTGACAACTATACGTTTGTTTATACCAACAAAATGCATGTGTTTTTTTGGTGTTGTAATTTTGTTGTAGTTGTGCATGTACCTAGTATAATTGTACCATGGCGTCGTCCGTCTGCAATGTTCTTGGGTTGGTTTAATCTCATATTCTATTCAGTGTTGCCGGAATCCCAATTCTGTTTTACAGGGATAAAACTTCAAACTAATCCAAATTTTAAATATTACGTAAATAAAATTTTTTGTAATTATATTTACGGTGCTCTATTCCTATATACATACATATGTACATAAGTATGTACATTACTTGTATGTATATAAATAAATCACGATAGCAGTGACTTTTGACAAATAACACCGTGCAGCTTTAGTATCTGAAGTAAAAAACAAGCAAATCGCTCAATGATTACTGAAAATTACATTAAAAATTGGATTGAGTTCCAAAACTATTTCTTTGCATTGTCTAGTGAGAAAAAAACTTCTTGCTTGGATGGAACAGAACAAAACTCGCCCTTTGCAGCCATAACCACTCTAATGTGCACCTTTTAATGCTTTGTGTAGTTGTAGTACTTTCCGTTGCCGATAAATTAAAAAAATTCTAAAAAAATAATTGCTGGGTGGAGCATTATTGCTTAAGAATTTAAATTTTTAATCTTATGGTTTAGAAAGCTTCATAGTAATAATAAAAATAATATTGATCCATTCTGCTCTTTAACGCCCTTAGACCGAGAAGTAGAACAAACTAAAACAATTTGCGAGGAACACAACTTGCTACTTGAAGAAAATTTAATTCCTAAGCACTGCAATAAGTGCGTAGTTTAAAAACTCGCTCCTGCTACACATGTTTTAAGCTGCTGTACATATGTTTTAAGTAAAATATTTTTTCTTCTGCAAAAATTTACTATGTTTCTATCCAACAAAATAACGAAAGGACATAAACTGTATATGGCACACTTACTTTATTAAACGTTTTTTAACGTTGCATATAGCGAGTTTTGAAATTCAATTCTACGTACCGATATGTATAAGATAAACAATTATTCAAATACATAATAAACATGTACATATAATAACTTTATTTGGACGTCATTCTCCCAATGATCTATCTTACGGTCAATATTATTTAAAGAATCAAAAGAAAATGAAAAAAGTTATAACCCTAATGTACATGCACATGTATACACGTTTAATTATTATTAAATTAATTAATTGTGTATGTTCTCACACATACATATAGATTTATACATACATACATATATAAGAAATATTCATAATGAATTTTCCACAGGTGTACTTTTCGATTCTTAACCAAGAAATAATCCCAGAATCGCTTATTTTGTCCATTACTTTGGTGACTTTTTGGCGAGATTGTCAAAGTAGCGTCTACATTTTAAGTTTTTTTTTTTTTGATACGAAGAAAACATTTTGCCTGGTACACATAACTACATATATATATGTAGCCTTCTTCTTAATGTTTCATTAGTTTTTAAATAAAAGTGGCGTAAAGTAACATATAAGTTTTTATAGAAATTAGTTTAAGAAATCCCTGTAAAAGGCTAATATAAATGTATTAAACAATATTTCAAAATATTAAAAAAAAATGCAAAATTGTATAAAAATAAAAAATTTGAAAACTTAACAATTCTACTTATGTGGAAGTGTAATTTATGAAATTTTGATGAGCCTGTGGAAGATTTTATGCCATCAGTTAAAGGTTTGCCCCACGTTTAGTTCCATACTTAAGTGTTTGACTTTACTAATTCAGCGAAACATTAATTTTTGATTTAAATGTAATAATTAATATAAATGACAAACAAAATACCTTTTATATAATATTTCAATTTAACACGAAATGTGAACAATATATGTATGCAACTTGATTATCAAAAGTGTAAACTGGAAAATTCTTTCCACTGAATAATTCGAGCATACAATAATGTTGGAGCGAAATTATATTAAAATTACATAAGATATTTATATATAATTTAAATATAGTTGAGGAAAAATTGGTTTGTTCCATTTATAGATAACATCGCAGAAGTCGGCAACACTGATGTTTTAATGTGTGCTGCTTTATACTCTCAATAATTTTCCCTCCTAGTTACTTCCCTCTCAATGAAAACAAATTTTTTTTTTAAATTGCACATCTTTATATGAACATCCATTCATACATGCATGCATGAATGGATGTACATATATTTACAGTCTTTGCTTATGAAGCACTAACACTTTGACAAAGAACACTAAAATATAGTGTATTTACACATAGTTTTACACAAAAATTTTAATTTCAATGCTATAGGGCGTCAAGCAGAGTGCTTTATAAGGTATATTACTTGAGTTGAAAAATCATTGTGATTCTTATCGTGTAGTGTATATGTAAACATACACAAAATAGATAGATGTCATATCTTACCCCGTGTAAATTACATTAAATAATGTACAGTTTATTATCGTACACTGTTCAATAACGTAAAATAGGGTTGCCAGTCGTACTGATTTTGCTAGTATATACATGTACTGATTTTTGTTTAAAGTACTGATTTATGCAGAACTAGCAAATCAGTACGCAAATGTACTGATTTTTTCATGTATGTACTTTTTTTGTACTGTTTGGATATATTAATTATGATCAATATATAAGAAAGCCTGTCATAGTGTTTATTTATTTTCTTTGAATCACCAGTGATCTTTACTTTACGTTCGCCTTAAGGCGAATTTATTTTCTTAGTGGTTTCCATATAATGCTCAAGCAAATTCTGCCAAAACTGTCAGAGATCATATAAATTTTAGTTTAAGTTAATGTTAATTTTATTGAGATTTTTTAAATTTAAATTTGCAAGAAAGATTTGCTATAAGTGATTCCTGATACATGCAAATAATGAATTTAAAGTTTGTTTTCGAAAATATTATTTTATTAATTACATATGCATTGGTACAAAGTATACATTGAATGCATGTTTTGTTTTAAGAATGGTTAAAGCTAGGAATGTAACGAATGTTAGCATTTGCAAATTTTGCGCTTATTTTTGCTATTTGCATTTGCTAAAATGTATGCAAATATTTAAGACAAAAAAATTTTGTACTTCTTTTACGAAAAAAATTGCCATTAACAAACGTCAAAAACACGAAAATTATTTTAAGCCAGCATGAAAAATATACATATAGTGTATGTTCGTAGATTCAGCAAATTTATGGAGAAGTTCTGCGAATTTTTTCTGCGTACGAGTGATCAACTGTTGCACATGCTTTGCAACTGCTCAATATCTGAGCATAGTTGACATTTTTGAACGAACTGCAAACAATTTTTAAGTCGGCAAGTAATTTTATTTAAGAAAGTTGTCATCATAAGCATCAAATTTAAACTAAAGTCCAGTGGTGTTTGGAAATATACCTAATTAATTTTTTGAAAAAGAAAAGGTATTGTATTTTCGGCAGCAGTATTTTCTACTTAAGACTAGTCTGTTAAACCTTTTAAAAAATGTTTTGAGCACCATTCATTACTTCGAACAAACAAATCTGAATCGCAAACAATATTAACTGGTCATTGTTGTAGTAAATTCCACGCGAAACAAGTGTCACTCATTAATTTCATATACAAACATATGTATGTATCTTTCTGTTTTATGAATTCGTGTTTTTAATAAATTAATACATATTTGCTCAATGCAAGACTCAGTTTAAATAAAATGCTATATGTAGTAGTCTCCTGCACAAGCTATCTTATAAGAACTTTTAAGACATGAGGGATTTTTCAAATGCTTTGCTACAGCGAAATCTTATAAAACAAACGTTAACAACACTGTTTGCAAGAAATTTGTTCGAGTATTGTAGGTATAAGAGTAAAGAAGAAAACACTTCGTGACGGAAGAATTTGTGATACTTCCTTCTTTCTACGCATAAGCGCGTGTACAAACGTCATGCATGTATGTGTGTATGATCTTTTATTTTTCTGCGCACATGCAAAGGCACACACATGCATTAACATTAGTTGTATGCGGTTAATCACATAATAGCTTTCTATCTACATATTACACTTACACTCAAACGTACAATATGAAAAATAACAAGCATACACTAATCAACAGTACTTCTTTGGAGTGTTTGTTACAAGCAAGCTGTCTTGCGACATCGCTTGCTACAACTGATATACACATACACCAATACATCCATCGTGCCTCGCTTATAGTACGACCGCATTTATTATTGGTTTAGTATAACACATGCGAAGTGAATACATTTAAAAATCATGACGTTTTTACATTTTAAGACTGTTTACGCAGCTCCCTAATATGTAGTACATCCATGTATGTAATACAACTTCATGTTCTTATATAAATTTATTTTCATGTGACTTTTTAACGTATTGTAATATTTGCATTCGCTTTCGCAGAAATTAAAATGTAGTATTCGCATTCGCATGCACTAAAGTGGTATTAGTTACATTCCTAGTTAAAGCCTTTTATATTGAAAAAATTAATGTACTGATTTTTTTTCAATTGTACTGATGTTTTTCTCTCATGTACTGATTTCTACGATTTCAAAACTGGCAACCCTAACGTAAAATAATATATTCTTTACTAAAGAACATAAAAATGAGATTGTAAATATTATTTACAACAAATTAATAACTTAAAATTAGTAATTTTTCTAATTGTGTTTAGAAAACAAACTTAATTTGAACAAGTTTATATTAATACTTATAATACTGACAGCCTATTTCGCCAAGTTATTTAAATATCAATTCATATTTAAAAGTAATTTTTCTATACAAAAGTTAATGAAAATCGACATTTAAATATGGATTGATATTTAAATAGAGTTGGTGAAATTGGCCCTGAATATCACTTGTTTGTGGTGCATTTCGGTTTGGTTGCTAATATAATTATTAAATCATTATATTAATTTTTTTTTAATAGTTTAAAAATTTTAAAAATATTTATCATTCTTCTGTATGTTGCAAAAATTCCATTTTTCCCATTTTCAGTTTCTAAAAAGTTAAAAAACTCGGTAATTTAAAAAGTAAAGTCGTCACAACTGGCAATATTTTGATTCTCATATGAAATACATGGAAAAATACTTCGAGTTGTCGCCACAAATTCGTTCACATTGGAAAAAAAATTTAACAAGGCTCTTCAAACTATGTGATTCTTTCTGCATAAAAATAAAGTTTCTAAAGATGCTAAACAGAGAAAAAAAAGTACAAATAAAAGTACAAAGGCAAAAAAAGTACTTCAGCGTACTTTTTCAGGGGTTATGCAGACAACACGTCGGTTTGTTTCTGCTTTGATGTATGGGACAAAAATGTGTTTTCGAGAAAATCGTTGAAGAATGTTTAGTTCATAAGTTTTATAAAATTACGCGATAGAATTTGTTGTTTAATAATAAAAGTAATAGATACATATGTTTTTTATTCAAACATAAAGTTGATACTCCTTTTACATCCAACTTGAAAAAATGACAAACATCCTTGTCAACGCATCCCACAATCATAACAACAATATTGTTCACTTTTAACAAGTCTTGTTCAAATAGGTTACATTATTGCATATATTTAAATAGATAAAAAAGTGAAAATATCAGTTTTATTCATTTAACATGACTTTTAGAAGAAAAAAAAGACGGTCAATATATTAAATAAAATAAATTTTATTAATAAAAATAAATATCAATAAATTTCATTCACAATAATTAAATTTTTGTACTTTGCTTTGATTCACTGCAAATAAAAATATTAATACTTTTACGTGGAAAATGTGCCACATATCAAAAAAATGGTCCATTACCGTAAAACAGACTTTACAATGTTCAACAATTGTGGAAATGTCGCAAATTTCCATATCTATATCTCCAGATATATTTAAGATATCGGAAAACTGATAACGAATTTGGAAAGAGGACACATTATTCATATATAATCTATCAATAACTAAATTTTTTTTTAAATGTCCCATACATCAAAGCAGAAACAAACCGACGAACAGTACATTGACTAAAACAAAGTACGCGTACTGCTGAAAAAAGTACGTCTGGCTAGCCTACCCACACAGACAGAAACGAAGACTTGTGAATATTGTGGGAACAGGACTGAAATTCTTGTATGGGACGATGGACAATGAGGATCGGCAAGAAATAGAAAATAGATTGAAAATCATAGAAACAAGCACACATAACGTAATCGAACAGTCTAATAGCCAAATCCAGGTAAATCAACACTTTGATGAACAATTAGCAAAACTAACTGAGATAAATGAAATGGAGAATAAGAAAATGTATTTCGAGTATGTGACAATTGATAATCGGACTGAGAAAGATGAGTTAGATATATAAAAGACAAAGATTTCCTTTCAAATATCAAAATTGGAAACGATAATCGATAAAGTTGAGAGAATACTTTTGACGTCAAGCTTGGGAATTTTAAGTCAAAATATACTGCCAGATGAAGAGATAGAAAAACATGACATAACTTTTGAAAAGTTAAAAAGTATCAGAATAAGTGTAGCAACAAGTGAAAGAAATATCCTTTTTGTTATCCAAATTCCTCAATTAACGCCTGAATTTTATAACATCAGTAGTTGTGAACTACCAATCCTGGGACAATTAAAATTGTTAAATTGTGGGCTGAAATTGTTAAATTGTGGCTGAAATTGTCATTTTTGGGTAATTAAAATTTGAAAATTTTAAAATTCTTGGAAATTTGTGTTTTCGGCGGCGCTTTGATGTTTTTTGTTTACATTAGGAATTTTTGTTTACATTAAGTGTATGTCTGTCTGTCTGTCGGTCTGTGTGTGTGGAATATTTTGTGCGAATGTATTAAGGCGGTTCATAGTTTGGCGGTTTTTATGTGTGTATATGACGACGAGGAAAATCATAAAAATGGTTTTACCTAATGCTGACGGAAAATAATCTAGTGATTTTACTAATGCCGACGGCAAAACATGACTACTTTTTAAAATGCCGACGGGAAAATGATTTTTCCTAATACCGAAGGGAAAACGTGAAAGTTATTTTTCTAATGCTAATGTAGGTGTTGCTAGACTGTGGGAATTTAAGGCTGACCGTGATTTGAGTGGGTGGCGTTGTTGCCGTAATATGTAACCATAGGAATTTGTGGATGTGTCTGTCTGTCTGTGAGAATTTAGGTGAAGGTTTGATTGGCAGAGGGCGTGGTGTAGTTGAGGTGGATCGATTGCATGTATATATATGCTCGACCCCGTAAATCACAATCAGCCTCAAGCTCCTACAGAAATACATACATTGAAATTCCTACAATCATACACACACAAACAATTGTCGAGATTTAATATGGAGTTCGTTTTCATATTTGTGATTTGAATGGGCTAAAGTTCGTATCGCTTTTTTAAGCCAAATTACATGTGATAATTATTAATGAACAAATAACACGAAAGTCTGTTGTAAATATTCTGACTAACAACACATAGTTGAACGGAACAGCCAGCCGTTTTCGAAGGCCACTAAACCTTCATCATCAGCGTTCTTTTGTGTTTGGTCCACTGTGTGTGGTGTCAGTTGATGTAGATTTCTGCTTTATATACTTAGCAATATACTTGCAAATGGAATATGTGAATTGTTTTGATTCATCGTATTTCAATTTGCTGAAAGCTTTTTTGTATTGTAAGCTCAATTTTACCATCACTATATTTACAACAGTCTTACCATTGTCGTTTTGTTCTTTTTACTAATTATACACATGTTACTTAATTTGCTTATTTTTTGTTCTACTTAAGACAAACTTTTTTGGTTTGTTACTATTAAGTATATTTTTATTTAATTTTTGCCACAGGCCCATGGCTATTAATTTTAGTTAATTTTAATTATTATTCGAACTCCATTTGTTTCTATATTTGTGATTTGAACGAGCTAAAGTTCGTATCGCTTTTTTAAGCCAAATTACATGTGATAATTATTAATGAACAAATAACACGAAAGTCTGTTGTAAATATTCTGACTATCAACACATCGTTTATTAAATTTCTTTTTAAGGACATTGAGTTGTTTTACAGATTTTTTCGAGAGTGTTGTGATCTACATGTTGCACTTTCAGCTATTTCTACTAACATGTAGTTAATTTTCTAATCTAAAAAATCTATAAAAAGATTTTAATTACTACTAATGTATGCATACAGAATACTTATCGTTCACTGACGGAGAACGATTATATCAGTTAATTTTTTTCAGGAAACTCAAATCGACAAACTGAGGAACAAATTAATAATAATATAGCTTAAGCCATTGATATAATTCAAGAATATATTCGAATGAAAATTGATGGACTACAACGTGAAATAGAATTAGAGAAAGAAGACAGTTATAAAATTGAAAAAGCAATTCTAAAAAGTAAATAATTAAAAACAAATTGAAGAGTTTACGGTTAAATATATAGATTAGAAAATTAACTACATGTTAGTATAAATAGCTGAAAGTGCAAGATGTAGATCACAACACTTTCGAAAAAATCTGTGAAACAATTCAATGTCTTTAAAAAGGAATTTAGTTAACGAAGTCCATATTAAATTTCAACAACTGTTTGTGCTTGTAGAGATGTAATGACAGGAATATATGATGTTTTATGGAGCTAAGTTAGGTGAAATGTAGAACTATTCTACAGAAAATAGAAATTGTTGATTTTTGAAGACTGTAATTGACACATTCTCAAAGTACAGCTGAAAATAAAAGCTGCACTCTAAAAACCAAGGCAATGAAAAATATTTTTGAAGTGGTACGGGTACCAAAAAACGTACAAACAGATGATTCTAAAGAATTTTTTAATAAATACTTGGGAAAACTCATACATAAATAGAAGATTAAACATTACTTAATATGAAAGCATCAATATTAGAATGATTTAATAGATCATTGAAAGGTATGATGTGAAAAGAATTAGCTTTAATGGTTCATATAAGTGGATTGGTATGTATAAAGATTTACTCAATGCATGCAATAGAAAAGTTCATCGTACCATTAAAATATCTCCTATTAAAGTCAACTCAACAAATGAGGAAAAGCTACTTAATATAGTATAAAGTAATTTGAAGAATGAATGTTGAATTTAATAAAAATAAAATTAAAACGAAAAATCTAGTTTGTGTTGTTTTTTGTAGGATTGATTAGGAATGATGGGTCTTAAGAAAGATAATTAACTAAATGTAGTGGAATTCTCTAAACTGGTTGGTCTGAATGAAATATTGCTAAAACTTCAGTGTTTAAAATGAACTATAACATAGTGCAATATTCAGCAGCACATCATATTATCACTTTTTATAAAGTTGTATGTATATTTTCCCATCGAAAGCGCTAGCACGCAAAATTTTACAATATGAAAATGGGATTATTGTAGAAGATCTTCACTCTATTTATTTCTTTAGCTATCAGATCTTTAGAAAATATAGATAAACTACGGAAATTGGACTTTGATATCCAATCTTTAAGAATGTACATGTGTATGAATAAGTATCAAACAAACTTAGTGAATGAATATACGCTTCAACTAGAATCATGCTGAAGCATGCATAAATTTTAAAATGTACAGTAAACAGATCTTACTTTATATCTGTATCTGTATGAGTATTACATAAATTTATAGAAAAAAAAATGAAAGGATGCCGAAGCATGTATAATTAAAAAAAAAAAAAAAAAAAAAAAATCCTCACGTCATACAATTTTGTAAGCAAAGAAATTTTATGATTTTGTGGTCAATGAAATACATACATATGTATCTACTTTGCAAAAATTCAAAAGAGCGAACTGGTAAATTCTAATAGTAAAGATTTTTAATTGTAACACTACTACATCTCGGACTCTTACGTCACTATCGATAGAAGCATGCTAAGGCATGCATACTAGCAAAATATATAAAGCTGTTAGAAGGTGATGAGACAGCAATTGTATCTGGATCAACCCAACTCATGAATGTATTGTATACGGAGATGATTGATGGTGATGATGACGTTTTTTAAGTGAATAATCATTACATATGAATGCGACAGTGATTGACCCCTCAAACCTCATGTAGAAATACTTGAGGGGAAAAATTCTCTCAAAACATAGATATTTCATTGTTTCTAACACTTTATGAAAACACCAACGGTGAATTGCTGGTAGAGGTAACTGAATTATTTGAGATCGATTTGATACAATAGTTGTATATTAAACATCATTTCTTTGTATCTAAACTAATTTCTACATACCTAATGTATATACCCACCAAAAAATTAGACAAAAATTCTCTATTCCAAGTAGTAAAATCTGAAAAAGGAGTGGCACATTAGAAGAAAAAAAAATAAATAAAAATAGAGACTGACTGACCAACTAATACGTACACTCTGCCCGATGGGCACACAAAACACACTTAAACATTTCAGAAATATATATACAATACGCTGAACTTTAATAAAATGAAAAAAAAGTCATATAGAACATTAAATAAAAGCCATAGGTGCTCACCGTTCATAAAATAAACATATGTATATGTATCTTATTAATGTAAACATATTATCAGTATAAAGCAACAGAAATTTCGTCATACAAAGTCATCTTGTATCCTAGAGGAGCCGTCGATAGGGTATACCTAAATTATATGAAAACGAGTTCGTTTTCTGTTGATCGCTATTAAAGAAGAAAATATGTTTGTTCATTATGATTTAACTAATTTAAAAGTACATTTAAATTCAGTCTCATACCCGTACTTCTTAACATAAAAACTAAAAATAAATGTTATCCAATTCTATATTATACTATGTATCAAAAATTTCAAAAAACTGTTATATGAAAGAATCTCCAGCGCTTCTAACTGCATCAGAGTTTAAGAAAAAAAACTCCTTTTATTCAATTTAATAAAATTTTAATTTGAAGCAGTAAGCAAATACATCAGCTTAATGCATTCTTATTCATAATCGTATAATATAATATATAACCCCTAAAGGACAAAGTCTAAAAGTCTTATAAATTAAGAAATATAGAAAATAACATAATTTTTATAAACGCGTAAAGTTGCAAAAGTAATTCAAATGATTTCATCGCAAAAAACAAACAAAAAGCAGCGATTGTTTTCAACAATTATGAAAATAATAATTACAATATAAAACTCCCTTTTGATTTCCAATGTTTATCAATAAAAAATAAAAAATAAAAAATAAGTAAGTTAACTAACAACAAAAAAAAAATTATCAGTACCTAAGCTGGAGTGCCGGATCAGTTTCATTTAAAAATGTTTATACATTTTTAAAAAGCAAAGCAAGTTTTCCAAAATAAATGTAGAAGGCTATAGCTAGAAAAAATTTTATACCCTATACTTTAAAAAACTGTAAATTAAGTATAAGAAATATTTCTATTATAGTTACTATTACTATAGAGTATGTAAGTACATATCTTCAAGAATTCAGTTTTACTTACAACAGAAAATCCTCACAAACTTTTAAGTAAACGCAGATAAAAATTAAAATGTTTTTAATTTCACCAACAACAGACATCACATGACAAAAAATAAAATAAAAAATGTATTCAAAGATTGAGTTGAACACTTATTTGTATGTACATATATATGTACATACATACATACATACATACATACATACATAAAATCAATTTGTAGTATACATATCAAATTTCTTATCAATGCTTAAGTATTTATTAGATCTACATCATGAAAATATATGAAGCGTCGTTTAGTTAAAGCACAATGCAAATATAAACAATCCATACACTCAGGGAAAATCTGCAGCTTTAAAATAAGAATTCATCACATTAATTCAATAATTTTTAATATAATAGAAAATGTATATTGAGATATCTACAAACTAATGAGTTTAATAAATGAATACTGTAAATTAATATTTTGTCCATATTGAAATAAGAAATTTCAATATGACTAATCCTTCGCTAATGGTTCTTATTAATTCAGCATGGTTCTTACTGATTTCAAGTTGGTTTTTCTCTGTGTGTAGATAACTCTTTCAGTCAAAGAAGACGAATGTAGTTAAATAAACAAAATCTGTAATATAAACAAATTTCACACAGACCGACTTCAACGCGAGACAAATTTAAGCATGAGAAAATATAAAGCAATCGTAAGTACAAAAGCATACTAGGATTAGGGAAGTCCAGATATATGATAGTATTTTATAGTACCAAATGTCGATGTTGAAAACAATTTATTTCTACCTACATATAAATACCAGCTCAAATACACACACATAGCAGAATTCATATAAGAAATATCCAAGAAAATTTGAACAACACCCCACCTTTTGCAAATCATGACGAGCCTTAAATTCCCCCTCAGATATACATACACAAATTCCCATGATCATACATACATATACAATATATAAGATTAATCTCAACAACACAACACTCTCACCTACCTGAAATTACAGATAGTCTTAAACTTCTACAAACGTCTATACACATAGATTCTCACGGCTACATATTACAAGAACACCTCGCCCCTAATAAATCACAATCATCTTAAATTCTTACAAAAATACATACATACATACATACGCATAACCAATTTACCTCAACAACATCCTCACCCACCTCAAATCACGATCAACCTTAAACTACTATAGAGAGACACATTCACAAATCCCCATGGCTACATATTACGTCAACAACCCTGCCCACCCAAATCATGGTCAGCCTTAAACTCCTACAGACATACAAACACACAGATTCCCCCGGTTGCATATTACTAGAACACCTCACCCCTCATAAATCACAATCAGCCTTAAGCTCCTACAAAAATACACACATTGAAATTCCTACAAACACACACACACACACACACATACACACACATTCACACACAACTACACACGCAATCGATCTATCTCAACTACACCCCGCCCCCTGCCAATCAAACCTTCACCTAAATTCTCACAGACAGACAGACACATCCACAAATTCCTATGGTTACATATTACGGCAACAACGCCGCCCACTCAAATCACGGTCAGCCTTAAATTCCCACAGTCTAGCAACACCTACATTAGCATTAGAAAAAATAACTTTCACGTTTTCCCGTCGTCATTAGGAAAAATCATTTTCCCGTCGGCATTTGAAAAAATTATATTCATTTTTTGCCGTCGGCATTTGAAAAAAATTATAATCATGTATTGCAGTAGGCATTAGGAAAAATTATCATGTATTGCAGTAGGCATTAGGAAAAATTATCATGATTTGCCTTCGGTATTACGAAAATTTATCATGTTTTGCCTTCGGAATTACGAAAAATCATTAGATGATTTTCCGTCAGCATTAGGAAAAAGAATTTTCATGATTTTCCCCATCGTCACATACACACATAAAAACCGCCAAACTATGAACCGCCTTAATACATTCACACAAAATATTCCACACACAAACTTCCCACGGTCAGGCAGGCAGACAGACAGACCGACAGACAGACATACACTTAATGTAAACAAAAACTCCTAATGTAAACAAAAAACTCCTAATGTAAACAAAAAAATCCTTATGTAAACAAAAAAACACAAATTTCCAAGAATTTAACAATTTTCAAATTTTAATTACCCAAATTTAACAATTTCAGCAACAATTTAACAATTTTAATTGGGGCCGAACCGCCAGTTCACAACTACTGGTATGTGCTTCTTTTTTCAAACGCCAGTTCTATTCTATAGCTTTGCAAATCGGACCAAATGTTGTTAAAGTAATATTTTCCATTGTGTGTAATTTAGTTTCCAATGTTCCTGACAAAGCGTCATACTTTTTATCAACCCAACGAGTCACGTAGCTCTACTTGGAACTTTAAAATGCGGTGATATAACTCTCATTAGGTATCTAAAACCTTCTGTAACAGTAATTTTAAGCCAAATGTATTATTGATTTTAACATCAAATATGGATAAAGAACTTACATTGCTGATTATTACCATACAATACCAAGAAAATTTTGAAAAATTTTTCACAATAAAAATATATATTTGGATGCTGTAAAATAAGGCTGTTGCTTCGATGACGCTTTGTAAATTGACAAAAAAAAAATACCTTTAGTATTGTGTTGTTACATCAAGTGATTTTAAAACAATTTTAAAATTTAAAAAACGTTTTAAAAGTCATTCTTGGAGGGGTTTTTTTATCACTAAATTAAATGAGTTTGTAACGTGTATATTATTATATTATTTTATTTAAATCTTTTTATAAATTTTCATTATTTATGTTTGTATAGATATAGATTTATTCTTCATTGTAATTTCCATACATACTTCAAATCTATTTGTTATTTTTGAATTTAATTTTTATCTAGGATACATTGACTCATAATTTTTGTTATTACTTTTTGGTATAAAAGGCTTTGTAATTAGAATTTTATTTCATTCATACTTCAAATTTCGAAAATAAATAAATTTTTTTAATAAAATAAAATAAATTTATTGGTGAATAGGACATTTCTGTCTGTTTGTCCTTAAACTATAAATTAACAAAAAATATTGTAGTCAGTTAGGACGATAAAGTCTGACTTTGACTCTGTATATAAAGAGACTCATCCTCTACATTGGCGCCCAACGAAAAATCAATAATTCAAAAATCTGGTCGTATTCCAAGAAGATATGAAACAAGATTACTGTTTTTTGCTGTTTTGAAGGTAAAATATTTGCAATTTATTCATTATATGTAAGGTTCTTTGTGGTTGTAAAATAAGCGCGGATTAAATCTTATTGAAATCATTCGAAAAAAAAATAAGAATATTTCAATAAAATCCTAACAAAATGATTAGAAGCCCTCGAGATACTGGTGTTACGACACGTAGTAAGTCGTCTAACCAAAATGAAAATCCAACAAGTCCTGGATTTTCGTTATTATTACCAAATGAAGAGGAATTTATCCATAACACGCAACAAAATATACAAAATACTCAAGGTTCCAGCAGTTCAAGTATTACCTTTACCATAGGTCAGTTTATGGAGTTATTAGGAAGTTTAAATGCTAGACCTGAAACAAAAAATACATTTTCAAACTGCACTGTTCCTTTTAGTGGTGGAAGAAATACTACCAAAGTTAATGATTTCATTGCTACAATTTTGGTGTACAAAGATGCAGAATCTATAACTGATTTTCTCGCACTAACAAGCTTACCTTTGTTGTTGGAAGGGTACGCTTCTACCTGGTGGCAGGGTGTAAAAGATGAAGTCACAACTTTTAAGAAATGCTTTTTCACCTCCAAGACCAGATTGGCGTATATTTTCAGAAATAAATCAAGAAAAACAAAAATGTTTAGAATCAACTGATAATTTTGTTTGTAGAAAACGTCGTTTATTTGCACAATTATTAGAAAAGTTATCAGAAAGTACGATGTTAAATATAATATATTCCCAGTTATTAATTGAAATGAGAGAGAAAATTTCAAGAGAGTCCATAACAAATTTTCAGCAGTTATTAGAAAAAGCAAGAGAAATTGAGTTTCATATGAAATAAGTTCAAGAACCAAAACGTGTTGTTCCACAGTTTGAAAAATCATCCATTCGTTGTTCGTTTTGCAGAAAAAAAATCATACTGCTGAAACATGTTTTAAGAAGATAGAATCTGATAGAAAAGGCAAGCAGAAATTTAAAGAAAATGTTCTTAATTGCTATGGATGTGGACTATCTGGATATTACAGGTCGAATTGCCCAAACTATAACAATAAAAACACAATTAACAGCCCTGAAAAATTAGATTTTAACGCTATATATGTAGTAGGTCGAAATGTACGTACAGTAGATATAAACATAAACGGCTTGAATGGAGAGGCATATTTTGACACAGCAGCCCGAACAAGTGTTGCTGGATACACACTTTTTCAAAAATTAAAGATCAAGGATGCAGAATTTCAAGAGGTATCTGCCGAAATTATCTTAGCTGATGGAATTCCCAAAAAAGAAACAGTTTATTCAACTATAGTTCATATTATAATTGGAAATCGTTTTAAATCCATTCGTCTCATTTGTTTACCAAAAGCAAGAGGAAATCGTACTCTCCTGGGCATTGATTTCCTAGAGCAAGCAGGCATTGTTTTTGATTTGGCTCAAAGAAATTGGTATTTCAAAGATAGTCCAAAAGATGTTTTTGAGTTTAAAATAAATAAGGCGAAATTAATAAATTCTTTACCACTTACTCAACTCAATATCGTTGAAAATATTTACTGCTGTTGCAAGTTTTCTAAATTGGTTTGAGAATACAACTGAAAATGATGCTTATGGAACAACAGAAAGGCCAGAAAGAATAGAAAGATCGTCAAGTTATGTTTTTTCCCCAACAGAAATTAACAAAATTTTTGAAGGTAGCATTCTCGATGGAACAGATACAGACGTTTATGATTGGGACCTTTTTCCGCCTCTCAAAAGGAAAAAATCAATTGAAAATATGAGAATTGAATTAAATACAATTGATATCACTTTAAAAGTGACAGAAGGATCTAATTTATCAAGTAATGAAAAACACATTTTGAACAATATACTACAAAAGTTTCAAAGCATTTTTAAAGATAAGTCAGAACCTATTCCACAAGTTGAACATTTTTTCAATACGGGCATGTGCATCATATAGGATATCCCCAAAAATGAAAGAGAAATTGAAAATTGAGATAGACGAAATGTTGAAGCAAAAAATTTCCCGTTGTTTAGTACAAAACAGTACCAAAAGAAAACGGAAGATTAAGAGTGTGTGTTGATTATCGTCGTTTGAATGCAATAACTGTTAGTGATAAGTATCCACTCCATTACTACATGCCGCAAAAGCAATCCCGTTTATGTCAACAATCGACTTGAAGGCAGGCTACTGGCAGATAAAAGTGACCGAAAAGGATAGAATTAAAACTGCTTTTAATACACCGTTTGGAATTTATATTTTTAATAGAATGCCATTTGGTCTTAAAAATGCACCATCATCTTTTCAACGATTAATAGATAAATTTCGAACTGGATTACCTTAAAATAATTTTGATTGCTTATCTTGATGACATCATTATTTGCTCTAGCACTTTTAAACAACATATGAGCGAGTTAGAAAAAGTTTTTGAGAGAATTAAATTATACAAAATTCAACTGAACAGAGAAAAGTGTAATTTTTGTAAACCACAAATAAAATATCTTGGTCACATATTAACTATAAACGGCTTAAAACCAGATCCAGGAAAAACAGCAGCTATATTACAAAGACCACATCCGAAAAATTTAAAGCAGCTTGTATCATTTTTACAAACATGCTCATGGTATAGGCGTTTTATACCAAATTTTGCTCAAATTTCAAAGTCCTTATCCAACCTGACGAAGAAAAATTCAAAATGGAGGTTGACTGAGGAGGAAAGTTTGGCATTTGAAAATCTAAAAAGCCTTTTGGCATCACCACCTTTACTACAGCAACTAGACGAAACAAAACCATTTTTCATAAAAACAGATGCTAGTAATTACGCCCTAGGAGCTGTTTTACTTCAGGGGGAGAAGGAAGAAGAATACCCTATAGAATATGCAAGTAGGCTTTTACTTCCTGCAGAGAAAAACTATTCAACCACAGAGCGAGAAGCTTTAGCTGTTGTATGGGCAATAAAAAAGTTTCGTGCTTACATCGAAGGCTCGGAAATATCTGTTTTAACAGATCATTAGCCTTTGAAATGGCTTTTTAGTTTAAAAACACCAACTGGTCGCTTAGCTCGGTGGGCTCTACAGTTGCAACCATATAATATTCATTTTGGATCACAGAATACACAGAAGTAAGGAAAGTGACAGGTAAAAAAAGCTCCAATCAGGTTTTTGTTAAAATTCGTGGAAAAAAGAGAAAAGCATAGTGTATTTGATACTGTAGTGTATTACTACTTACCAATTAACACAGCTAATAAAAATTTATTGCACTAGAAAGACATAGCAAAACAAAAACGACGACAAAATTTGAGGGAAAACGAGACAAACAGAAAAATGCCTATATCTTCCGTCTCGCGACACTTCTGTACGTTTTGTGTTTTGGATATACTCCAGGGAAAAATAACGTTGTTGCAGATACCTTATCAGATCTGCAGAGATAAAAAAGGCTCAACTTGAAGATCAATATATTAAAAGTACAATACACAAATGATGACAGTATTACTTTATATACAAATAGAGGTTATATATTAATTGACGGAATTTTATATCGATATTGCTTTGATCAGGATATGGAGAATGGAGAATTAGTTATTCCAAAGTCTATGCGTACAAATATCTTAAAAAGATTGCATGATGATCCAATGACAGGACACTACGGCATCGAAAGAACCATCAATCGTATTAGACCCTACTACTACTGGCCAGGTATGAGAGCCGAAATAACGAAATATGTAAAAAACTGTGTGGATTGTCAGAAATATAAGATTACCAATTTCAAACCAATGGGACTATACCGTACTGTGTCAAGTAATGAACGATTTGAAGTACTTTCTGTAGATCTAGTTGGACCATTGCCGCGTAAGTAGTTGTGAACTGCCAATTCTGCCCCACAGTGGGTCGGTTCGCTAACCTGGCAGGTCAAAATTATTTGATGGTCAGTCTATACGGTTTTTGAGGATGCTGAGTTCGACAAAAATAATTAAAAAATTCTAGCTCAATTTGTTAGGAAATATTACAGAGTTTTGCTATTGCGAACTTCGGTAGTATTAATTTTTCATGTAATATTTTCAATATTTAATTTTTCATATAATATTTTCAGTACTTTTAGAACAAGTTCTTAGCTGTCCAGAAATCCTTTTATTTTTTTTTGATATTGAAATGGTAATATTTATGGTTTCAGTCCAGATAAATTAAGCATTCATTCCACTGTGCACCCCCAAATTGTTAAATTTGGGTAATTAAAATTTGAAAATTGTTAAATTCTTGGAAATTTGTGTTTTTTGTTTACATTAGGAGTTTTTTTGTTTACATTAGGAGTTTTTTGTTTACATTAACTTTGTGTGAACGGGTGATTTTTTTGGGTTACATTAATTGTGATAACGGGTGATTTTTTTTTTTGAGGTTTCATATGAGTGTATATGCCGACGGCAATACATGATTATTAATTTTTCCTAATGCCGACGGCAAAACATGAATATAATTTTTTCAAATGCCGACGGGAAAATGATTTTTCCTAATGACGACGGGAAAACATGATTATTATTTTTTTTTCCTAATGCCTACGGCATGAATGATAATTTTTCCTAATGCCTACGGCAATGCATGATAATTTTTTTTTCCTAATGCCGACGGCAATACATACTTATTTTTCCTAATGCCTACGGCAATACATAATTATTTTCAAATGCCGACGGCAATACATGATAATTTTTCCTAATGCCTACGTCAATGCATGATAATTTTTCCTAATGCCGACGGCAAAACATGATTATTTTTTTCAAATGCCGACGGCAAAACATGATTATTATTTTTTTCAAATGCCGACGGGAAAATGATTTTTCCTAATGACGACGGGAAAACGTGAAAGTTATTTTTTCTAATGCTAATGTTCATGTTGATAGACTGTGAGAATTTGGACGTGATTTGAGTAGGTGGCGTTGTTGCCGTACTATGTAACCATAGGAATTTGTGGATGTGTCTGTCTGTCTGTGAGAATTTAGGTGAGGGTTTGATTGGCAGGGGGCGGGGTGTAGTTGAGGTAGATCGATTGTGTGTGTGTGTGTGGGTATGTGATTATGTGTGTGTGTGTGTGGGTATGTGTTTATGTGTGTGTGTGTGTGTGTGTATGTTTTTAGGAATTTCAATGTGTGTATTTCTGTAGGAGCTTAAGGCTGATTGTGATTTATGAGGGGTGAGGTGTTCTAGTAATATGCAACCGGAGGAATCTGTGTGTTTGTATGTCTGTAGGAGTTTAAGGCTGACCATGATTTGGGTGGGCAGGGTTGTTGACGTAATATGTTTCCATGGGGATTTGTGGATGTGTCTGTCTATAGTAGTTTAAGGCTGATCGTGATTTGAGGATCTTGTTGAGGTAAATTGGTTATGTGTATGTATGTATGTATTTTTGTAAGAATTTAAGATGATTGTGATTTATTAAAAAATATAAAAAATATTAATTTACAGTATTCATTTATTAAACTCATTAGTTTGTAGATATCGCAATATACATTTTCTATTATATTAAAAATTATTGAATTAATGTGATGAATTCTTATTTTTAAGCTGCAGATTTTCCCTGAGTGTATGGATTGTTTATATTTGCATTGTGCTTTAACTAAACGACGCTTCATATATTTTCATGATGTAGATCTAATAAATACTTAAGCATTGATAAGAAATTTGATATGTATACATACATATCTACAAATTGATTTTATGTATGTATGTATGTATGTACATACAAATAAGTGTTTATTTCAATCTTTGAATACATTTTTTTTTTGTTTTTTTTGTCATTGATGTCTTTTGTTCTTCTTGTTGTTGTTGTTGTTGTTGTTGTTGTAAATATCGTCTGTGTATACATATATGCGATATATTCAGTTTTTTTATCTGCGTTTACTTAAAAGTTTGTGAGGATTTTCTGTTGTAAGTAAAACTGAATTCTTGAAGATATGTACTTACATACTCTATAGTAATAGTAACTATAATAGAAATATTTCTTATACTTAATTTACAGTTTTTTAAAGTATAGGGTATAAAATTTTTTCTAGCTATAGCCTTCTACATTTATTTTGGAAAACTTGCTTTGCTTTTTAAAAATGTATAAACATTTTTAAATGAAACTGATCCGGCACTTCAGCTTAGGTACTGATAGTTTTTTTTGTTGTTAGTTAACTTACTTATTTTTTATGTTTTATTGATAAACATTGGAAATCAAAAGGGAGTTTTATATTGTAATTATTATTTTCATAATTGTTGAAAACAATCGCTGCTTTTTGTTTGTTTTTTGCGATGAAATCATTTGAATTACTTTTGCAACTTTACGCGTTTATAAAAATTATGTTATCTTCTATATTTCTTAATTTATAAGACTTTTAGACTTTGTCCTTTAGGGGTTATATATTCTATTATACGATTATGAATAAGAATGCAGTAAGCTGATGTATTTGCTTACTGCTTCAAATTAAAATTTTATTAAATTGAATAAAAGGAGTTTTTTTTTCTTAAACTCTGATGCAGTTAGAAGCGCTGGAGATTCTTTCATATAACAGCTTTTTTGAAATTTTTGATACATAGTATAATATAGAATTGGATAACATTTATTTTTAATTTTTATGTTAAGAAGTACGGGTATGAGACTGAATTTAAATGTACTCTTAAATTAGTTAAATCATAATGAACAAACATATGTTCTTCTTTAATAGCGATCAACAGAAAACGAACTCGTTTTCATATAATTTAGGTATACCCTATCGACGGCTCCTCTAGGATACAAGATGACTTAGTATGACGAAATTTCTGTTGCTTTATACTGATAATATGTTTACATTAATAAGATACATATACATATGTTTATTTTATGAACGGTGAGCACCTATGGCTTTTACTTAATGTTCTATATGACTTTTTTTTCATTTTATTAAAGTTCAGCGTATTGTATATATATTTCTGAAATGTTTAAGTGTGTTTTGTGTGCCCATCGGGCAGAGTGTACGTATTAGTTGGTCAGTCAGTCTCTATTTTTATTTATTATTTTTTTTCTTCTAATGTGCCACTCCTTTTTCAGATTTTACTACTTGGAATAGAGAATTTTTGTCTAATTTTTTGGTGGGTATATACATTAGGTATGTAGAAATTAGTTTAGATACAAAGAAATGCATGTTTAATATACAACTATTGTATCAAATCGATCTCAAATAACTCAGTTACCTCTACCAGCAATTCACCGTTGGTGTTTTCATAAAGTGTTAGAAACAATGAAATATCTATGTTTTGAGAGAATTGTTCCCCTCAAGTATTTCTACATGAGGTTTGAGGGGTCAATCACTGTCGCATTCATATGTAATGATTATTCACTTAAAAAACGTCATCATTACCATCAATCATCTCCGTATACAATACATTCATGAGTTGGGTTGATCCAGATACAATTGCTGTCTCATCACCTTCTAACAGCTTTATATATTTTGCTAGTATGCATGCATTAGCATGCTTCTATCGATAGTGACGTAAGAGTCCGAGATGTAGAGTGTTACAATTAAAAATCTTTACTATTAGAATTTACCAGTTCGCTCTTTTGAATTTTTACAAAGTAGATACATATGTATGTATTTCATTGACCACAAAATCATAAAATTTCTTTGCTTACAAAATTGTATGACGTGAGGATTTTTTTTTTTTTTTAAATTATACATGCTTCGGCATGCTTTCATTTTTTTTCTATAAATTTATGTAATACTCATACAGATACAGATATAAAGTAAGATCTGTTTACTGTACATTTTAAAATTTATGCATGCTTCAGCATGATTCTAGTTGACGCGTATATTCATTCACTAAGTTTGTTTGATACTTATTCATACACATGTACATTCTTAAAGATTGGATATCAAAGTCCAATTTCCGTAGTTTATCTATATTTTCTAAAGATCTGATAGCTAAAGAAATAAATAGAGTGAAGATTTTCTATAATAATCCCATTTTCATATTGTAAAATTTTGCGTGCTAGCGCTTTCGATGGGAAAATATACATACAACTTTATAAAAAGTGATAATATGATGTGCTGCTGAATATTGCACTATGTTATAGTTCATTTTAAACACTGAAGTTTTAGCAATATTTCATTCAGACCAACAAGTTTAGAGAATTCCACTACATTTAGTTAATTATCTTTCTTAAGACCCATCATTCCTAATCAATCCTACAAAAAACAACACAAACTAGATTTTTCGTTTTAATTTTATTTTTATTAAATTCAACATTCATTCTTCAAATTACTTTATACTATATTAAGTAGCTTTTCCTCATTTGTTGAGTTGACTTTAATAGGAGACATTTTAATGGTACGATGAACTTTTCTATTGCATGCATTGAGTAAATCTTTATACATACCAATCCACTTATATGAACCATTAAAGCTAATTCTTTTCACATCATACCTTTCAATGATCTATTAAATCATTCTAATATTGATGCTTTCATATTAAGTAATGTTTAATCTTCTATTTATGTATGAGTTTTCCCAAGTATTTATTAAAAAATTCTTTAGAATCATCTGTTTGTAAGTTTTTTGGTACCCGTACCACTTCAAAAATATTTGCCATTGCCTTGGTTTTTAGAGTGCAGCTTTTATTTTCAGCTGTACTTTGAGAATGTGTCAATTACAGTCTTCAAAAATCAACAATTTCTATTTTCTGTAGAATAGTTCTACATTTCACCTAACTTAGCTCCATAAAACATCATATATTCCTGTCATTACATCTCTACAAGCACAAACAGTTGTTGAAATTTAATATGGACTTCGTTAACTAAATTCCTTTTTAAAGACATTGAATTGTTTCACAGATTTTTTCGAAAGTGTTGTGATCTACATCTTGCACTTTCAGCTATTTATACTAACATGTAGTTAATTTTCTAATCTATATATTTAACCGTAAACTCTTCAATTTGTTTTTAATTATTTACTTTTTAGAATTGCTTTTTCAATTTTATAACTGTCTTCTTTCTCTAATTTTATTCCACGTTGTAGTTCCTCAATTTGCATTTAAATATATTCTTGAATATTAATGCTTTAAGCTATATTATTAATTTGTCTTGTATTTTATCTTCATTCAGTTTAATGTAACTATCAACAATAGTTTGTATCTAACTCATTTATGCCTTCCAATACTGATAAGTCAGTATAAATGTCTTCAGAATTGGAAGTCTATGAGTAAAATCATCGTCATCATCATTCTCAGTATTAGCATCATTAAATATGATGGTATTATCAAATATTGTTCCTTCTACTAGTTTCTTTTGGTGTACTTGTCTCTATCTTGACTAATGGTTTCTCATGCTTTAAACTTGTATATTTTCAACTTCTGTCTTGATTTTACTTTCTTCTTTCATAAGAATTCTTTTAATATTTTTAGAACTATTTATGAATTCTTCTGCTATAGGTTTAAATGTATCTTTTAGTTGGTCACTTGTATCTATTTCACCAGTTTTTATACTACGAAGCTTTTTCTTCAACACATTTCTTGTCAACACCAACTGTTTTAAAATTTTCTCATCCAGGGCAAATAACAGGTATCAGCAATCATATCAGCTTTTCAGGAGCTGGTCTGGTTTTCAGATCAGCTTTTCAGGACCTGGTCTGGTTTTCAGATCAGCTTATCAGGACCTGGTCTGGTTTTCAGATCAGCTTTTCAGGACCTGGTCTGGTTTTCAGATCAGCTTTTCAGGACCTGGTCTGGTTTTCAGATCAGCTTATCAGGACCTGGTCTGGTTTTCAGATCAGCTTATCAGGAGCTGGTCTGGTTTTCAGATCAGCTTATCAGGAGCTGGTCTGGTTTTCAGATCAGCTTATCAGGAGCTGGTCTGGTTATCAGATCAGCTTATCAGGAGCTGGTCTGGTTTTCAGATCAGCTTATCAGGAGCTGATCTGATTTTTAGATCAGCTTATCAGGTAACAGATCAGGCTATCAGGAGCTGTTCAGATTTTCATTTCAAGACATCTGAGTCAGATTTAGTTATCAGTGTACAAGTAGCTAGCCATTTATAACATTTATATACATGAAGTTTAAAGTCAGATGAAATACGAAAAAGTAAAGTTTTATCTAGTAAAATTATTTTCTATAACGATCATCGTTT
Source organism: Tachina grossa (assembly GCA_949987645.1). NCBI lineage: Eukaryota > Metazoa > Arthropoda > Insecta > Diptera > Tachinidae > Tachina > Tachina grossa. Next base: position 95,995,674 of record OX465274.1, read on the forward strand.
AATTCACTATCTTTGCTTATAATCAAAAATCCATATTTATCCTTTCAACATGCTTTTTATTTTTCTCACCTAACTTAAACATTAAATATACATTATGATGATCTCTTATTAAATGTTTGGTGATTCTGGTGTAAGTTTTACATAAGTAGAATGAATCAACATTCTTATCTCTCCCCATACAAAAATATGCTTCCCATACGCATCATCGTTAAATATCATATTGGAATTACTTTGGACTGAAATAACAGATTCACTATCGGTAAATTTTGTAATATATTATTATTTTAATTGATGTAATTAATTTCTTCAGATATTTATATCTGGGGTGATATAAAGATTTTGAGTATAAATAAATGTTCTCAAAATTTAAGTCCATTAGGACTTTCTAGCAAGCCAATCATAGCGTTTTTTTTTTCGTAATTTGACAGGTCAACTATTGTTGCACGAATAGAATTTGATATAAGGGAACTATGATTTATTTTTGAACTATCGTTCGATGAATCATCAATATTTCGTACCAAGGTATTTTAGGTTGTTTTACTAACCGCATTATGTAGCTAAATACATTTTATAAATATTATCTCTTATTATAAAAAAATAAACTAATACAGCTATACCATATCAGGAAATATTTTCTGAAATCGTATAGCTGCATTAGTTTATTTTTTCTATAATAAGAGATAATGATCCACACTCATAATCAAAACAGCATAAAAATATCCTTTGTTTTGACTATGAGTATGCATCAATATTTATGAAATGCGTTTAGTTACAAAAATGTGGTTAGTAAAACAAAGTATATTTTAACAGCCTTATTTATAACACTTATTAGGGCTTTATAAAGACTTTTTAAGAAAAAATTTTTATAAAAAATTAAAAATGTTAATTTTTTACTACATGTCGCTTATTATTAAATCGAAAATAGAGCTCGATATGTACGTGCATAAAAAACTTAAAACGTTAAATTTGATAAGGCAAAAAACATGGAAATAGATGGTTGAAGTTTTGTTACATGATATTTAACATCTAAGGGCTCTGTTTTGACGAAGATGAGGAGAGCATCTGTTTTCCTATTATTTTGTACGAATATAAAAAAATTATGTTATTAGATTACTTACATATATTTTTTTCCATATTACCTAATTATCTCAGCAATATGTACTTTACATATTTATAAACAATAAAAATGATTTATAAAAAACATTCTTTAAAATTATATTTATTTAATTTACAAGCCTTGTTGTGTTGTATTTGAAAAGAAAGTTTAATTAAAATACTTCTAAATGAAAACAAGTTATTTCTATTTTATTTGAAGTCGTTTTTTCAAATTCGAATCAAGCAATTGTAATTGTACTAACTTGTGTTTAAATTGGTCAGGTAGGTAATTTGTTGTCCGTTAAAATAAGTGTAACACAATTTTTATAGTTTTATATACGGTATGTGATAGCTTCTGAGTCGTTTCACGTGTTGTCTTGATGTGAATTCTGCTGTTAAAAGATATGCCACACCTGCTTAAGTTGAAATTTTGAGTACATAAATTAATAGTATGTGTTCCAAATTAGAAGAAAAATATTTTAAAACAAACGCTTTAAAATCAGTAGTTTTAAATATGTGTGTGTTGGTGTTGAAAATAAAATAACTAATATTCAAAAATAACTAAAAAATCATTCGCTTCACATGAAAAATAAGGCCTGTGCGCATGTGGCTTGGGCGTAATATTGACGTCACTATGAAGCTGCATATGGTACATACCACGTAGTAGGGCCGATTTCAGCCCTTAAAATTTAACCAATTTACATAAGGCTATTAATTTGTAAGTGCAAAGTAAATCAAAATTTTCACATCTACAACAAAACGTAGGTAAGGAAGGGTAGTTAAATTTTAAGGGCCCATGTATATATACATTTTAAGTGCTGCTTATAAAAATATGTGTTACATTTGTAGCCGCTACTGCTTACTTAACAAAATGCAAGCAACATCCTGGAAATTCTCCTAACGTCATTATGTGTCTTTCTACATGTCATCTACCATATTGTTTGAAATGATGTTTAATTTGAATTTACTAACAGCATATTTTGAGTGTAACATGTATCAAGAACTGCTTTGTCCACATATATACTATCTTATTCTTTAGTAGTGTATGTGCTTCGTGAGTATCATACACAGCGTACGTGTGTGATGTTAAAAGGTAACAGATTATACTCGCCTTGCAATGCTGTCACCTCTTGAAATTTTAAACGCGGAAAAATATGAAGATAGTGCTTTTTAAATTTATTTTTTTTTCGTAGAAGTGCACTAAACTAAAAATTTCAAATCTATTTTATTTCGAGCAATCCTGTAATTTAAAAACTTAAATTGAACATTTCATGATATTTGTTTGTATTATTTTAAGACTGATTCAAGGAATACGCGCTCTATCAAACTCTAACTTTAATATTTAATTTAATTAATGTAAAAAATTGTTTTGTCTAACAAGAGGGAATCATTATGTCATCAGCATTCCAAATAGAATCGAATAGCGAAATTTTTATTATAGAAAATATATGGAAAATGATTCACTCAATGCAATTGAGAAACATTTGAGTCCATTTTAGAGTTTTAGGAAGAATTAAAATCTTATATAGATTGAGTTGATATAAGCCTGTTTTACAAACCAGCAAAAAGTTCTGTCACATCCATATTTAAAGGCAGAAATAGAAAGAGATTTGGCTTTTATGTATTTCTTTAAGTTTAAAACATATGCCACAATATTCTTACACGCGTTTAACGCTGAAGCAATAAAATTTGTTGTGTGAAAGCAATGAAATACCAAAGGATGGTGATTTTCATATAAATAGCAATGACGTGTAAATAACTTTTCATACATACATATGTATATACAATTGTTTTTTATCTTCTCTTACATTTTGTATGGGTTTGAATGATACATGAATAGTTGAAAAAATACTTTTAAAAATATTATAGAAAAATACTAAATAATAGGTGTAAAACTACTTACTGTCAGTTTATTGAAGCCATGTGAAAATTCTCGTCTGCTTATTTATATTGAAAACAAAAACAAAGCACTCAAATTTGTTTTTGTTTTCAATATAAATACACAGACGAGAGTTTTTACATGGCTTCTATAAACAGGCAGTTAAATTGTGTTCAAATTACATATATGTATGTTTTTGTCTTGTGGAATATCACTTTTATATGGTACATGTAGTCTGAAAACCTTTAAATAGTAGCATGTGATATTTTTCAGTGCAAACATCAATTTTTATATAGAGCGTCTGACATCTGCTGGTTTTAAACAAATCAAGTCCTTGTTTCAATAAAAACTTACTTATTGTTTAGGTTTTATTATGGATTTTTAAAACAAATTTTCATACAAAATTCTTTTCATTAAGCCTTAATAATTTTTATAAATAAGGCTGTTACTCTTTATTAATTTGTGTGTTGAATGAATTTTGTTTTCGTAGAGGAACTGCGATATTTTTATGAAATGAAAATTTGATATGTTCGTTCTTTTTAAAGTTTGTTTTTTAATATACATATGTGCTTTAATAATATGTTCTTTAGTATATGATTTTCTTTTTTTTTATATAAGATTAGTTTTAATAAAAGTAAAACATATTCTGCCGTATTCATAAAACACATTTAAAGTTTATTTATGATACTTAAACGACCTTATTTTCCTTATTTCTTCTTGATATTACAGAGTAATGTTATGGTGGCCTTTCAAGGTCTTTATTGTATTTTAATGTAAATAACAAACTATTATTACATTTAGAGTTTATTAAAGATTTATTTGACATATTCCTATGGGAAATTTGTCAAATAAACCTTAAATATTTTTTATGAATACGGCATATTATATTTAGTACCTTTTTATTTAATTCAAGTGTTTTTCCTGGTTGCATTGCTTTTTGAAATCTAAATGTTGACAACATTGTCCCCCATTATAGAAAATGGAGAGTGTGGCAACCGCCAGTGCTGCCAGATGTAGATATTTGTTACTAAAGACTTCGTTTTTAACGATGAAAATTTTGAAGTATTTTTTGGCAATTTGCTTCGCAATATTTTAATTCCTTGGTGATATTTTTAGATATATCCATATATCCAATTTCAATAAAATGGGTTAGTGTTTAAAATATAGCAAATTTTGTGAGGAAATTTTTCTACAACATAAAATAATTAATGCAATAGAGAGTTATTTTCTATACCGTATGTTTACCTGTGAGGATGTAAATAGCTGAATATAATGACTAGTACAACAATTTGTACTTAAATTCATTCTTAAGTAAATGTTAATTGTATGTTATCACGAGACTTTAATATTTATTTTGATCCCGATGTTCAAGTTTAATTTTTCTTGTTAAGATTCATCTTTTGGTATAAGTAATTTTTATTATGTTTTATACGACAGTATTTTTATGTTATGGTAAGCTAATCTATGTCTTATAAATTAACTTTTGTTAATGCAAAAACTTATTTTATTTAAATTTAACAATATTTGTTAAATAAAAACATGTAAATTTTGTTAGCTCATATATAATATTATATTGGCGATATTCGACAACTAATTTAGCGAGGAGGCTACAAATAAATCTGACATCACTGGCTAGCATTGATCAGGAATGATATGCATATGTGTGTATTTATGTATGCACTACCGCGTGGCGTTATGTTTTGCTATTGGCTGATAATTTTAAGTCACAAAAAAGCAAAAAAAAATTTGTAAACATTACAGTGGAACATATTATAATTTTTCTCTCGAAATTTTGGAAGCGAAACATTTTAATTTTTGTCTAAATTTATAAACGCTAATGAGATCATTGATAAATCTTTAAGCCATAAGCGGGTGCTAGACACATCAATATTCAGCTTCAATATGTGGTTGCGTGCGTTTTTTTATAAAAAAATATTCACACCAATAATATATGTGCGACTATTTTTGGAAAACAAACGCACACAACCACACATATTGAAGCTGAATATTGATGTGTCTGGCACTCGCTATACATGAAGAAAAATATAAAACTTTTAACTTTAAAGAACTTTATGGTTTACTTAATCCACCAGCCAAGAAGTGGTGTAACCCACATCTAGTTTTTTAAACAATTGCTCTTTTTGATTATTTAATTGCTTAATACTTTGCAAAACTATGATCTGTACAAAAACTATTTTCCAGCTCCATTTTTTAAGCATGCCAAAATGCGGTTTACTCTAACTTCATTTGATAGTTGGTAACGTAAATTATGTATTTATCAGCAACCAAAAATCTCTAATGTGCCGTGCACTAATAGCCTCATATACACTCAAAATATATCATAGGTAAAATAAATGAAAAAATGTGGTTCATTTTACGAATATATTCGTAATTTTTACGTTACAAAATCCTTCGTAGATAGGAGAAATGGTATGTATTTGTTTATTTGTAAGTAAGAACATTTTGTATTTTTACAAATATTTTATTATTAGATTTACGAAAAATTATGTTTATATTTATTACAAAAGAAATTCATGATTCATGAAAAGCAATTTCGAGTTATATACGAAATTTTGTAATAAAAAGGTTAAAATATTAACATCTGTAAGAAAATTATTTTGTCTTGGATTTGAAAAATAAGTTTGTAGAATAATATATAATTCTTGGAACTGAAGTTTGTAATAATTATAAAAAAATATAATTTTAGTGGAATTGTTACAGCCTCTGTATTTCCCATACATTACATTACATACTTTACACTGAAACTCACGAATCAAACTGGCTATTAAAAGTTGCGCAATGACATGAAAAGAAATGGAGGAAAAATTACAAAATTTAACAACACAGCAACTTTTATTTTTATATTTCAATATTTTTTCGTAAAATTGACAAAATTGTACTGTTGGCAAAAGATTTACTTATATTTGGAAATTTCCAAGTTTATAAAAATTTTTAATTTTCTTCTAAATTCAATAAAATAAACGAAAAATATGGTACTATATATAATTTTTGTAACACAACGAAACTCGTATAATTACGAAATCTGTTTCCTTGCACCAGCTAAACTTTTCGTAAAATTTACAAAATTTTCGTTAAAAGATATTAAAAACTGTGTTTGCTTATATGTGCCGGCTATACATATTATGAACATCTCAATAGGGTGTATTATCAATTACGACTTTTGAACTAAAACTAAAAATGCCAAAAAAAAAATAAATAAAATAATAAAATTAGTTTTAAATTTATAATTTTAAATTTCTTTCTGTATGCTGAAAATTTTTAAAACAAATTATGTCATTTTTAATAAAATACTGCATTACTTTGATTGCAATACGAGTATGCTCTTTGCTCCTTATTTTTCGGAAAACAATAGAAGTAAAAAACTTTTTGGTGTTATTTTGCTTGCAACTGCCCACTGCACACTTCATATTTAAGTATGTATTTTTTTAACTACAGGACTGCCAACTTCTACGCAAGTAATGTTTTCCCATACTTTTCTTGCTAAGTTCGGTAAAATGGGAAGACAAAAATTAATCCTGCTTTCATACTCTTTTGTATTCAGACTTTCTACGATTTTATCGGTAATTATGTAATTAAATTCTATGGATTTGAAAATTATGACCAGTGGATTCTTAACGAATTTCAGTTTCTACTACATATGTATTATGGTTAGAGTGTAAAGTATTATTAACCAATTTTTGCCATGGAAAATGTCACACTCATACAAATGCGTATTTTGAGTAATTTGAAGTTACAAAGCAAACAATATTATGAATTTTCAAGTATTTTTTTATTAAAAATTTGGAAGTCTTATAAGTTTGTAAAGCACAATGTTATTATTTTACTCAAAAGTATTGCAATATTAAACCTAAGATCCAAGGGTAAATTCAAGAAAAAACATATTTCTTTATTACGCACATGTGAACTTGCAAAAGTTAAAAAGTGATGTAGATTTTTGTCCTCAATTTATTGCCAAACTTAATACAAGAAGAACGGTTTCACATTACATGTGTAAAAGTTGGAAATCCTGGCTTAAAATTATCAACAGATAAGTATAGAGAGCATGGCGTCGTCCATGATACAATTATAACAGGTACATGCACAAGCCCAGCCTGTTATTGTATACAATACGAATAGTTGTCAAACTTTGTTTACAAGCTGCAAAAATGTTAGTATATGTGTGTGCATAAAATGATTACAGTGCTGCCAATGAATTTACACATGGCTGCGTCTCCAATTACACATCGAAGAAAATTACACTACACATCTTTTGTGTAGGTTAAAATTAAAACAAAAATAAATAAAAATAAAACCCAAAGTAGAATTACACACAGATTATACAAGAATTTAATTACATGGCCTACACATGTGAGTAGAAATTGCACACTGTCTAACTACACACAGATTGGCAACAATGAATAACTATAATCATGCAGGAATGCCGCGTTTGCAATTGTATTTTAGTTACCCTGTAATTGTTATTTTTATAAACAAAAGGCATCTGTTTCTGACAACTATACGTTTGTTTATACCAACAAAATGCATGTGTTTTTTTGGTGTTGTAATTTTGTTGTAGTTGTGCATGTACCTAGTATAATTGTACCATGGCGTCGTCCGTCTGCAATGTTCTTGGATTGGTTTAATCTCATATTCTATTCAGTGTTGCCGGAATCCCAATTCTGTTTTACAGGGATAAAACTTCAAACTAATCCAAATTTTAAATATTACGTAAATAAAATTTTTTGTAATTATATTTACGGTGCTCTATTCCTATATACATACATATGTACATAAGTATGTACATTACTTGTATGTATATAAATAAATCACGATAGCAGTGACTTTTGACAAATAACACCGTGCAGCTTTAGTATCTGAAGTAAAAAACAAGCAAATCGCTCAATGATTACTGAAAATTACATTAAAAATTGGATTGAGTTCCAAAACTATTTCTTTGCATTGTCTAGTGAGAAAAAAACTTCTTGCTTGGATGGAACAGAACAAAACTCGCCCTTTGCAGCCATAACCACTCTAATGTGCACCTTTTAATGCTTTGTGTAGTTGTAGTACTTTCCGTTGCCGATAAATTAAAAAAATTCTAAAAAAATAATTGCTGGGTGGAGCATTATTGCTTAAGAATTTAAATTTTTAATCTTATGGTTTAGAAAGCTTCATAGTAATAATAAAAATAATATTGATCCATTCTGCTCTTTAACGCCCTTAGACCGAGAAGTAGAACAAACTAAAACAATTTGCGAGGAACACAACTTGCTACTTGAAGAAAATTTAATTCCTAAGCACTGCAATAAGTGCGTAGTTTAAAAACTCGCTCCTGCTACACATGTTTTAAGCTGCTGTACATATGTTTTAAGTAAAATATTTTTTCTTCTGCAAAAATTTACTATGTTTCTATCCAACAAAATAACGAAAGGACATAAACTGTATATGGCACACTTACTTTATTAAACGTTTTTTAACGTTGCATATAGCGAGTTTTGAAATTCAATTCTACGTACCGATATGTATAAGATAAACAATTATTCAAATACATAATAAACATGTACATATAATAACTTTATTTGGACGTCATTCTCCCAATGATCTATCTTACGGTCAATATTATTTAAAGAATCAAAAGAAAATGAAAAAAGTTATAACCCTAATGTACATGCACATGTATACACGTTTAATTATTATTAAATTAATTAATTGTGTATGTTCTCACACATACATATAGATTTATACATACATACATATATAAGAAATATTCATAATGAATTTTCCACAGGTGTACTTTTCGATTCTTAACCAAGAAATAATCCCAGAATCGCTTATTTTGTCCATTACTTTGGTGACTTTTTGGCGAGATTGTCAAAGTAGCGTCTACATTTTAAGTTTTTTTTTTTGATACGAAGAAAACATTTTGCCTGGTACACATAACTACATATATATATGTAGCCTTCTTCTTAATGTTTCATTAGTTTTTAAATAAAAGTGGCGTAAAGTAACATATAAGTTTTTATAGAAATTAGTTTAAGAAATCCCTGTAAAAGGCTAATATAAATGTATTAAACAATATTTCAAAATATTAAAAAAAAAAATGCAAAATTGTATAAAAATAAAAAATTTGAAAACTTAACAATTCTACTTATGTGGAAGTGTAATTTATGAAATTTTGATGAGCCTGTGGAAGATTTTATGCCATCAGTTAAAGGTTTGCCCCACGTTTAGTTCCATACTTAAGTGTTTGACTTTACTAATTCAGCGAAACATTAATTTTTGATTTACATTTATTTAATATAAATGACAAACAAAATACCTTTTATATAATATTTCAATTTAACACGAAATGTGAACAAAATATGTATGCAACTTGATTATCAAAAGTGTAAACTGGAAAATTCTTTCCACTGAATAATTCGAGCATACAATAATGTTGGAGCGAAATTATATTAAAATTACATAAGATATTTATATATAATTTAAATATAGTTGAGGAAAAATTGGTTTGTTCCATTTATAGATAACATCGCAGAAGTCGGCAACACTGATGTTTTAATGTGTGCTGCTTTATACTCTCAATAATTTTCCCTCCTAGTTACTTCCCTCTCAACGAAAACAAATTTTTTTTTTAAATTGCACATCTTTATATGAACATCCATTCATACATGCATGCATGAATGGATGTACATATATTTACAGTCTTTGCTTATGAAGCACTAACACTTTGACAAAGAACACTAAAATATAGTGTATTTACACATAGTTTTACACAAAAATTTTAATTTCAATGCTATAGGGCGTCAAGCAGCGTGCTTTATAAGGTATATTACTTGAGTTGAAAAATCATTGTGATTCTTATCGTGTAGTGTATATGTAAACATACACAAAATAGATAGATGTCATATCTTACCCCGTGTAAATTACATTAAATAATGTACAGTTTATTATCGTACACTGTTCAATAACGTAAAATAGGGTTGCCAGTCGTACTGATTTTGCTAGTATATACATGTACTGATTTTTGTTTAAAGTACTGATTTATGCAGAACTAGCAAATCAGTACGCAAATGTACTGATTTTTTCATGTATGTACTTTTTTTGTACTGTTTGGATATATTAATTATGATCAATATATAAGAAAGCCTGTCATAGTGTTTATTTATTTTCTTTGAATCACCAGTGATCTTTACTTTACGTTCGCCTTAAGGCGAATTTATTTTCTTAGTGGTTTCCATATAATGCTCAAGCAAATTCTGCCAAAACTGTCAGAGATCATATAAATTTTAGTTTAAGTTAATGTTAATTTTATTGAGATTTTTTAAATTTAAATTTGCAAGAAAGATTTGCTATAAGTGATTCCTGATACATGCAAATAATGAATTTAAAGTTTGTTTTCGAAAATATTATTTTATTAATTACATATGCATTGGTACAAAGTATACATTGAATGCATGTTTTGTTTTAAGAATGGTTAAAGCTAGGAATGTAACGAATGTTAGCATTTGCAAATTTTGCGCAATTTATGGAGAAGTTCTGCGAATTTTTTCTGCGTACGAGTGATCAACTGTTGCACATGCTTTGCAACTGCTCAATATCTGAGCATAGTTGGCATTTTTGAACGAACTGCAAACAATTTTTAAGTCGGCAAGTAATTTTATTTAAGAAAGTTGTCATCATAAGCATCAAATTTAAACTAAAGTCCAGTGGTGTTTGGAAATATACCTAATTAATTTTTTGAAAAAGAAAAGGTATTGTATTTTCGGCAGCAGTATTTTCTACTTAAGACTAGTCTGTTAAAACTTTTAAAAAATGTTTTGAGCACCATTCATTACTTCGAACAAACAAATCTGAATCGCAAACAATATTAACTGGTCATTGTTGTAGTAAATTCCACGCGAAACAAGTGTCACTCATTAATTTCATATACAAACATATGTATGTATCTTTCTGTTTTATGAATTCGTGTTTTTAATAAATTAATACATATTTGCTCAATGCAAGACTCAGTTTAAATAAAATGCTATATGTAGTAGTCTCCTGCACAAGCTATCTTATAAGAACTTTTAAGACATGAGGGATTTTTCAAATGCTTTGCTACAGCGAAATCTTATAAAACAAACGTTAACAACACTGTTTGCAAGAAATTTGTTCGAGTATTGTAGGTATAAGAGTAAAGAAGAAAACACTTCGTGACGGAAGAATTTGTGATACTTCCTTCTTTCTACGCATAAGTGCGTGTACAAACGTCATGCATGTATGTGTGTATGATCTTTTATTTTTCTGCGCACATGCAAAGGCACACACATGCATTAACATTAGTTGTATGCGGTTAATCACATAATAGCTTACTATCTACATATTACACTTACACTCAAACGTACAATATGAAAAATAACAAGCATACACTAATCAACAGTACTTCTTTGTAGTGTTTGTTACAAGCAAGCTGTCTTGCGACATCGCTTGCTACAACTGATATACACATACACCAATACATCCATCGTGCTTCGCTTATAGTACGACCGCATTTATTATTGGTTTAGTATAACACATGCGAAGTGAATACATTTAAAAATCATGACGTTTTTACATTTCAAGACTGTTTACGCAGCTCCCTAATATGTAGTACATCCATGTATGTAATACAACTTCATGTTCTTATATAAATTTATTTTCATGTGACTTTTATATTACAATACGTTAATATTTGCATTCGCTTTCGCAGAAATTAAAATGTAGTATTCGCATTCGCATGCACTAAAGTGGTATTAGTTACATTCCTAGTTAAAGCCTTTTATATTGAAAAAATTAATGTACTGATTTTTTTTCAATTGTACTGATGTTTTTCTCTCATGTACTGATTTCTACGATTTCAAAACTGGCAACCCTAACGTAAAATAATATATTCTTTACTAAAGAACATAAAAATGAGATTGTAAATATTATTTACAACAAATTAATAACTTAAAATTAGTAATTTTTCTAATTGTGTTTAGAAAACAAACTTAATTTGAACAAGTTTATATTAATACTTATAATACTGACAGCCTATTTCGCCAAGTTATTTAAATATCAATTCATATTTAAAAGTAATTTTTCTATACAAAAGTTAATGAAAATCGACATTTAAATATGGATTGATATTTAAATAGAGTTGGTGAAATTGGCCCTGAATATCACTTGTTTGTGGTGCATTTCGGTTTGGTTGCTAATATAATTATTAAATCATTATATTAATTTTTTTTTAATAGTTTAAAAATTTTAAAAATATTTATCATTCTTTTGTATGTTGCAAAAATTCCATTTTTCCCATTTTCAGTTTCTAAAAAGTTAAAAAACTCGGTAATTTAAAAAGTAAAGTCGTCACAACTGGCAATATTTTGATTCTCATATGAAATACATGGAAAAATACTTCGAGTTGTCGCCACAAATTCGTTCACATTGGAAAAAAAATTTAACAAGGCTCTTCAAACTATGTGATTCTTTCTGCATAAAAATAAAGTTTCTAAAGATGCTAAACAGAGAAAAAAAAGTACAAATAAAAGTACAAAGGCAAAAAAAGTACTTCAGCGTACTTTTTCAGGGGTTATGCAGACAACACGTCGGTTTGTTTCTGCTTTGATGTATGGGACAAAAATGTGTTTTCGAGAAAATCGTTGAAGAATGTTTAGTTCATAAGTTTTATAAAATTACGCGATAGAATTTGTTGTTTAATAATAAAAGTAATAGATACATATGTTTTTTATTCAAACATAAAGTTGATACTCCTTTTACATCCAACTTGAAAAAATGACAAACATCCTTGTCAACGCATCCCACAATCATAACAACAATATTGTTCACTTTTAACAAGTCTTGTTCAAATAGGTTACATTATTGCATATATTTAAATAGATAAAAAAGTGAAAATATCAGTTTTATTCATTTAACATGACTTTTAGAAGAAAAAAAGACGGTCAATATATTAAATAAAATAAATTTTATTAATAAAAATAAATATCAATAAATTTCATTCACAATAATTAAATTTTTGTACTTTGCTTTGATTCACTGCAAATAAAAATATTAATACTTTTACGTGGAAAATGTGCCACATATCAAAAAAATGGTCCATTACCGTAAAACAGACTTTACAATGTTCAACAATTGTGGAAATGTCGCAAATTTCCACATCTATATCTCCAGATATATTTAAGATATCGGAAAACTGATAACGAATTTGGAAAGAGGACACATTATTCATATATAATCTATCAATAACTAAATTTTTTTTTAAATGTCCCATACATCAAAGCAGAAACAAACCGACGAACAGTACATTGACTAAAACAAAGTACGCGTACTGCTGAAAAAAGTACGTCTGGCTAGCCTACCCACACAGACAGAAACGAAGACTTGTGAATATTGTGGGAACAGGACTGAAATTCTTGTATGGGACGATGGACAATGAGGATCGGCAAGAAATAGAAAATAGATTGAAAATCATAGAAACAAGCACACATAACGTAATCGAACAGTCTAATAGCCAAATCCAGGTAAATCAACACTTTGATGAACAATTAGCAAAACTAACTGAGATAAATGAAATGGAGAATAAGAAAATGTATTTCGAGTATGTGACAATTGATAATCGGACTGAGAAAGATGAGTTAGATATATAAAAGACAAAGATTTCCTTTCAAATATCAAAATTGGAAACGATAATCGATAAAGTTGAGAGAATACTTTTGACGTCAAGCTTGGGAATTTTAAGTCAAAATATGCTGCCAGATGAAGAGATAGAAAAACATGACATAACTTTTGAAAAGTTAAAAAGTATCAGAATAAGTGTAGCAACAAGTGAAAGAAATATCCTTTTTGTTATCCAAATTCCTCAATTAACGCCTGAATTTTATAACATCAGTAGTTGTGAACTACCAATCCTGGGACAATTAAAATTGTTAAATTGTGGGCTGAAATTGTTAAATTGTGGCTGAAATTGTCATTTTTGGGTAATTAAAATTTGAAAATTTTAAAATTCTTGGAAATTTGTGTTTTCGGCGGCGCTTTGATGTTTTTTGTTTACATTAGGAATTTTTGTTTACATTAAGTGTATGTCTGTCTGTCTGTCGGTCTGTGTGTGTGGAATATTTTGTGCGAATGTATTAAGGCGGTTCATAGTTTGGCGGTTTTTATGTGTGTATATGACGACGAGGAAAATCATAAAAATGGTTTTACCTAATGCTGACGGAAAATAATCTAGTGATTTTACTAATGCCGACGGCAAAACATGACTACTTTTTAAAATGCCGACGGGAAAGTGATTTTTCCTAATACCGAAGGGAAAACGTGAAAGTTATTTTTCTAATGCTAATGCTAGACTGTGGGAATTTAAGGCTGACCGTGATTTGAGTGGGTGGCGTTGTTGCCGTAATATGTAACCATAGGAATTTGTGGATGTGTCTGTCTGTCTGTGAGAATTTAGGTGAAGGTTTGATTGGCAGAGGGCGTGGTGTAGTTGAGGTGGATCGATTGCATGTATATATATGCTCGACCCCGTAAATCACAATCAGCCTCAAGCTCCTACAGAAATACATACATTGAAATTCCTACAATCATACACACACATACACACACAAACAATTGCCGAGATTTAATATGGAGTTCGTTTTCATATTTGTGATTTGAATGGGCTAAAGTTCGTATCGCTTTTTTAAGCCAAATTACATGTGATAATTATTAATGAACAAATAACACGAAAGTCTGTTGTAAATATTCTGACTAACAACACATAGTTGAACGGAACAGCCAGCCGTTTTCGAAGGCCACTAAACCTTCATCATCAGCGTTCTTTTGTGTTTGGTCCACTGTGTGTGGTGTCAGTTGATGTAGATTTCTGCTTTATATACTTAGCAATATACTTGCAAATGGAATATGTGAATTGTTTTGATTCATCGTATTTCAATTTGCTGAAAGCTTTTTTGTATTGTAAGCTCAATTTTACCATCACTATATTTACAACAGTCTTACCATTGTCGTTTTGTTCTTTTTACTAATTATACACATGTTACTTAATTTGCTTATTTTTTGTTCTACTTAAGACAAACTTTTTTGGTTTGTTACTATTAAGTATATTTTTATTTAATTTTTGCCACAGGCCCATGGCTATTAATTTTAGTTAATTTTAATTATTATTCGAACTCCATTTGTTTCTATATTTGTGATTTGAACGAGCTAAAGTTCGTATCGCTTTTTTAAGCCAAATTACATGTGATAATTATTAATGAACAAATAACACGAAAGTCTGTTGTAAA
Organism: Tachina grossa; assembly: GCA_949987645.1. Taxonomy (NCBI): domain Eukaryota; kingdom Metazoa; phylum Arthropoda; class Insecta; order Diptera; family Tachinidae; genus Tachina; species Tachina grossa. The sequence goes on from OX465274.1 coordinate 96,010,944, forward strand.
TATTCTGACTAACAACACATCGTTTATTAAATTTCTTTTTAAGGACATTGAGTTGTTTTACAGATTTTTTCGAGAGTGTTGTGATCTACATGTTGCACTTTCAGCTATTTCTACTAACATATAGTTAATTTTCTAATCTAAAAAATCTATAAAAAGATTTTAATTACTACTAATGTATGCATACAGAATACTTATCGTTCACTGACGGAGAACGATGATATAAGTTAATTTTTCTGGAAACTGAAATCGACAAACTAAAGAAGAAATTAATATTATAGCTTAAGGCATTGATATAATTCAAGAATATATTCAAATGCATATTGGTGGACTACAACGTGAAATAAAATTAGAGAAGGAAGAGAGTTATAAAATTGAAAAGGAATTCTAAAAATTAAATAATTTTTTGAAAAACAAATTGAAGAGTTGTACGATTAAATATATAGATTAGAAAATTAACTACATGTTAGTGTAAATAGCTGAAAGTGCAACATGTAGATCACAACACTTTCGAAAAAATCTGTAAAACAACTCAATGTCTTTAAAAAGAAATTTAGTAAACGAACTCCATATTAAATCTCGACAATTGTCTGTGCTTGGAGAGATTTAATGATAGGAATATATGATGTTTTATGGAGCTGAGTTAGGTGAAATGGAGAACTATTCTATAGAAAATAGAAATTGTTGATTTTTGAAGACTGTAATTGACACATTCTCAAAGTTTGTATAGTGAGTACATCTGAAAATAAAAGCTGCACTCCAAAAACCAAGGCAATGGAAAATATTTTTGAAGTTGAACGGGTACCAAAAAAAAAAAACTTACAAACAGATGATGCTAAAGAATTTTTTAATAAATACTTTGGAAAACTCATACATAAATAGAAGATTAAAAATTACTTAACATGAAAGCATCAATACTAGAATGATTTAATAGATCATTGAAAGGAATGATGTGAAAAGAATTAGCTTAAATGGTTCATATAAGTGGATAAGATTTACTTAGTGTAAAAGTGAGGGTGGCGTTGGCTGAAGTAGTTAGCACGTTGACTACAAAACTGAAGATCCTGGGTTCAATCCCTGTATCCGACAGTCATCAAAATAACAACACCACGCATTTTTGTGATGTGCATTAGTGTCCTTTGTATCAGTTATTGTGGGAAAAGTTCAAGTGATGAAGGCATAGTCACTGGTCACTGAACTATACCGACTTCAGCAGATGCTAATCCCAATGTAACATCAGAGCGCCCTCCTTCGTGTGTATTGTGTAGCAAAAATCATCGGCGAAGTAAAATAACCATAAAATGGCTACTAAACACAGCTTGAAAATTAATACGCCTCAATTAACACCAGAAGGCGCTGCAACACTGCATTATTAAAAAACGTGCAAAAAGCAGTGTTGTAAAAGAATGAAGCTTTCTTCTACCTCTTCCTTCACCACCTGTCTTCTATCACTATTCCTTTCCTAAAAGAAGGTAACACCTAGTAAAGTAGTAGGCATTAATTGCCTGAGTTTTACTTCTCTTAAAAAAAATAGAAAAGTTCATCTCACCATTAAAATGTTTACGATCAAAGTTAACTCAATAAATGAGAAAAAGTTGCTTAATATAGTATACAGTAATTTAAAGATGTACAAAATGTTGAATTTAATAAAAATAAAATTAAAAACAAAAAATCTAGTTTGATTAGGAATGATGGGTCTTAGGAAAGATAATTAACTAAATGTAGTGGAATTCTCTAAACTTGTTGGTCTGAATGAAATATTGTGAAAACGTCAGTCCTCAAAATGAACTATAACATAGTACAATATTCAGTACCACATCATATTATCACTTTTTATAAAGTTGAATGTACAATTTCCATTTCGAAAGCGCTAGCACACAAAAATTTTACAATATGAAAATGGGATTATTATAGAAGATCTTCGCTCTATTTATTTCTTTAGCTATCAGATCTTTAGAAAATATAGATAAACTACAATCTTTAAGAATGTACATGTGCATGAATAAATATCAAACAAACTTAGTGAATAAATATGGACTTCAACTAGAATCATGCTGAAGCATACATAAATTGTAAGTTGAAATGTAAACAGATCTTACTTTATATCTGTAGCTGTATGACTATCAAATACATTTACAGAAAAAAATGAAAGCATGCCGAAGCATGTAAATATAATTTCAAAAATATTCCTCACGTCATACAATTTTGTAAGCACAGAAATTTTATTACCTTGTTGCAAATGAAATACATATGTATGTATGTACCTACTTTGTAAAAAATTCAAAAGAGTGAACTTTTGAATTCTAATAGTAAAGATTTTAAATTGTAACACTACTATAACATCTCGGGCTCTTACGTCACTATCGATACAAGCATGTTAAGGCATGCATACTAGCAAAATATAAAAACCTTTTAGAAGGTGATTGTATCTGGATCAACCTAGCTCATGAATGTGTTGTATACCGGTATGATTGATGGTGATGATGGCCATTTTTAAGTGAGAAATCATAACATATGAATGCGATAGGGTTCAACCAGCACACTTCATGTAGAAATACTTCAGGGAAAAATTCTCCCAAACATAGACATTTCAATGTTTCTAACACTTTATGAAAATGAGAGAGAGAGATTATGAGATTTCTTTGTTGGATTGAAGACATCTTAAGCTTCAATTTAATGTATTAACTTTAAAATCGAGCCGTATTAAAGTACACTAGTATGTATGATTGAAAAATGACTTTTAAAAATATAGGTATTATCGGCCTTAAAAAAACTAAATTTGTGAATGTAGTGATTTAACATTGCATTTTATAAATACATAGTAACGTTAACTGAACTAAAAAAATTACATACTTAATTAAGCCGTCCACCAGGGAATAATTTTAATAATTTTAATTTAAGAATAATAATTAATTGTTTTAAATATATTAATATTGATATAATATTTAACAAAACTAATTTTATTTTAGTCGTTGATATCTCTGTGAAATTTTAGGGCAATCGGTCCACATTTACTCATAGGGCCCTTGTAAGTCAAATTTCGTAAAATAGCCTTGCTGATCATAATTCACTAACAAATGTAAGTTCGACAGCCTTAAATGTTATTATTATATTATATGAACAATTTAAATATATGTATAACATAACATATATGTAGGAGATCCATATCCGAAAAAAGGTTTTACCATAAATTCTAAGAAAATCTTTTTATTCCAAATAAAATAAAATTTCTTGTATATATTTTCAATATTTATTGTGCTTTTTTGCTCTAATTATTATGTTAATTTGCATAGAATACATTTTTCATTTAACTGTCTTAGTGAAAATTTCATCTAAGTATGTCTCCTGTTCATCTTCAAGGAGCTGCTTGGCGTCTTTGTCCAATTCCATGGGGGTGGAATTCCATTTTTGTCGAATGCTGGAGATATATGGATCAGAAGTGCACATTAAAATATTAAAGAGGTCTTCATTGGTACTATATCTAGATATCTTTCTTGTGTTGTGCTCGCGAAAATATCTATAATCTTTGTTCCTTTTTTCTTGCGCTTCTTCAGAAAGATCTCCAATCGGAAGCATATTATGTTGAATAATGTTTTCCCCATGATATAGTATTTTATGGACTGTCGATGGCATATTCCTCCAATCATATTTTTCGTTGTATAGTTTCGCTGTTTCATTAGCATACTGACCAAATTTTCTTGCATTTACCTTTTTATTGCATGATATTACTTGCAGTATGATTTTGTAACGTTTTATTAATTCAAAATCTACTCCTGTAATAGCTGCAGCAGTTTCAGGATCAGAAAAAAATTTCTTGCTGTGTTGCCATCATTTGTGTTTCCTTCTCCTTGCTTTGGCCGATCGATCAGTATACCCAATTCTAAATATTTATCTTGTACGTGTTTCTTTTTGCCTCTCTTTTGGCTTTATTTTCGTCACTATTTCGTACTGCTCCCTTAAAATCTAAATCATAGCTTAGCTTTAATATGTGTTCCATAAATCGAATTTTAGCATGGAGTGGGGACAAGCCAAACTCATAGGATTCTTGGAAAGTGGTGTCTTCTGTTGGAAGTTGACTTAATTGGCTTGCAGTTTTTTTTTTGCAAATAACACAGCTCGAAGATGATTTTGTTTCAGTTATGGCCTGTGCAACTTTTCCATCAATCATTGTAAGTAACATTTGATAATTTATTTGAATCTCTTGATCGTTAATTAACAAAGCTATCGGTTGAAGTTTATCTATTTGTTGTTTAAGTTTAGATATTTCTTCTAATATTACATCCTTCGTTTCCTTCTTAAAAGCAAATTTAATTGGTCTGCAATATTTTGTTGAGGAAGGCATTTCGTTTTTCCATATGTCAATATCGGTTTCTTTGCTAGTAGTTGGCTCAAAATTAATGTTATTTGTTTTTAGTCTTAACGGAACAAAAGATATCATAAATAGTCAGAATCTGATATATTTTCTGCATTATACTGCTTATATCGCTTTTGTCCAGAAGATCCATCACATCCCCATTTAGAAATTAATGTTAGGCTACAGTCACCAAGCTTTTTAATATTATCTGCGTCCAATGTATTCAACAATCTTTCCGCAGTATGATTTAATATGTCTTGCAATACCACCTCTGCTGAACTTTCTGTAATGTTTATAGAATTTTGTGGTGGTAAACAATCTCTTTTAATTAAAACCAAATCTCTATATTCTAGATAAATGGAGCAATGTTTTCCAGCTGCCCGCTTTCGCAATTCCATATAATGATATTTTGTTAGCTTTAAGTCCAGAAATATTGAAAATGCTTCCTCAGATGTAAATTTTTTATCATCGGTTGGTGTTGGAATGCTCTTTAAAATCCTTTTTACACGCTTGGGGCTCGCTTTCATTACATTTTCTATTATATCAATTTTTTTAGTTATATTTTTTGTTGGTCCTAGTTGATGGAAAACGTATCTTTAATTATTTCTTGAGAAAATTCTTTACTCATGCTTTGCAGCTTTCGTCTTCGGGATTTTTTTACTACACTTCTCAACTGGTCTGGCAGGTCGGCCCACATTTGCTGGTTTTGGTTGGCTTTCAAATACAAGTTCGCTTGTAAGTCATTGTTTGTTGCAGTTAAACATTTTTTCCTTATTTCTATTACATTCATTATACCGTTTATTTAATCGCGTTAAAAAATTATTAATTTTTTTAAATGGTCGCACAACTCAAAATAAGGGTCTTTTAAAATGTGTAATATAACATCGTTTTTGTTTTTTTTTTTTTTTTTGTTCAAAATATATTTTAGCAAGATCGTTATAACTGAACTTAGCCATCGTTTTGACAATACTGATCGTCTTTATTAATTTTGTCTGTTTTTATACACATCAAGTTTTCTTGAAGCAGATATGTGTTTCAACGAGAGAGAGGAAAGAAGAAAGACATGCTTGTACCGACAAGTTACTTCAATTCTCTTTTGTTATTTCATTCTCATATTCAAAACTCATTAAAAACTTGAACACAAGCTGTGTGTCTAAGCAACCGGACAGGTTTAAAAGAGAATTAAAGAGACCTGCTTCAAGAAAACCTGAACCTGAGCAGCAGCTACCTGGGTACACAATAAAGTTATAACGAAAGGTCGAATATATCAGTCCAAATACAACTCATGTACCTACCCCCGCTTATATGTAACTATACATTTTTTAATGGGCTAAATTACAAAAACCCATTTAATGCATTATAATAACAGTCTTTTATTATACCCTTTTCATTAATAAAACTTCTTGGAAAAAAAGAAAAACATACACACAATACACACACAAACACATGTAGATATACCGCACTCCCACACCTAAAATATCCGACATGCAAGCAGTAAGTTCCTAGAGATGCAAATATAAATTTAAAAAATTAGCATGTAATAACAGCTCAAAGTACGTACTATAACACGTTATAAGTCATTTTACGAAGTTTTTCGCAGAAAAAAGTTGCGTTCCACTGAACATCGAGATTTGGGTATATTTTAGACCTTTATTACAATCCCCAAATCTGGGACTCGAGCAAAGTAAGGCACGATTTTTTTAATTTATTTTATAAGTTAAGAAATGATATTGTGTGAAGAAAATTTTTTTTCCAAAAATATATAAAACAAAAAAAGTTATGCCCACTTGAAGTTCAAAAATTTTCTAAAATATTTTGAATTTCAGATTCTCTTAAAAAAAGCGCGTTTTTGATCACCCTATTCGAAGAGAAATAATCGAAATAAAAGCTTAAATTTCTGGATTTCGAGGTTCCTATGTGTTTACTTTTATATAAAAAAAATTAAATCGGTGACACAAAAAAAAATTTTTTTTGAAGACTTTTGGCCGCCATTTCTTCAAATGTACCACTAAGCGACGGTGAATTGCTGGTAGAGGTAACTGAGTTATTTGATTTATTTGCTACAGTAGTTGTTTATTAAATACATATGTATTTCTTTGTATGTAAATTAATTTCTACATACCTACACATATTTACATATATGTATATATTCACCAAAAAATTAGACCAACATTCACTATTTCAAGTAGTAAAATCTGAAAAAAAAAGGAGTGGCACATTAGAAGAAAAAATAAATAAAAATAGAGACTGACTGATCAACTGATACGTACACTCTGTCCGGTAGGCACACAAAACACACTTAAATATTTCAGAAATATTTATATACACAATACGCTGAACTTTAATAAAATGAGAAAAAAAATCATCTAGAATATCAAATGAAAGCCATAGGTGATCACCCTTCATAAAATAAACATATACCTTATTAATGTAAACGTATTATCAGTATAAAGCAACACAATTTTGGGAATTAAAATTTTAAAAATTTAATTACCCATAACGCTGATAGACAGAAATTTCGTCATACAAAATCATCTTGTATCCTAGAGGAACCGTCGAAAGGGTATACGTAAATTCAATGAAAACGAGTTCGTTTTCTGTTGATCGCTATTCAAGAAAATAAGTTCTTTCATTATGATTTAACTGATTTAAAAGTACATTTAAATTCAGTCTCATATCCGTACTTCTTAACATAAAAATTAAAAATAAATGTTATCCAATTCTATATTATACATATGTATCTAAAATTCCAAGAAAGCTGTTATATGAAAGAATCTCCAGCACTTCTAACTGCATCAGAGTTTAAGAAAAAAGCTCCTTGTATTCAATTGAATAAAATTTTAATTTGGAACAGTAAGCAAAGAAACCAGCTTACTGCATTCTTATTCATAGTCGTATAATAGAATATATAACCACTAAAGGACAAATTCTAAAAGTCTTATAAATTAAGCAATATAGAAAATAACATAATTTTTATAAAGCTCCCTTTTGATTTTAAATGTTTATCAATAAAAAAAATAAAAAAGAAGTATGTAAGTTGACTAACAAAAAAAAATTATTAGTAACTAAGCTGGAGTGCCGGATCAGCAAAAATAAATGTAGAAAGTAAAGAAAAAAGCGTATAGTTTGAAAAAATTGTGTACCCCAAAAATTTCTAACATTGACTAACTAACGTTGCATCAACTTTAAAAAAAATTTAAATTAAGTATAAGAAATATTTCTATTATAGTTAATATTACTATAGAGTATGTATCTTCAGAAATTCAGTTTTACTTGAAACAGAAAATCCTCACAAACTTTTAAGTAAACGCAGATAAAAATCAAAACAATGTTTTGAATTTCAAATAAAAAAAACTGAAGATATTTCACATCTAAGCACAGTCGAATATTTACAACAACAACAACAAAAGACATCATATGACAAAAATGTATTCAAAGATTGAGTTAAACACTTATTTACATTTACACTTATTACATACATACATACATACATAAAATCAATTTGCAGATATGTATGTATTATAGCATTGCACAGATACATCTGTTTGCACTAGTTTTGCGTGTTTTTTGGTTCTGGTATGAACAAATATGTTATTTATCGTTGTCTGTTACTAGTTGTAAATGTTGATTTTTTAAGCAATTATTGTATGGTTGGGCAATGAGCAAATGAAAACAACACATTTTTTTTTGTTTTTCTAAGGCAAATAAGATACATAAAACTGCTTTTACCGTAAGTGCCTTATGATGTGTTGAGAAAAAATATCCATAGCTGATGAATGAATGAATGAAAGCAAAATTGCACATACTCATGTAAGTAAATGATACATGTACATGAAACACATGCATGTGTAATTACTCTCAGAGCAAAATTGTCTCTCTCTCTGTATACTTGGCTGCGCCACAAAAAAATATAACTAACGTCCGCATATACATCTGCACATCATGTATTTGTTTCAATAGTGGTTTTTTCATATATTTGTATTACAATATGTATTTTTGAGCAAAAACAGATCAAACAGTTGCTCAGCAGCAATACAATAAGCAATTGTTATTTGTTTTCAATTGTATTGTAATTTGGAAAAGCACGCACACACAATAACTCTTATACTAGTTCTGTCGCTCACACTACAATTATATGGTACATACCATGGTATATTTGTTTTGGCTATACAAACGAGTATACAAATGCAACCCTTTAGTATGTATACGTATCAAATTTCTTATCAATGCTCAAATATATATTGGATCTTAATCACACTTACATATCTGCATCATGAAGATATATGAAGCGTCGTTTAGTCAAAGCACAATGCAAAGATAAATAATCCATACACTCAGGGAAAATCTGCAGCTTAAAAATATGAATGCGTCACATTAATTCAATAATTTTCAATACAATAGAAAATATATATTGTTGTTTGGCCTTCGAGAGTTTTTCGTCTCGTTCGCACTGGTTGACTGATCTGCCACGGATAACCGTATAATCTTGCGGTTTTTTGTGGAATTTATTTAACAACCACGTTTCTACTTCCTATGTGAAGGCATAAGTCGTGTACATTCAGTCACAAAAACTTTTAAAATACTGATAATACCATCTTGGGCATATGGTCTAGTTACTCCGCCCATACTTGTGCAAAACCATATTATACAAAATTACTTAGTATAATATGTACTAAATAAATAAATGAATACATTGAGATACCTACAAACTAATGATTTTAATAAATGAATACTGTAAATTAATATTTTTCCATATTGAAATAAGAAATTTCAAATAAACCTTCGTTAATGTTTCTTATTAATTCAAAGAAGGCGGATGTAGTTAAATAAACATAATCTGTAATACATATAAACAAATTTCACACAGGCATGAGAAAATATAAAGCAACCGTGAGCATAAAAACATAGTAGGATTAGGATTAGTTCAGATATATGATAGTATTTTATAGTACCAAATGTCGATATTGAAAACAATTTATTTCTACCTACATATAAATACCAGCGCAAATACACACACACATATATAAGAATTCATGTAAGAAAAATCCAAGAAAATTTCAACAACACCAAAAACCCCCCCCCCCCCCCTCCCCAACAAAATCACCAGCCTAAAATTCTCCCCCAGATATACATACACAAATTCCCATGGTCATACATACATATATATACAATATACAAAATTAATCTCAACAACACAACACTCTCACCTACCCTAAATTACGGATTGTCTTAAACTCCTACAGACATAAATATATAGACACATAGATTCTCACGGCTACATAATACAAGAACACCTCATTCCTAATAAATCACAATCATCTTAAATTCTTACAGAAATACATACATATGTACATACTCATAACCAATTTACTTCAACAACATCCTCACCCACCTCAAATCACGATCAGCCTTAAATTCCCACAGCCTAGCCTTACCTACATTAGCATTAGAAAAAATAACTTTCACGTTTTCCCGTCGGTATTAGGAAAAATCATTTTCCCGTCGGCATTTTAAAAAACTAGTCATGTTTTGCCGTCGGCATTAGGAAAAATCACTAAATGATTTTCTGTCAACATTAGGTAAAACCATTTGCATGATTTTCCTCGTCGGCATATGTATACACACATAAAAACCGCCAAACTATGAACCGCCTTAATACATTCACACAAAATATTCCACACACAAATTTCCACGGACAGGCAGCCAGACCGACAGACAGAAAGACATACACTTAATGTAAACAAAAATTCCTAATGTAAACAAAAAACATCAAAGCGCCGCAGAAAACACAAATTTCCAAGAATTTTAAAATTTTCAAATTTTAATTACCGAAATTTAACAATTTCAGCCAGAATTTAACAATTTCAGCCCACAGTTTAACAATTTCAGCCACAATTTAAGAATTTTAATTGTTACACGCCGCTATACTTTTTTTGCTGCAAATAAATTATTCTACAAAATAGGCAAAGTTTTAAGCAAAAGAACAAACAGTCAATACTGGCATGTGTTGGTGAAAGGTGCATTCCTGTGTTACGATTTTTATAAAGCTTGATTTATTCATCTTAAAACCACGTTATATTCAAATAATTTACATTTGCATCTGTTGATTAAAACTTTCAAGCCAAATCATTTTAAATTATCCTAACAATTACTTCGTCATATCATTATTCTTTATGTCTTGATTAGCTTTCCTTCCCAAATAACTACCATGCTACAAAAAAAAACATTTTTAAGTAATTTTTTTTACAACTACATACGAGTATCTATGTACATAGGTATATTTACCTCTCACGTTTATATGTACATAATATAGTGCGCTTAGTCCTAATTTACACTATGCAAGTCTTATTGCTAAGCTGAATAGTTTGTTAGGGGAGAGTGACGGGGGGAAAAGAAACGTTGCTGTTCCCCTCGTCTCTCTCTCCCTGAAACGAATCAGCTTCGCAATAAGACTTGCGTAGTGTGATTTGGGACTTAATAATGCACTTGCCAAAATGTGAATCTCTTGATCTCATCTAAAATATTTTCGTCTTCTTTTTGCATACGTTAATTGTAATCATATGCCTAAATTTTTTATTTGATTGATTTCTCATTGGAAATAAATTGCGCAGTAACTGACCTTAGTTTGTACTTAAGCTATTTACACACTTTTGGGGATTGAAAAAGTCATTCAGAAGGTTAAAGAAGAAGTGAAACCACGCATTTGAAAAGATAGAAAAAAAGAAACTAAAATTAAAGTTGAAGGCATTTTATTTAAATAAAAGAAAAAGTAAAAGTCTACTGAGCAACGATTTTAAGATATAATTTTCCTGGTTATAAATCACACGTCATTAAACCATACCCAATTATGTAAGTGTTAAAAAGGTAAAATTCAACTCTAAGATAAGGAGGCGTGTATAAGGAGTGTATAACCTCTACTAGAAGTGCACTACCAAACCTCGAGTATAGGGATGCAGGCCCTCATACATACAATTCTTTACCCCAACCTTCAAGCTGTTACTGTAAGAACACTTTACATATGTATAAAAAAAAGGTAAAAAAACCATGCAAATAAAAAATTAGAGGAAAATATAATGTACAAACGGATCTGACAAAACCCCGTCAAAGTGTAAATTGCAACAACACAAAAAAAATTTACCTTGAATGTCATACTTGCTTGTACAAAATTCGTCATAAGAATTGGAAGTTACTGTAAGCCAAACTGATCGTAAGACAAATAACGTATTAATAAATTATTTCAAAATAATTAATGTCCAATTTTCAATTCTAGTTATAAAAAAAGAGGTCCGAGTTAGTCAAAGTGTAAAGATTACTTTATTTTCTAAATATTAGTTTTGTTTTTTTAATACAAGTATTGAAATAAAATCATAAAATATTATTATAATATTTAGAAAATGGAACATATTATTTTTCTTGTAAAATTTAATAAACGAACACATTAAATTTCAATTGTCACATAAAATTACTGACATTAATTGTTGTGTGTATTAAAATATCTTTATTGTTAACTCATTTGCTATTCTACATTTATTTTCTTATTTTGGTATTATTATTATATTTCTTTTTGTAAACTCACATTTTTTTTACAATTAACAACAACTTCATCATGATGTACTCCTAAATGCTGGGCCCATCATCACTGAGACAACGTGAATTTGGAACGTGCAGATAAATGATTTTGTGAGTAACAATATATAATTAATTTCTTTTTTCATCTATTCTTTTTAATCATAACAATATTATTGATAACCAATTACATATATAAGTATATACGTAAATTGTATTTCTCATACGTTTCGTTTTTAGTTCGTTCCCCATACGTGATTATCATTTAGTTTTAATGTCAGTTCTTTTTTTTCTCTTAATATCACTTGTTCAATCTCAGATATATTAATAATAAAATTTATGACTAAATTGTTTTTTTGAAATCAAGCGCTAACTTTATTTATTCAAATGGGAAGGATATCGAACACAAGTATAGATATGTTTAAGTAAAGATATTATTAAAACTTTTTTTTTTGGGACAGATTTAAAAATAAGGATAACGTATCTGTCAAGGTGTTTTTATAAAAGGGCGGGAAAAATGTACCCTACGTGGCATATAACCTTGCCATCGTTTGTTGTTTCACTATATGCATATACATATGTATCTGTACATATTAATAAGTGTAGGGTAGAAGGGGACCATTCGCCACTTTTTTCTAAGCAGCGGTCCTGTCAAAACCTTAACTGATATTTCTAATTTTTATGTTGCTTTAAATGCTTATATGTTTTTGCTTTAATTTGAGTTCTTTTGATTCCGACTACTCGTCATTTTATATTTATATATTTTTTTGCAAAACCCCTAAATTGTCCAAAACGGCGATACTACCCCACCCATGGGGTCAATTCGCCAAAGGGGTGGGGCACAAACGTCAGGAATAAAATAAAACAACAATTTGTCAACATACCACCAATTTAAATTGCTTTCAAACAAAAGAAAAAAAACATAATTAATTTTAATTACACGCAAAACAACAGTAAAAAAATTAATTTAAGGAAAGTCACGAAATTACTTTTTTGATTTCTTGGTCAAAGGATTGTCACTTAACATTGCATTGGGACCAGAAAAACAATCCGATCGGCTCATAGCCGGCTCAAAAGCCGCCGCCGGCATTCAATGTAACTTCAAGCCGCCGCCAATGCAAGCGGCTAGCCTTGGTTCAAAATTGCAGCCGGCTAATTGGAGACTGGCGAATGAGCCCCACGGGGAGTTTTATAATTTAAAGAATATTATTTTTCACTTAAAATTAATTCATTGAGAAAACTTACCCAAATTATTGTTCACTACTGTCAACAGTATAACACTTAAAAATAACTTTTTCGAATACCAAAAACTTAAAAACTAGTTTCAAAAATACTTTGAGCAAAATATTTTTGCGAGATTCAGAAAAATAACTTATCAAGTCTCACGCTGAAAATATGAGAGATGAGACTGCAAAAGTTTGAGGGATGGAAGAAATTGATAAACAAAGCAAATATTGGTTAGAACATCAAAAACGATTACTTCATTTTTAAAATAATTGGTCATGTCAGATGTGCCCCTATTGCGAATGGTCCCCCTTCTACCCTATTAGATTTCTGAAAAAATTTTTTTCTTTTCTCCAATATAATTTTGCACACTCTGTGGTATTTTATAGGCATGATTAGAGTGTGTTATATGTCCACGCGATTTGGTACACGGGTACACCAATACAGCAAATTCAATATTCTACACCGATTTTTATTATTTATGGTGATCGCATAACATATATGGCGCCCAACGAAAAGTTGTTTTTTTAAACAATGCATTATATAATTTTCTTTTCGAATGCTAATTTCTATTTATTAGTCATAGTTCTTTTACGTTTTATATGAACACAGAATCTGTTTGCAATTATTAGAAATTATGTAAATCGGTAGGAAATAATAACAGAAGGAGTATGCTATAGGAAATCAATACTGGTTATAGAACTCTTAAGTTTTCAAGACTTTTACATTTAAAACCAGTCACTTAATTTCATTTGTGAGTCATGGTTAGTGTAGGTTTTTTAAATTAACCCTGGAACTATCTGCAACAATTTGAGTTTAAGTCATATCAAAATTTTAACCAGTAAAATTATTACATAATACAAATAGTCCAAGTTCTGAATTCAAGTTTTAGTCTTGTTGCATTTTAAATATCAAATAATTGTTTTTATACGTATGTACATATGTATATGCTTCTTATGCATACTAATAAAAGTCATTATCATTAAAGGCCAATATTACATACAGAAAAATTTAATGTTGCGTATTAACATTTTACAGAGGAAACAACAAAAAATCAAACAAAAATTTTGCTTAAACAGTCTGTTTAGTCGAAGTATATCATTCCCATTGATTTGAGAATTTAATTTAAAAAAATTTATTTAAAATAATTTATTTTACTCTTGATTGTATATACATTAATTTTTTTAAGCCTACCGCCTAATCATTCTTTTATATAAAGAAAAGAAAAATAACATTTCAATTCGCATATATATTTTTTTTATTTCTTATCTATTATTTTTTTTGTCATAAATCAGTCTGGTTGACATATCTAAAATACTTAATTTGCAATTTTTTTCGGGATGAACACTAGAAATACATCGCGAGGAAATCCAAGTATTTCTAGTAATCGTGGAAAAGGCAGAAAAGTCTCTTTAGCATCTCGAAACAACATTTCTATTGAACTACAAGATCCGATTCCTAATAAATCTAGACCATTAGTGGTACATTCCCCAGCGAATAAAAGAATGGACCAAGCAACATCGATTGAAAAAAATCAAAGCTCAAACAGTTTAAATTTGCCTACCTCCATGTCATTGGAACCAAAATTAGTAGAGGAAAATCAAAATTCCAATAATTTGCCTCGTGCTCCTTCACTATTTCCAGAAATAGAATTATTAGATAATCAAGAACTTTCAGCCAGTGCATAAGCATTTATTCCAATTAGTAGCAGGATGTCGGGAAGTGGGCCGAATCTCATACCGAATTCGCAATATGAACTGCCTAGTAGGCAAAACGCCATCACCTCGGCTAGTAATAACGTGAATTTTGATTCATTGATTGCCATAATGGAACAGTCTATGAATAACACTAGAGCGGAATTTCGGCGAGAGTTTAGCTCTTTGCGAAATAGTATTTCTCAAATTGGCTCTGATAACCGAGCAAATTTACTTAGGCCACAGGTGTTATATGAGAATTTAGATAGTAACCAATCGTCTCACAACAGAGGAAACATAAATGTATCTGACAGTAACGTTAGATTGGAAAAGTGGAAAATCTCATATGATGGACTTAGTTCGGTTTCGGATTTTCTCTTTAAGGTGGAGACCCTAACCGCCAGATTTAGGTGTTCAGAAGAACACCTAATTTCAAATTTCCATGTTTTGTTAGAAGGGAAAGCAGAAAGCTGGTATTGGCTTTCTCTAGGCAAAATAGGAATGTCACATATCCCTTGCTGCGACAAGCAATCAATAAAGAATTTGGTCATCTCGAATCAGACCATGATGTACTGTTAAAAATGTCATTACGGAAGCAACAATTAAAAGAGTCGTATGATGACTTCCACTCGACACTAATGTCACTGAATCTCAGATTGCAAAATCCATTACCAGATGTGACCCTTATAGATATAATTAAGAAAAATTTAGTTCCAAGTTTACGATTCTTACTCTTTAGTGCCGACACAAATGATGTAAACAGATTTCGGGATATGGCTTGAAAAGCAGAAAAAGTAATAAGGGACACTAAATTTTCAAGCCCTACACCATTTTCACGAAATGTTTCCGAAATCGAGGCACCATTACCTGATGAAGATGATATCCAAGTCCTAGATCCGCAAATTGAAGCATTAGCTTACAGATCGAGAAGACAAAATTCTGATTATTCCAATATTCAATGCTGGAATTGCTCCTTGTACGGACATTCGTACATTTATTGTTCAGAAGGCATCAAGCAGCCATTTTGCTTCAAATGCGGCAACAAAGGTGTTTTGACTCCAACATGTCCTAATGACCACAAGCAGGGAAACAAAAAATGGGCGAACTGGCCATCGGGGACACTCGTCCATTCCACAAGCCCCCGCAGTCAAATTAGATTCAAAAGATATCAACAATTCTTTTAATTACATTGAAGATACCACAAAACCAATATTTTATACAACTTCAACACAGACAGAACCGTATGACAACCATGCCCCTACAATCTGTTTTGTTCGTGAGCCAACAAATGTTAAGAGTCCAAGTTTAAAAATCAAGAAATGTAGAAATCGATTTAAGATGCGTAAACACTTTAGAAAAATTTTGGAATCTACCTTTATTCATGGATATGATGACAGACCTTTTGCAAAAGTAAAAGTTTTCGATCAAGACTTAATAGGCTTGCTCGATTCTGAGGCAAATGTGTCAGTCCTGGGAAAAAATTGCATTGAATTACTAAAAGCCTTGAATGTGTCATATAAGCATATAAAGTGCTCATTAAAACAGCCAGTGACGCAAACCAAAAAGCTATTGGTTTTTGTACCTTACCAATATTCTTCAAAGGAATTACTCGAAGTTTAAACTTCTATTTAGTTCCATCACTGGGTCAAGAAGCATATTTTGGAATCGACTTTTGGCGCGAATTTGCCTTGGCGCCAAAAATAGTTCCTTTGAAGTCTTCGTATATTGCTGAATTGTCTTGTGTTTCTGCTGATAGCTTCCATAATCTTTCTATTTCTATTTTCTATTGGAAAAGTCAATTCAAGAATTTCCGGCATTTGAAAAACTTGGATTAGGATGCACAGATCTCTTAGAGCATCACATTGATACGGGTGAAGCAAACCCAATCAAAAGTAGGCACTATCCTCTGTCACCACCTAGACAAGAAGAAGCATTTAGAGAGATTGATAGGTTACTAAGTATGGGAGTTATATGTAGAAGAGTCGAATTCGTCTTGGTGCTCTCCAGCCGTATTGGTCAGAAAACCTGGCAAGGTGAGATTGTGTATAGACTTCAGAAAACTGAACTCAGTTACAAAAGAAATATTCTTACCCCCTACCGCATATAAACGGCTTATTGAGTAGGCTTAAGGATACATTCTTCATAAGCGGGATTGATTTAAAGGACGCTTTTCTGCAAATTAGGCTCACACAATCGTCCAAGGAGAAAACAGCATTTGTTATTCCGGGAAAACCCTTATATCACTATAAGTACATGCCTTTCGGGCTTTGCAATGGACCACAGACTATGAGTCGTCTCATGGACAAGGTCATCTCGTCGCGTATGAGAGAAAATGTTTTTTTTACTAATTATTAATTAATTTTGTTCAGCTTGAGGTCTGGTTATAAAATTAAAAACAGGTTATAGTTATATTTTAATTATAATTTCATTTTTGTTTTTTATTTTTCCCAATATTTCGATCAACGCCGTTGATCATCTTCAGGGGCTCTAAAATATATGTACATAAAAACACAAATAGAAATATTATAATAACAACCTTAATTAATATTATTGCACAAATTAAGCTATAATTACATTTTCAAAAACAAATGGTGTAATTTATTAATTTTAAAGTTTTAAAAGCTTTACTTCGAACGTCTCGTCTCTTTTGTAAACAGAACTTTAATGATGTTTTGGCCTGTGTTTTTGTATTGTGTTTCTATAAATCTGCGCGCATTTTTCTACATCGCTCTTATAATTTAATCTCTTGTCAGGTGGTACATCAATAATGTGAAGCATTTCAAGAGTATATCTCTTTTTGTAGTTGTTTTCTGTTGTTAACACTTTAATATTACCGAAATTTGGTTTGTGACCAGTTACAGCACAGTGGGCCGCAAGTGCGGTTTTTTGGTTTAAAGGTTTGTGTTTAGATTTTAAGTCCGACTAATGTGAAGAAATTCTGGTTTTTAATTTTGTTTTTGTTGTTTGAGCATATATTGGATCCGTCACCATCGCATTGAACGAATTAGCCTTCAAAAGTTTCAATACAATCAGCAAATTATTTAGTAAAACAAAATCAAAATTGACAAACGATGAAAAGTCGAACATTGTGTACCAAATTAACTGCGATTTTAGCGCGCAGATTTATAGAAACACAATACAAAAACACAGGCCAAAACATCATTAAAGTTCTGTTTACAAAAGAGACGAGACGTTCGAAGTAAAGCTTTTAAAGCTTTAAAATTAATAAATTACACTATTTGTTTTTGAAAATGTAATTATAGCTTAATTTGTGCAATAATATTAATTAAGGTTGTTATTATAATATTTCTATTTGTGTTTTTATGTACATATATTTTAGATCCCCTGAAGATGATCAACGGCGTTGATCGAAATATTGGGAAAAATAAAAAACAAAAATGAAATTATAATTAAAATATAACTATAACCTGTTTTTAATTTTATAACCAGACCTCAAGCTGAACAAAATTAATTAATAATTAGAAAATGTTTTTATATACTTGTGCTAATTACTTATTTGTAGCCCAGATTTTGAATCGCATATGAAACTTTTATCTCAAGTTGCCAACTGTTTAAAAACCGCCAAGCTTACTATAAACGTGGGAAAAAGCAAATTTTGTCAAAAGGAAATTCGATATTTAGGGTATATAATAGGGAATAGTAGATTAGTAATGGGGACCTGAGTCCTGTTTTGGGAATTCAAAACCGGGAAAAACTAAAAACGATGGCAACCCTGTTACAAATTGGGGGATTTTTGGGGATTTTCATGCTGATATGGTGTGTGTGTGTGTGTGAGTTTGATTCTTTGGCCATGTGTATGTATGTATACTTGTGTGAACAGCTTTTGTTGTTATTGTAGAGAAACGTTGTGCTTACAGTGCATGGATGTATGTACGTGTGGGATGTGTATGTGTGTGTTTGAGTCTAATTCTTTGGTTGTGTGTGCATGTATATGAGGGTGTTTGTATGTATGTATGGATGTGTGCGTGTGTGTGTGTGTGTGATTGTTATTTGATAGACTTATGGTTGCTGTTTTGAGTTATAGTTGGTATGCTTATGTAGGGTTATTGTATGTATGCATTTATGTTTGTGATCTCTGGGGGGGAAATAATCTAATAGCTGCAGAGAGTGGCAACCCTGTTGCGAATGGAAGTCGTTAGGGAATGTATTAGGTAATGTATGTATATGTTGTTGGATTAATGTATGTGATCTTATCTATTTTTGCTTTGAAGAATGTCATTGCTTGTGTGAGTTACATCAACACTTTTTCATACATATTTACAAATGCATGTATATATGTTTTTAAGGCTATTGACGTTGCTATTATGGAGATAGAAAATATTGTGTCGGCATAGGTTTCATATATGTTCAAGTGAATTTCAGATGTTAAATGTTTTGAATCCGATCAGGTTGATAAGAAGAGCTTTTCAATAGGGGTAGTGATATCTTTATTTCGGTATATTTTACTTTAATGTAACAATTATAAGAAATAGCTTTTGGAGAAATACTGCAAAAACTTATAGAAGCACCTACTTTCACGTGTCCCGATTTTTCTAGTACCTTTATATTGCAAACTGATGCTAGCGATTTTGTTCTGGGTGTTGCTGTGTATATGAATTTCATCATATATCGTAATACCAACAGAGAATTGTGGAAATGTGTGTGTGTGTGTGTGAATATGTGTTTATGTGTGCGTGTGTGTAAGTGTGTGTGTGTGTGTATGAATTTCATCATATGTCGTAATAAATTAGGCTTGATGACTACTACGCGATTCTCATATAAAGTATATAAGTAGAAGAAATAATGTAGATTGTCATCAGTCTGCTTTGATATCTCAACAAGTAACAACCTATTTTCCCAACAAAAATTTCTAAAGTGTTTGAAATCCAAAAACTATAAAAGTGCTAGAACTTAACTACTGTTTGTTAAACAAGTTTATAGTGCATAAAAATAATTAAATAAATTGTTTATAACTGAAATAAATTGTTTATAAATAAAATAATTAAATAAATTGTTTATAAATATAATAATTAAATTAATTAATAAACGAATAAATAATTAAATAAAATGAACACTACAAGTTGTACCATCTGCAATAAAGTCTTTCTGACTCAAACAAAACTAAATCAGCATATTGAAACGCACTCATATGCTAACCAATCGAAGGCTATGGTTGGAACTAGTAAGCGAAATCTTCAAAACAAATATTGTGAGGATTGTGATGAGATGATCCCATCAAATGGTTATATGGCTCATGTCAGAACCACAAAACATAAAAACAGTTGTCAACAAGAACAGATTGGAGATTTTCTCACAAAAAGAGCAAGCAACTTCAATGGGAGGATCGAGACATATATTGTCCTAAACAAAAATGTGGGTGTCTTGTTTCCGGAGGAGTTTCTGAAATCTGCCAAGAGCTCCATAGTACAACAAATCAATGAACGTAGTAGGATACATACTACATTTAAATTTAATATGGAGCTCACATGTGATTATATGAAGATGGTGAATGATGAGATTAATGTTTCCCAACTTGTTCATATTTCGAAAATGATGATGGTTACTTTATCTGATGACATAGAGGATATGTACAAGAAACAAACCGAGGAGTTAAGAACCAAAATGGAAGAATTTCAAGAGAGGGATAGCGGATGGACTCTGATTTCAATAAATACCCTTGAAGTCAATATAAACAAGGCGTCCATAATAAGAGGATCGAACTTTATCCCTCTCCCAAAAAATATAGCAGCAAAACATGCATGCATAAATGTCGAGAACTCTGATGTTTACTGCTTTAAATGGTGTCTCATTGCGGCTTTGAATGTAAACAGTGGTCTGAGTCCTAAACAACGGAAAAACTGTAGAAATTACAATATTGCAAACATTTCTGATGAGAATATTAATATAGGGGGAATTGTATTAAATTTTAAAGACCTAGAGTTTCCACTTCCATTGAAGCAGATACAAAAATTTGAAAGTCAAAATTATGTGAGCATCAATGTATTTGGTCACAATGGAACATCGCTTATAGGACCATACTACATAACAAAAGGAGAAAAACATGTTCATATTAATCTCTTATTGCTCCAGTCCAATGAAAACTTCCACTATGTACTCATCAATGATATATCAAAGTAAGTTTCATTTCTGCATTTAAGCGAAATATGTTTTCATATCTATTTAAACAGTTACTTATTATTGTTATATTAATTTACATACTATTTTATTTTCTATATTTTCTTCAGACTTCTTCGTTCCAACATGACGGCACACAGAAGTAAGATTCTGATATGCAACACCTGCCTATATTATACACATGATGATTATGTGTATAGTCATCACAAAAACGTTTGCGGCAAAAAAGTCATCAGAATGCCAGAAAATGGATCTATCATCAAGTTTACGAAGAACTACAAACAGTTAAATGTACCATTTGTAATATACGCAGACTTTGAGTCCATTTTAGAAAAAGTCAATGATCCTGTGAGTAAAAGCACTACAAATGTACAGAAACACCATGCATGTGCATTCGGGTATTTAATTAATTGTAGTTTTAAGAGAGAAAATAATTTATATAGGAATTATTTTGGTGAAGATTCGGCAAATGTATTTATCAAAAAAATAGTTGAAGATTGTACAGATATTTATCTAAATTATTTACTTAAAGTTAAGAAAATGTTCATAACCCCAATAGAAATAGCTCAATATAATAATGCAAAAAATTGTCATATATGTAAGAAAATATTAAATAAGGATAAAGTTAGAGATCATTGTCATCTTACGGGCAATTATCGTGGGGCAGCTCATAGCGAATGTAATTTGAATTATAAAACACCTCAGTTTATACCGGTTATCATGCATAATCTTTCTGCATATGATATACATCTATTTTTCAAAGAACTTTCTACTATAAAATATTCCACAATAAAAGTGATTCCCCAGAACACAGAGCGTTATATCTCTCTTTCAATTTTCATCAGATTAGATGAAAAATATGGATTCGAAATAAGATTTATAGACTCGTTTAGATTTATGGCTTCGAGCTTAGATATTTTAGTGAAAAATCTTGATAATAATGATTTCAATACTATTCGATCATGTTTCGTTGATGAAGCTCAGTTCAACCTGATAAGAAGAAAGGGTGTATTTCCGTACTCTTACATGGATTCCATGACTAAGTTTAAGGAAACTAAGCTCCCTAGTAGAGACGAGTTCTTCAATATTCTAACGAATGAAGAATGTGATGTAGTCGAGTATGAACATGCTCAAAAAATATGGAGAGAGTTTAACTGTAAAACCCTCCTTGACTACACTGAACTCTACTTAAAGACAGATGTTCTACTTCTAACTGACGTGTTTGAAAATTTTAGGAAAATTTGTAGAGATATATATGATTTAGACCCCTGCCACTATTATACAGCACCAGGATTATCTTGGGATGCAATGTTGAAAACCACAGAAGTTTCACTGGAACAGTTTACTGATTCCGAAATGTATATGTTTATGCAAAACGGAATTAGAGGTGGACTAGTTCAATGCTCGCAAAGATATTCCAAAGCAAATAACAAATATTTGGAAGATTTTGATGCATCAAAACCATCAGAATTTCTTGTATATTTAGACGCTAACAATTTGTATGGTTGGGCGATGTCGGAATATCTACCTTGCGGTGAATTTGAGTGGATATGTGATACTGATTTTGATGTTAAAAAAATTTCTGATACTGCAGAGTATGGGTACATTTTGGAAGTGGATATAGAGTACCCCGATTCAGTGCATGATCTTCATAATGATTTGCCATTTTGTCCTCAAAATAAGACAGTGGGGGGATCCAAAATCAAAAAATTAGTTGCAGACTTACACTCAAAAACAAATTACACCATACACTATAGAGTTTTAAAACAAGCCATTTCAAATGGCATCATTTTAAAACAAATCCATAGAATACTCAGATTTAAGCAATCCCCATGGCTTAAAAAATATATTGACTTAAACACATTTCATAGGACAAATGCTAAAAATAATTTTGAAAAAGATTTCTTCAAACTTTTAAACAATGCTGTTTACGGGAAGACAATGGAAAACATTGAAAAACGTAGGGACATTAGAATCACTTCATCTTGGGAAACAACAAATAGGAATCAATTAGGTCTCAGAGCATTAATTGCGAAACCAAATTTTAAGCAGTTGACAAAATTTTCTGATGATATGTATGCGGTAGAGTTAGAAAAAATGGAATCACTATATGATAAACCCATATATGTTCGTTTTACAGTACTGGAGTTATCCAAGTGGAGAATGTATGACTTCCATTATGGCTTCATGAAGCCTAAATTTGGAGACAACATTTCTATCAACTATATGGATACTGACTCATTTATTTATTCAATTAAAACTGATGATTTTTACGATGACATCCGTAATGACATTAGTTTGAATTTTGATACGTCAGAATATCCTATAGATAATCAATTTCGTTTGCCGCTACTAAATAAGAAGGTTTTAGGAATGATGAAAGATGAAAACCATGGGGATATAATGACAGAGTTTGTTGGTTTAAGAGCAAAAATGTATTCTCTGTCGACTCTTCGCTCGGAAGCTGTTAAAAAATCAAAAGGGATCAAAAAGTCTGTAATTAAAAAGTTGTCCATTAATGATTACAAAAGTTGCTTATTCGAATCCAAAATCATCTCGGATGAAATGTTTATGTTTAGATCTAAAACACATCAACTATATACACAAAAACTGCATAAAATAGCACTTAGCTTTTCTGATGATAAAAGAAATATAATGAAAGATAAAATAAAAACGCGTGCTTGGGGACATTACATAGACCGAAATAATGATGCAATGGATGTAGAATAGAATGATTCCTACTAAATTGTATGTAAGATGTCAATGAAAATTTAATTTTGTACTAATTGTATTTATTTATTAATGTATTTCTTTAATTATTTATTAATTTATTTATTATTCACTTATTTGTTTATTAATTAATTTATGTATTTATTATTTATTTGCTTATTAATTTATTAATTAGTTTATTCCTTTATTTCTTTATTAATTTACTTATTTATTAATTTATTTATTGTTTATATATTTGTTTATAAATTTGTCTATTAATTTTAGTATTTTATTCACACAAAAGTATGTAAAAATTTAATGCTTTAAAGCTTTTGTCTTTTTACCTATACCTAAGTTACCTTTAAATAAAAATTAAATATTAGATTAATGATCTTTTTTTTATATCTGTATATTTTTATTTATAAATATAGTTAAATTTGTATTGGTACTAAGATTTGTAAGAAAAAATGTTAAATAAAATATGGAAAAAATAATAATATATATAAATGGTTTTTATTTCAACTTAAATTTACTTAATAGAAATTTTAACTACAAATGTCCACATCATTATATTTTGTTTCTTTATGGGTTTTACTTAAAAAATTTTTTCTTTCATGCGAATTCTTGTTTTTTCTTGTTTCATATCGCTTAAACATGCACAGTCTTGTTATCTTTGAAAGGTTCTGCACAAAACAAATCGAATTTCACAATATTATGAAATTCCATTATATTTCATTATGTATTTTCTTATCGACACCAACTGCTTTAACACCATCTCATTTACGTTTGCTAACAGCAAATAGTACAATAGGTGTCAGCTATTAGATCAGCTATTAGACCAGCTTATTAGCACCTGGTCTGTTTTTCAGATCAGCTTTTCAGGAGCTGGTCTGGTTTTCAGATCAGCTTTTCAGGACCTGGTCTGGTTTTCAGATCAGCTTATCAGGACCTGGTCTGGTTTTCAGATCAGCTTTTCAGGACCTGGTCTGGTTTTCAGATCAGCTTTTCAGGACCTGGTCTGGTTTTCAGATCAGCTTTTCAGGACCTGGTCTGGTTTTCAGATCAGCTATTCAGGACCTGGTCTGGTTTTCAGATCAGCTTTTCAGGACCTGGTCTGGTTTTCAGATCAGCTTTTCAGGACCTGGTCTGGTTTTCAGATCAGGCTATCAGGACCTGATCTGGTTTTCAGGTCAGCTTATTAGGAGCTGGTCTGATTTTCAGGTCAGCTTATTAGGAGCAGGTCTGGTTTTCAGGTCAGATGAAATAACTAAAGTCTATCTTTTATTAGCAGTATTTTTTTTTGCTATAACGAAAATCGTTTAATTCAATATATTTACTTATAATCAAAAATCCATATTTATCCTTCCAACACTCTACAAATTTTTTAAAACTTGTCAAAATTCATATTACTGCCAACATGAACCTTGTAAACATGATTCATATTTTTCTCATCTTACTTAAACATTATAATTACATATGCATTGTCTCTTATTAAATGCTTATAGCCATATTCATAAAAATTTTAAACAGCATTTCAAATGTTCTTTGAGCAAAATTCGCTAAAATTGTATTCATAATAGAATATTAGCTTAAAAACGTTTTTTAACTTGCGTAAATCAACAAATCTTATAAATTAAATGCACCCATACTTAAAATAATTTTGAACTGACGTCGTTCTAGTTTTGCTTCTTGTTTATTTATATTTTTAACTTTGTCTGTATGTATGTATGTATGCCTGTATTAAGAATTATGCTTATGTTTGGCACAAGAAGAATGAGTCATCATTCTTCTGTCGCCCCATACAAAAATATACACGTACACGTACATATGTATGTATATTATTCTGCTTTCCACATGCAACATCAGCAAATATCATAATTGAAATGTATTAAGCTTCATTACCAGAAAAAAATAAATGTATAATAACCCATTCTTTTAATTATGAAATTATGTAATTTCTTTAACTATTCATATTTGTAGTAGTATATAGATAATTTTAGTATAAATATTTATATGTTTTTAAACCTCAGATAGTAGTAGGGAACTGGGCATCCGGCCCCAATTAAAATTGTTAAATTGTTGGTGAAATTGTTAAATTTGGGTAATTAAAATTTGAAAATTTTAAAATTCTTGAAATTTGATACCTACGAGGGTGGTTCAATAAGTCCTTTAAATATTTTTCGAGGGTGATTCAATAAGTCACTCTTATTTTTTTTTTTAACATAAGGAGTTTTTGTTTACATTAAGTGTATGTCTGTCTCTCTCTCTCTCTGTCTGTCTGCATGACCGTGGAAATTTGAGTCTTTCAGTGATTTGGGTTGTGTAATAATTTCTGGGTGTCCTTTGTCGGGGTTATGGGTAATTAAACTTAAAAATTTTAATCTACGCCGGATGCCCAGTTCACTACTACTATCTGAGGTTTAAAAACATATAAATATTTATACTAAAATTATCTATATACTACTACAAATATGAATAGTTAAAGAAATTACATAATTTCATAATTAAAAGAATGGGTTATTATACATTTATTTTTTTCTGGTAATGAAGCTTAATACATTTCAATTATGATATTTGCTGATGTTGCATGTGGGAAGCAGAATAATATACATACATATGTACGTGTACGTGTATATTTTTGTATGGGGCGACAGAAGAATGATGACTCATTCTACTTGTGCCAAACATAAGCATAATTCTTAGTACATGCATACATACATACATACAGACAAAGCAAAACTAGAACGACGCCAGCTCAAAATTATTTTAAGTATGGGTGCATTTAAATTATAAGATTTGTTGATTTACGCAAGTTAAAAAATGTTTTTAAGCTAATATTCTATTATGAATACAATTTTAACGAATTTTGCTCAAACAACATTTGAAATGCTGTTTAAAATTTTTATGAATATGACTATAAGCATTTAATAAGAGACAATGCAAATGTAATTATAATGTTTAAGTAAGATGAGAAAAATATGAAGCATGTTTACAAGGTTCATGTTGGCAGTAATATGAATTTTGACAAGTTTTAAAAAATTTGTAGAGTATTGGAAGGATAAATATCGATTTTTGATTATAAGCAAATATATCGCATTAAACGATTTTCGTTATAGAAAAAAAAATACTGCTAATAAAAGATAGACTTTAGTTATTTCATCTGACCTGAAAACCAGACCAGCTCCTAATAAGCTGACTTGAAAATCAGACCAGCTCCTAAATAGGCTGACCTGAAAATCAGACCAGCTCCTGATAAGCTGATCTGAAAACCAGACCAGGTCCTGATAGCCTGATCTGAAAATGAGACCAGGTCCTGATAAGCTGATCTGAAAACCAGACCAGGTCCTGAAAAGCTGATCTGAAAACCAGACCAGGTCCTGATAAGCTGATCTGAAAACCAGACCAGGTCCTGATAAGCTGATCTAAAAACCAGACCAGGTCCTGAAAAGCTGATCTGAAAACCAGACCAGGTCCTGAAAAGCTGATCTGAAAACCAGACCAGGTCCTGAAAAGCTGATCTGAAAACCAGACCAGGTCCTGATAAGCTGATCTGAAAACCAGACCAGGTCCTGAAAAGCTGATCTGAAAACCAAACCAGGTCCTGAAAAGCTGATCTGAAAACCAGACCAGGTCCTGAAAAGCTGATCTGAAAACCAGACCAGGTCCTGATAAGCTGATCTGAAAACCAGACCAGGTCCTGAAAAGCTGATCTGAAAACCAGACCAGGTCCTGAAAAGCTGATCTGAAAACCAGACCAGGTCCTGATAAGCTGATCTGAAACCCAGACCAGGTCCTGAAAAGCTGATCTGAAAACCAGACCAGGTCCTGAAAAGCTGATCTGAAAAACAGACCAGGTGCTAATAAGCTGATCTAATAGCTGATAAGCTGATCTAATAGCTAACACCTATTGTACTATTTGCTGTTAGCAAACGTAAATGAGATGGTGTTAAAGCAGTTGGTGTCGATAAGAAAATACCTAATGAAATATAATGGAATTTCATAATATTGTGAAATTCGATTTGTTTTGTGCAGAACCTTTCAAAGATAACAAGACTGTGCATGTTTAAGCGATATGAAACAAGAAAAAACAAGAATTCGCATGAAAGAAAAAATTTTTTAAGTAAAACCCATAAAGAAACAAAATATAATGATGTGGACATTTGTAGTTAAAATTTCTATTAAGTAAATTTAAGTTGAAATAAAAACCATTTATATATATTATTATTTTTTCCATATTTTATTTAAAATTTTTTCTTAAAAATCTTAGTACCAATACAAATTTAACTATATTTATAAATAAAAATATACAGATATAAAAAGAAAAAAGATCATTAATCTAATATTTAATTTTTATTTAAAGGTAACTTAGGTATAGGTAAAAAGACAAAAGCTTTAAAGCATTAAATTTTTACATACTTTTGTGTGAATAAAATACTAAAATTAATAGATAAATTTATAAACAAATATATAAACAATAAATAAATTAATAAATAAGTAAATTAATAAAGAAATAAAGGAATAAACTAATTAATAAATTAATAAGCAAATAAATAATAAATACATAAATTAATTAATAAACAAATAAGTGAATAATAAATA
The DNA here is from genome assembly GCA_949987645.1 of Tachina grossa. Taxonomy (NCBI): domain Eukaryota; kingdom Metazoa; phylum Arthropoda; class Insecta; order Diptera; family Tachinidae; genus Tachina; species Tachina grossa. The sequence continues at coordinate 96,039,222 of OX465274.1, forward strand.
AATTAATAAATAATTAAAGAAATACATTAATAAATAAATACAATTAGTACAAAATTAAATTTTCATTGACATCTTACATGCAATTTAGTAGGAATCATTCTATTCTACATCCATTGCATCATTATTTCGGTCTATGTAATGTCCCCAAGCACGCGTTTTTATTTTATCTTTCATTATATTTCTTTTATCATCAGAAAAGCTAAGTGCTATTTTATGCAGTTTTTGTGTATATAGTTGATGTGTTTTAGATCTAAACATAAACATTTCATCCGAGATGATTTTGGATTCGAATAAGCAACTTTTGTAATCATTAATGGACAACTTTTTAATTACAGACTTTTTGATCCCTTTTGATTTTTTAACAGCTTCCGAGCGAAGAGTCGACAGAGAATACATTTTTGCTCTTAAACCAACAAACTCTGTCATTATATCCCCATGGTTTTCATCTTTCATCATTCCTAAAACCTTCTTATTTAGTAGCGGCAAACGAAATTGATTATCTATAGGATATTCTGACGTATCAAAATTCAAACTAATGTCATTACGGATGTCATCGTAAAAATCATCAGTTTTAATTGAATAAATAAATGAGTCAGTATCCATATAGTTGATAGAAATGTTGTCTCCAAATTTAGGCTTCATGAAGCCATAATGGAAGTCATACATTCTCCACTTGGATAACTCCAGTACTGTAAAACGAACATATATGGGTTTATCATATAGTGATTCCATTTTTTCTAACTCTACCGCATACATATCATCAGAAAATTTTGTCAACTGCTTAAAATTTGGTTTCGCAATTAATGCTCTGAGACCTAATTGATTCCTATTTGTTGTTTCCCAAGATGAAGTGATTCTAATGTCCCTACGTTTTTCAATGTTTTCCATTGTCTTCCCGTAAACAGCATTGTTTAAAAGTTTGAAGAAATCTTTTTCAAAATTATTTTTAGCATTTGTCCTATGAAATGTGTTTAAGTCAATATATTTTTTAAGCCATGGGGATTGCTTAAATCTGAGTATTCTATGGATTTGTTTTAAAATGATGCCATTTGAAATGGCTTGTTTTAAAACTCTATAGTGTATGGTGTAATTTGTTTTTGAGTGTAAGTCTGCAACTAATTTTTTGATTTTGGATCCCCCCACTGTCTTATTTTGAGGACAAAATGGCAAATCATTATGAAGATCATGCACTGAATCGGGGTACTCTATATCCACTTCCAAAATGTACCCATACTCTGCAGTATCAGAAATTTTTTTAACATCAAAATCAGTATCACATATCCACTCAAATTCACCGCAAGGTAGATATTCCGACATCGCCCAACCATACAAATTGTTAGCGTCTAAATATACAAGAAATTCTGATGGTTTTGATGCATCAAAATCTTCCAAATATTTGTTATTTGCTTTGGAATATCTTTGCGAGCATTGAACTAGTCCACCTCTAATTCCGTTTTGCATAAACATATACATTTCGGAATCAGTAAACTGTTCCAGTGAAACTTCTGTGGTTTTCAACATTGCATCCCAAGATAATCCTGGTGCTGTATAATAGTGGCAGGGGTCTAAATCATATATATCTCTACAAATTTTCCTAAAATTTTCAAACACGTCAGTTAGAAGTAGAACATCTGTCTTTAAGTAGAGTTCAGTGTAGTCAAGGAGGGTTTTACAGTTAAACTCTCTCCATATTTTTTGAGCATGTTCATACTCGACTACATCACATTCTTCATTCGTTAGAATATTGAAGAACTCGTCTCTACTAGGGAGCTTAGTTTCCTTAAACTTAGTCATGGAATCCATGTAAGAGTACGGAAATACACCCTTTCTTCTTATCAGGTTGAACTGAGCTTCATCAACGAAACATGATCGAATAGTATTGAAATCATTATTATCAAGATTTTTCACTAAAATATCTAAGCTCGAAGCCATAAATCTAAACGAGTCTATAAATCTTATTTCGAATCCATATTTTTCATCTAATCTGATGAAAATTGAAAGAGAGATATAACGCTCTGTGTTCTGGGGAATCACTTTTATTGTGGAATATTTTATAGTAGAAAGTTCTTTGAAAAATAGATGTATATCATATGCAGAAAGATTATGCATGATAACCGGTATAAACTGAGGTGTTTTATAATTCAAATTACATTCGCTATGAGCTGCCCCACGATAATTGCCCGTAAGATGACAATGATCTCTAACTTTATCCTTATTTAATATTTTCTTACATATATGACAATTTTTTGCATTATTATATTGAGCTATTTCTATTGGGGTTATGAACATTTTCTTAACTTTAAGTAAATAATTTAGATAAATATCTGTACAATCTTCAACTATTTTTTTGATAAATACATTTGCCGAATCTTCACCAAAATAATTCCTATATAAATTATTTTCTCTCTTAAAACTACAATTAATTAAATACCCGAATGCACATGCATGGTGTTTCTGTACATTTGTAGTGCTTTTACTCACAGGATCATTGACTTTTTCTAAAATGGACTCAAAGTCTGCGTATATTACAAATGGTACATTTAACTGTTTGTAGTTCTTCGTAAACTTGATGATAGATCCATTTTCTGGCATTCTGATGACTTTTTTGCCGCAAACGTTTTTGTGATGACTATACACATAATCATCATGTGTATAATATAGGCAGGTGTTGCATATCAGAATCTTACTTCTGTGTGCCGTCATGTTGGAACGAAGAAGTCTGAAGAAAATATAGAAAATAAAATAGTATGTAAATTAATATAACAATAATAAGTAACTGTTTAAATAGATATGAAAACATATTTCGCTTAAATGCAGAAATGAAACTTACTTTGATATATCATTGATGAGTACATAGTGGAAGTTTTCATTGGACTGGAGCAATAAGAGATTAATATGAACATGTTTTTCTCCTTTTGTTATGTAGTATGGTCCTATAAGCGATGTTCCATTGTGACCAAATACATTGATGCTCACATAATTTTGACTTTCAAATTTTTGTATCTGCTTCAATGGAAGTGGAAACTCTAGGTCTTTAAAATTTAATACAATTCCCCCTATATTAATATTCTCATCAGAAATGTTTGCAATATTGTAATTTCTACAGTTTTTCCGTTGTTTAGGACTCAGACCACTGTTTACATTCAAAGCCGCAATGAGACACCATTTAAAGCAGTAAACATCAGAGTTCTCGACATTTATGCATGCATGTTTTGCTGCTATATTTTTTGGGAGAGGGATAAAGTTCGATCCTCTTATTATGGACGCCTTGTTTATATTGACTTCAAGGGTATTTATTGAAATCAGAGTCCATCCGCTATCCCTCTCTTGAAATTCTTCCATTTTGGTTCTTAACTCCTCGGTTTGTTTCTTGTACATATCCTCTATGTCATCAGATAAAGTAACCATCATCATTTTCGAAATATGAACAAGTTGGGAAACATTAATCTCATCATTCACCATCTTCATATAATCACATGTGAGCTCCATATTAAATTTAAATGTAGTATGTATCCTACTACGTTCATTGATTTCTTGTACTATGGAGCTCTTGGCAGATTTCAGAAACTCCTCCGGAAACAAGACACCCACATTTTTGTTTAGGACAATATATGTCTCGATCCTCCCATTGAAGTTGCTTGCTCTTTTTGTGAGAAAATCTCCAATCTGTTCTTGTTGACAACTGTTTTTATGTTTTGTGGTTCTGACATGAGCCATATAACCATTTGATGGGATCATCTCATCACAATCCTCACAATATTTGTTTTGAAGATTTCGCTTACTAGTTCCAACCATAGCCTTCGATTGGTTAGCATATGAGTGCGTTTCAATATGCTGATTTAGTTTTGTTTGAGTCAGAAAGACTTTATTGCAGATGGTACAACTTGTAGTGTTCATTTTATTTAATTATTTATTCGTTTATTAATTAATTTAATTATTATATTTATAAACAATTTATTTAATTATTTTATTTATAAACAATTTATTTCAGTTATAAACAATTTATTTAATTATTTTTATGCACTATAAACTTGTTTAACAAACAGTAGTTAAGTTCTAGCACTTTTATAGTTTTTGGATTTCAAACACTTTAGAAATTTTTGTTGGGAAAATAGGTTGTTACTTGTTGAGATATCAAAGCAGACTGATGACAATCTACATTATTTCTTCTACTTATATACTTTATATGAGAATCGCGTAGTAGTCATCAAGCCTAATTTATTACGACATATGATGAAATTCATACACACACACACACACTTACACACACGCACACATAAACACATATTCACACACACACACACACATTTCCACAATTCTCTGTTGGTATTACGATATATGATGAAATTCATATACACAGCAACACCCAGAACAAAATCGCTAGCATCAGTTTGCAATATAAAGGTACTAGAAAAATCGGGACACGTGAAAGTAGGTGCTTCTATAAGTTTTTGCAGTATTTCTCCAAAAGCTATTTCTTATAATTGTTACATTAAAGTAAAATATACCGAAATAAAGATATCACTACCCCTATTGAAAAGCTCTTCTTATCAACCTGATCGGATTCAAAACATTTAACATCTGAAATTCACTTGAACATATATGAAACCTATGCCGACACAATATTTTCTATCTCCATAATAGCAACGTCAATAGCCTTAAAAACATATATACATGCATTTGTAAATATGTATGAAAAAGTGTTGATGTAACTCACACAAGCAATGACATTCTTCAAAGCAAAAATAGATAAGATCACATACATTAATCCAACAACATATACATACATTACCTAATACATTCCCTAACGACTTCCATTCGCAACAGGGTTGCCACTCTCTGCAGCTATTAGATTATTTCCCCCCCAGAGATCACAAACATAAATGCATACATACAATAACCCTACATAAGCATACCAACTATAACTCAAAACAGCAACCATAAGTCTATCAAATAACAATCACACACACACACACGCACACATCCATACATACATACAAACACCCTCATATACATGCACACACAACCAAAGAATTAGACTCACACACACACATACACATCCCACACGTACATACATCCATGCACTGTAAGCACAACGTTTCTCTACAATAACAACAAAAGCTGTTCACACAAGTATACATACATACACATGGCCAAAGAATCAAACTCACACACACACACACACCATATCAGCATGAAAATCCCCAATTTGTAACAGGGTTGCCATCGTTTTTAGTTTTTCCCGGTTTTGAATTCCCAAAACAGGACTCAGGTCCCCATTACTAATCTACTGGGAATGGTTGCCTTAAAGTAGACCCTGAGAAGGTTACATCAATTGTTGAATTTCCCTTCCCAAAGACTCCAAAACAAGTGCGTAGGTTCATCAGCATGACCAATTGGTATAGATTTTTTATTAAAAATTTTTCCGACCTTGCCAGACCGCTTACCGATTGCTTAAAAAATTTATTAAACCCTTCCATTTAACTGAAGCTGCAAGATCAGCCTTTGAAAAACTTAAGCTTGCCTTGTGCTCAGCTCCGGTATTGGCTCAACCTAGCTTTAAAAAAGAGTTTATTATTCAGTGCGATGCATCTAAGGTTGGCGTGGGTGGAGTTCTATTCCAACATGATGAAGAGGGTAGTGAGCATCCTATATCGTACGTTTCTCAAAAGCTAAACAAAGCACAGAGTAATTACACTGTTACTGAGCTGGAATGTCTGGCAGCTATAGTTTGTGTAAAAAAATTTCGTCCTTATATAGACGGATTGCCTTTCCGAATTTTAACGGATCACTCATCCTTAAAGTGGCTCATGTCACAAAAAGACTTGAGTGGACATTTAGCTCGATGGAGTCTTCAATTACAAAGGTATGATTTTGCTATTGAGCATAGAAAAGATAATCTTAATATAGTGCCTGATTGTCTGTCTAGACTGGACGTCGATGAAATGTGCTTATCGAAAATGTGGCATGAAATAGACCTACTATCTCCGGAATTCAATGATAAAGAATACAATGAGCTCAGAAGAACTGTTGTGGCCAATAAGGAAGCGTTGCCAAATATTCAAATATTTGATAACCTCGTTTATAAACGAGTCAAATTTAGAGACGGAAATGAAGATCAAGAGGCGGAACTGTGGCGGCTGTCGGTTCCAAAATCCCTGTCTCAAAATATTATAAGATCAGCTCATGACGCAGATACAGCATACCATGGAGGGTTTCTGAAAACTTTAAGTAGGATTCGGCAAAAATATTTTTGGCCTACGATGGTGCAAGATACTAGATCATTTGTTATTAATTGCGATATTTGTAAATGTGTTAAATCAACAAATAAAATTTCAAGACCTTTAATGGGGGATTAAATTTTAACGAACAGACCTTTTGAAAGGATTTATTGCAATTTTCTCGGTCCTTACCCGTTAACGAAGGCTAAAAATTCAATGATTTTTATTTGTTTGGACCATATGACGAAATATGTGTTCTTAAAGCCCCTTAAGGCAGCCACATCTTCAAATGTAATTCTTTTCCTTCAAAATGAATTGTTCCCAATATTTGGCGTTCAAGATGCATTCATACCGACAATGGTAAGCAGTTTGTTTCGAAAGAAATTACAGATTTTTTTAGATTATATGAAATAAGGCAAGTAACAACTGGACGTTATGCACCTCACTCAAACGCATCGGAGCGAGCAAATCGCGAGATTGTGACCAAAATAAGATGTTTTTTGATGGATCAGAAAGATCATGGGGACTGGGATAGGTATATACCTCAAATACTAACCATTCTAAGAAGCGATTATCATTTCGCTATCAACTGCTCCCCATATTATGCGACGTTTGGGCAAAACATGGTTTTGCATGGTTCATCGTATAAAATATTGGAAAGTCTTCGATGCATATCTGGTGAAGACATAAATATACAAAATAACGTTGAGAAACTAACGAAAATTACGGAAAGAATTAAACAACATTTAAATATTGCACATGAAAAGACAACTAAAACCTATAATCTGCGAAGCAGACCAATAGATTTTCAAGTAGGACAAATCGTGTATAGAAAAAACCATGTCCTTAGTAACATGTCCAAACGTATAAATCGCAAGTTTTTACCAAACCCAGTAAAAAAAGACACTCCAAAAAAGTCATGAAAATGTGGAGTTTGCAGTCTGGAAGCAGTTCAAATTTCGATCCGATCTAATGATTTTTACATAGGGTTGTCATTGCAAGAAGTTCTCTTTTTCGATGCCTAGTCACCGAATTAGAAGGGATTTTAAGAAAAATTTCCTTTTTTGTGCACTAATATTTTCATCTAGAAAAAATTTTAAAAAGTTACAATTCGTTTCTTTTTATACGAATTTAAACGCGAAACAGTGTTTTCATGTAAATTTAAGCAAATAACTTCTAAATATTAGGCCAAAATTAGTTCATAAATTTATTTTAAAAAATCGATTTTTTGAACATTTTGGTGAGTATTTACTAAAACTTTGGAAAAATTACAAGGTTTTGTGTGATTAAAATAAACTTCTACTTGGTTTTCTGCTAACTATCGGCGAATTAAAAATATCGATTTTTTGGAAGCAATGAAAATGTGGTTCCTTCAGAATGACTTCCATTTTTTTTTTACTGGGAAGTTCATCAAATGTAAAATTAAGGAGAAAGTTGGAAAAAATCTTTATGGAATAGAAGATTTAAAGGGGAATTTTATTGGTAAATATCATGCACATGATTTAAAAACCTAAAGCTTTGCCCGGCTTGACGTGGGTCGTGCCACACTGTTTAATACATGCATATAGCGACACGATTATGAAATAAATTACGCTAAATAATAAAAATGTATACGTTCGGCAAAAAAAATCTTTTCCTGTTCCTCCTTAATTTGGGGAATTTTCGGATTGAATCAGTTTTGTTACGATATTTATAAAGTTTGATTTATTCATCTTAAAACCACGTTATATTCAAATAATTTACATTTGCATCTGTTGATTAAAACTTTCAAGCCAAATCATTCTAAATTATCCTAACAATTACTTCGTCACATCATTATTCTTTATGTCTTGATTAGCTTTCCTTCCCAAATAACTACCATGCTACACAAAAAAACATTTTTAAGTAATTTTTTTTTCACAACTACATACGAGTATCTATGTAGGTATATTTAACTCTCACGTTTATATGTACATAATATAGTGCGCTTAATAATACACTTGCCAAAATGTGAATCTCTTGATCTCATGTAAAATATTTTCGTCTTTTTTTTGCATACGTTAATTGTAATCATATGCCTAATTTTTTTATCTGATTGATTTCTCATTGGAATTAAATTGCGCAGTAACTGAACTTAGTTCGTGCTTAAGCTATTTACACACTTTTGGGTATTAAAAAAGTCACTCAGAAGGTTAAAGAACAAGTGAAACCACGCATTTGAAAAGATAGGAAAAAAGAAACTAAAATTAAAGTTGAAGGCATTTTATTTAAATAAAATAAAAAGTAAAAGTCTACTAAGCAACGATTTTAAGATATAATTTTCCTGGTTATAAATCACACGTCATTAAACCATACCCAATTATGTAAGTGTTAAAAAGGTAAAATTCAACTCTAAGATAAGGAGGCTAAAGATAAGGGCGCATTTGTATAACCTCTATTAGAATTGCACTACCAAACCTCGAGTATAGGGATGCAGGCCCTCATACATACAATTCTATACCCCAACCTTCAAGCTGTTACTGTAAGAACACTTTACATATGTATAAAAAAAGGTAACAAAACCATGCAAATAAAAAATTAAAGAAAAATATAATGTACAAACGGATCTGACAAAACACCGTCAAAGTGTAAATTGCAACAACTACACAAAAAACATTTACCTTGAATGTCATACTTGCTTGTACAAAATTCGTCATAAGTATTGGAAGTTACTGTAAGCCAAACTGATCGTAAGACAAATAACGTATTAATAAATTATTTCAAAATAATTAATGCCCAATTTTTATTAGTTTTGTTTTTTTAATACAAGTATTGAAATAAAATCATAAAATATTATTATAATATTTAGAAAATGGAACACATTATTTTTCTTGTAAAATTACAATTAAATTTTTTCACATAAGTTCTAAATTTAATAAACCAACACATTAAATTTCAATTGTCACATAAAATTACTGACATTAATTGTTGTGTGTATTAAAATATCTTTATTGTTAACTCATTTGCTATTCTACATTTATTTTCTTATTTTGGTATTATTATTATATTTTTTTTTTTGTAAACTCACATTTTTTTTACAATTAACAACAACTTCATCATGATGTACTCCTAAATGCTGGGCCCATCATCACTGAGACAACATGAATTTGGAACGTGCAGATAAATGATTTTGTGAGTAACAATATATAAATAATTTCTTTTTTCATCTATTCTTTTTAATCATAACAATATTATTGATAACCAATTACATATATAAGTATATACGTAAATTGTATTTCTCATACGTTTCGTTTTTAGTTCGTTCCCCATACGTGATTATCATTTAGTTTTAATGCCAGTTCTTTTTTTCTCTCTTAATATCACTTGTTCAACCTCAGATATATTTATAATAAAATTTATGACTAAATTGTTTTTTTTTTGAAATGAAGCGCTAACTTTATTTATTCAAATGGGAAGGATATCGAAGACAAGTATAGATATGTTTAAGTAAAGATATTATTAAAACTTTTTTTTGGACAGTTTTAAGGATAACGTATCTGTCAAGGTGTTTTTATAAAAGGGCGGGAAAAAGGTACCCTACGTGGCATATAACCTTGCCATCGTTTGTTGTTTCACTATATGCATATACATATCGCTCATTTGCTTCAATAGTGGCATAACTCAAAAAATGAGTTTTTTGAGTTAATAATGCAGAAAGATGCGGCAATTTGTATTTTATCTTGTGTAAAAATTTCATATAAATAACTTATACCATCACCTCCTGAGAGAAGAATTTTTTTTCATTTCTCCATTGAGTTGTATGCAAAATAAAAACTTAAAACATGTTTTCTGCAAAACTGGTTTTTTTGAGTTGTGCCACTATTGAAGTAAATGAGCGATATGTATCTGTACATATTAATAAGTGTATTAAGATTTCTGAAAAAAAATTTTTCTTTTCTCCAATATAATTTTGCACACTCTGTGGTATTTTATAGGCATAATTAGAGTGTGTTATATGTCCACGTGATTTGGTACACGGGTTGAGAACTAAATCTATCAAAGAGCTAGCTGGAAGATCTCATTCATGCCACTTAACGACGTTTGACCAATACAGCACATTCAATATTCTACACCGATTTTTATTATTTATGGTAGTCGCGTAACACCTGGCTAGCTCTATCAGGGGATAAGTTTCTTGACCTTTATTCTTAGCGTGTGAACATAAAACTAGACTTTCCATGCCCTGCAAATCCAGAGTCTAGAAAATAAAGAAACGGAACAGACTATTTTCTTGGTACTAAAACGATCTTGACTTAATGCTAGGACAGATTTTTCCGACGCATAAATTCACATTGCCCTAGTATGATGGTCTCTTATACGCTCTTATGTGATCACCTAACATTCCTCAAAAAATCTTAACACATCATTTTGAATCAATTCAGTGTTTATTAAAAGGATGAAAATTTTGTTTTTATGCTTTTAAAAATATACCCCCATATTTATAAAAAAATAAAATGAATTTGAAATTCATTTTAGGAAAATTTTGTATGGAAAGTTTGAAATAAAATACATTTCAAATTCGTTTAAAATTTTATGAATATGGGGGATAGGGTTTACAAATATGCATACTTAAAAGTAGTTAGTTATGAAAAAAAGGTTAGTAAAAGGTAAGTATAATTAAATATGTATATACGACCTAATACCATAAATGAATAGGAAAATTATAATTTACAATTGCTTTTAAAATATAAATTTTTGCTGTTATATTTACTCTCCAATATGTTTTAGACTGCTGGTAGTTTTCACCTTGCTGCTTCGACTAGGGTTGATATATAGATGAATTTGTTGGTTGTTGTTTAAGGAGTTCATTTAGTTTGTAGGTTTTGTTTTAAATTTTGTCGTAGTTCGTTTCTTTTGTTGTATTATTTGACAGTTTGTAGGTAAATTTGATATTTTATAGTTGTTTAGATTTTTTAATAGTTATTAGATTTAGTTTTAAGAGTTTTCAATTTCTTTAGTCCTAACACTTTTTGTTGATTTTTATATTGTTTTATATTTGACTAGTGTTACTTGTAAAGAGTTTATATAGTTTGTTATACGTTTAATTTTTTTGTTTTCATCGGTGGAAAAAAACTGCCATCAATATGGATTTGTGGTATGGGAAATTTCCCCGTACGACTACGTTTTACATATATTGTACACGTGTTTGTTTGATGTGAGTATCATTTTTCAAAATTCTTCCTTGATCATTTTTTTCTTAAATTTATATGTAATATTTAATTTTTTTATTTTTGATAACTTAACTTATGCATAACTTGTTTTCTTTAATACAATTGTTAAAACATATCTGTTAAAAATTTTCTTTCTCATACATGTGTATGTATGTACATATGTATGTATGTGCATACATATGTAATTGACTCGATGTTGCTTACTTTGTACAGTAGTCTCACTAAGTATACGGTTTTTCCTTTTTTTCATTTCAACAGGCGCTATGTAATCAAAATTTCTTTTTCTGATTTCAAATAGGTTTATTATTACATAAATAGTTCCCAAAGACACGGTTTTTGGTTGTTTATGTTCCTCATTTTTCTTTAAATTTTTACTTTGGAAACATGAATAAATTTAGCACGTGTTTTTTTTAAATTCTTATTTTCCTTTATTTGACTGTCCTTGGATCACAAAACAGCAAATGTGAACTAACGAAGTTATCACTTGTCACCAACACCTTTTATAAAATAGGCGACAATTTGGAATATTCCAGGAAGCAGACTTCTTTTCTTAATTCTTTTAATATTGAAATATTTTCTTTTAGTTTAACAAATAGTGTTTTTCACCGCACCAACTAGAAAACATTTTCCTACACACATACATACATATAAATAACCATATGCGATTTTGTCTTTATATATTTCAGACCGTCCCGTATGCGGTTGTACTTAAATTTCGTTTATTTTCACTTTGTTACATTTTCACAGATTTTATATGTATTTGCAAATTCTAGGATTTTTTTAAATATAAAAGTTTTTTCAGGGCATTAAAACTTTTAAGAAATTTTTCCTTTTACCGAACACGTCTGTCCTTTAATACGGTTGCCAACTAATCAACTTCTGATTTTTTCGTCGCCGTTTAACAAAAGAAACTTATTGTCTTCTCTTCCTCTTCTTCCTATCCTTACGCTACCAAGTGTCGTAATTCTGTTGGCTATTCTACGTAACGGGACTATCATGCCATAATGGTTTTACTTTTTTTGTGTAAAGAGGAAGTGTGATAAAGAATAAACGAAATATTATTTTACCAGGGATGTTATATACTGTGCAAAGTTGCATTTTATGTAGTTTAACGAAATAGATCTTAGACGAAGACTTACACCGTTAAATTTGAAGTTGAAGTGAACTGAAAATTGTAGTACTAGTAAAATCCGTAACAAAACTGCTTCGTATCGAAATCTCTGATCGAAGAACGAACAGGAGGGATTTTAATAACATAGAAAATAATGGAAAGGAAATCTCAATGTTGAATTTCAGCAAAAAAAATTAAAATATTGCCCACGAAGCCGGGCAATACATGAACAGCAAAATAAATCAATCTAAATATGTAATATTTCTAGTCAAATATGTTAAGGACGAATATCGGAGGCGTGGTATTTACCTATGTATTTCCCTTGAAGGTCTTCGATATCGTAAAGAGTGTTGCCAATTTTACTTCTTATTCTGCACTTAATGTATTTTGGGAAAAATTTTGCGTTTATGCCCTTTTTAAAATCGCTCTGTGCGTGATTCTTTCGGAATACTTCCTGTCCTGAAACAAAATTTACGGGCTTACTTCTCGTATTGTATGTTCTGGTACTCTTTTTGTGAGCTGTATTCAGGCTTTTATTTTCTCCCGTATATTTTGAAGTCGGTCTGAATGTTTTACTTCCGTATCATCAGCATATTTAATTTTTCCAAAATTGCATACGAGGAGCCGTGGGAGATCATATTCTGACCGAACGCTGCGAAGTATGGTGAGCATTGTATGGATGAGTGGAAATCACTCCTCAGAATCGACAAAATTTTATATATATATATATATATATATATCTGTACCCGCCTAAATGGTCGGATTCGTTCTTTAAAAAGTATCGAATTTTATCGAAATAATCTCGATTTACCCTTTCGGAAGCATTTGCCCGTGGCGAATAAAACCCGGTTGTAATATGATTTACTCTATAGGCTAGTAAAAATTCTTTCATTTCTTTTGACGTAAACTGTTTAGCATTGTCCCAAAAATCACAATAAAGCCTCTGGAATGGCCGAAGAGTGATAAACTGATTCCCCATGGGAGGCCGTGAAGTTTTATTGTTTGATTTTATGGCTTTACAGTCGTCACAGCATTGTATATACTGTTTTATTTGACGTGTCATTCCAGGCCAGTAATATTTTTGCCTGATACGGAAAAGTGTTTTGGTGAGGCCACCGTGACATTCTTCTTCGTGAGCGGACTTGATAACGCTTTATGTTAAGCTTTTTGGTAGCCATAAGCGCCAAAAATCTGGTTCTTCTTCATTCCCAGTTCTGAATTTTACACGCTTGTAAACGAAATTGTCAGATATATGTAAATCTGGTAAGGCCTCTTCGTTTTTACGAATATTTTCCTTAGTGCATTATACTCATCATTGTCAAAATCGGGTGAGCTAGTATCTACTTCGGAGGATTGTAAATCATTCTAACTTCATCGACACCAAATCTCGAGAGAGTGTCTGGCACAACATTTAAGGATCCCTTTCTGTGTTCCATCCTAAAATCAAAATTTTGGAGCTTTAGGCTCCATCGCTCTAGCCTGCCATTTAAATCTTTTTGGCTCATAAGCCATCGAAGGCTTGAATGGTCAGTAACGATTTTAAAAGGGAGACTCTCTATGTACTGTCGAAAACGTTTGACGCAAATCACGGCTGCAAGGCACTCTAGCTCCGTGACCGTGTAGTTGCGCTGTGCCTTGTTCAATTTTTGGGACAGAAACGCGATTGGCCTATCCCTACCTTGCTCATCAACCTGGTATAACACTCCACCTATTCCTATGCGTGATGCGTCTCACTGTATCACGAACTTCTTAGTGAAATCTGGCTGTGCCAACACAGGTGCACTTGAAAGAGCTGATTTTATTTTATTGAAGGATTCTATAGATTCTTGCGTGAGACGAAATGGTCTGTTTGAGGTGCGAAGGCAATTCGTGAGTGGACCTGCTAGGCCAGAAAAATTTTGGATAAACCCACTGTACCAATTTGCCATTCCCACGAATCTCCTAATCTGTCGTGGAGTCTTGGGCAAGGGAAAGTCGACTATAGCTTCTACTTTTCCCGGATCTACTTTCAAATCTCCCCTCCAACTACATATCCTAAATACTTTATTTTGCGTTGGCAAAACTTGCTTTTATTTACATTTATCGTGAGACCTGCCAATTTTAAACATTTGGCGACTTCAGACAGTAGTTCTATATGGCTATCAAACTCTGGACCGCAAACAAGAAGGTCGTCCAAGTAAATAAACACGTTCTCCCTCAACCTTGATGGAATAGCTTTGTCCATCAGACGACTCATGGTCTAGAACCATTACAAACCCCGAAAGGCATTACCCTATATTGGTAACGTAAAGAGGCCTTCTTTTCTTTTGAAGTTTCAGACAACTTGATCTGAAAGAAGACGTCTTTAAGATCAATGCCACTTATGGAATGTGTATCTTTTAATCTACTAAGTAGGTCATTGATATGTGGGAGGGGGTACGAATCCTTTTTGGTTAAAGAGTTTATTTTTCTACAGTTCAGACAGAGTCTTATCTTGCCTGGTTTCCGAACTGTGACTATAGGACTGCACCATGGTGATTTTTACTCTTCAATCACACCGAGTGCCAGTAACCTATGTAATACGCAAGGATCGTCAAATTATGCAATATAAAACGTCTTTGAAAAGAGAGTCCCTATAGCCCCTTTTTATTTTAAAACAGCTGGGGGGGGGGTCCCAGCTAAAACTTAGGCGTTCAAAAGAACTGCCAAAAGAAGTTTTGAAACTTTAAAAGAAAACAAGGCTAAAGAGCCGATTTATGTTAATCAAATTAAAGTCTGATTTTATTCTACTTATTCTTTGGCTTATATACTAATTTTGAAAATAAATCTTAACCTTTCTAACTTATTCTCAACATACAAATATTATTGTTTTCTCTTTCAATACCATGAAGGATCGTATTCACATTCTCGCTTGACCAATCATCGTGTTTTATATTTAAAATTGCACTCAAACAAAAATGTGTCACTCAAACAATTATTCATAAGCAGTTCAGCATTGCACCATGCATGCATACAATGAAAGTATAATATTATTGATACTTTATTAGTTCTTTGTTGCATTCATTGTGCAAGCATTATCAACTTGTGTGATACACTACACCCTCACCCTTAAGAAAAAAATTAGGGAGGAATTTTTCTAATCAACTTCATAGTATTGTTACAATATTTTCTTATAATTTACTTATATATATATAATTAATTTGAACATTTATAAAATAATTAATTTGAATTTTTATATAGGTATAGGTATTTTATTTTTACTTATATATTAGCGATTATATTAGGATTTGTATTCTATAATGATTTAAATGGTTTTAAATTATTATTATGGTATGTTTTATTTGTTCCCTTGTAATATATTGTGGTGTTTACACCATCCCTACTTATTATTTTTAATGGTCCTTTATATGGACTTTGATGTTTTTTCTTATCTTCTATTTTAACTAATACTAAATCTCCTACATTAAGATTAAGTCTATTTTTACTTTTATCATTATTTATTCTTTTTTCCTTAGATTTTATTAATAATTCTTTTGCCTTATTTAATACAAATTGTAATGTGACTCGTAACTCTTGTACGTCGTCGTCATAATTATATATTTTTATTTTATTATTTATGGTGTCAGATGGTAGGCTTGGTAATTTCCCATAAACTAATTCAAAAGGCGAGTAGCCTGTATCAACATGTGGTGCCGTATTGTAGGCAAAAGTGAAATATGGAATCCACTTATCCCATTCATAATCATTTGCGGTTGTTAGCAAGAATTCATTAAGAACCCTATGGTTTCTTTCTATTGAACCTAATGTTTCATGGTGGTATGGTGTTGAGAATACTTGTTTGATTTGTAATAATGAGCATATGTTTTTCATAAGTTCGTTTGTAAATTCTGTTCCTCTGTCGGATTTAAGTACTTTAAATTGACCATATTTTAAAATAAAATGTTCGACTAATGTTTTTGCTATGACAAGTGCATCTTTTGTATACATTGGTTGTGCAACGACAAATTTTGTCAGTTCGGACTGCATTGTTAAGATGTAGCGGTAGTCGTTTGATATACGAAGAGGACCAACGGTGTCAATTGAAATCACTTCAAAACTATTGTTTGGTGTTTTTGTTAGTGTGAGTGGTTCTTTTATGTGTTTTGTTTGTCACAATAAGATACAAATTGTTTTACCATCTTGTTCATGTTCTTCCAGATGTATCGTTGTTTTAATTTAATGATTGTTTTTCTTATTTCTAAGTGTCCAGCGTGGGTGGTATTGTGGAATTGCTCAATTAGTTTATATGTTAAAATGTCATCTGTTATTCTTTTTGGGGCGTTGTATATTAATATTTTCAATTGAGAACTTTTGTTGTTTATTCTTATTTTTGCATATGCTCTTTTCAATTCTTCTTTGGTATATATTTTAAATATTTTATCTTCACTTGAAAGAGCTAATTCTTTTATATTTTCTTTATTCATTTTAGATATCAGTTTACTCAGAATCGAATCTAGTTTCGCTGAGTTATTACTGAATCTTGCATGCATATTATTTTTATTCATATTTTCTGTATGTAACTTCTTCATAATCGAATCTGGTTTCGGAGAATTATCGTTACTTACTTTATTATTATTAATCGTATTTTTGGTACATAACTTCTTCATGGTCGAAACTGGTTTCGATGAATTATCATTATGTCCGAAATGCACAATATTATCTTCAATAATTATATCTTTCTCTTCTATATTTTCGCTTTTATTAAATTGTAATTTTTTATATTTTTGATGTCATTAATGGATATGCATTCCCATATTTGAAGTTGATCAGACTTCTGAGAATTACATTTTTCCATATTATTTTCTTCTACACGTGTATTATTATCTATATCATTTTCCTCTTCATTTTTCTCATTATCTATTATTTTATTTGCCTCATTAATTTCATTCTTTTTTGCATTTTTTAACTTATTTTGCATAGCCCTTGTCATTATTAATACTTTTTTTTCTTTTTCGTCATTTTCTTGTGGTATCATTTGTTTTAATATGTCTGAATCTAGTTCTATCCTAGAAAGTGCATCAGCATTTGTATTCATCTTTCCTTTTTTATAAACAATTGTGAAATCATAATCACTTAAATCAAGTCTTATTCTTGTCATTTTTGATGAAGGATTCTTGTGTGAAAATAGTGAAATTAATGGTCTGTGGTCTGTAACTACAATAAATTTTCTGCCATATAAGTAAGGTTTAAAGATATTTATGCTCCAATGAATTGCTAGAAGTTCTTTTTCAATTACTGGTTTGTTAATATCATGGTTTTGCAATGATTTACTAGCGTATGAGATTGGTAAATCTTGTCCTATTTCGCCTTGAGATAAGACTGCTCCTAACGCATAGTTTGATGCGTCAGTTGTTAAAATAAATGGTTTATCAAAATTGTAATACTGGTGGGTTCATTAATTTTTCTTTTAATTCTTCAAAAGCATGTTGGCATTGGACGGACCAAATGAATTTAGTTGATTTTTTTAATAGTGCGTTCAAATGTTTTGCAGTGTCGGCAAAGTTTGGTATGAATTTTCTGTAGTAGTTGCAGAATGCAACGAATCGTCTTACTTCGTTCGCGTTTTTCGGTACTGGATAGTTTTTGATTACTTCGTATTTGGATGGGTCTGTTTTTACTCCGTCTTTTGTTATTAAATGTCCCAAGTAAACTACTTCTGGTCTTAAGAAACAACATTTCCTTGGGTTTAGTTTTAGATTGTATTTTTGTAATCGGTCTAGTACTTTTATTAAATTTTGATTGTGATGATTTAGACTACATCCGAACGTAATTATGTCATCAACGTAAAGAAATGCTTCGGATTCTAATCCAGATAGTGCTATTGTAAGCATTCTTTGAAAACTATTTGAAGAAATTTTTAATCCGAATGGAAGTCTTTCAAATTGAAAATGGCCTTGTGGTGTAGAAAAAGCAGTTAGTGGTCTGGATTCTTTATTTAACTCAATTTGGTGAAAGGAACTGGTCATATCGAGTGTAGAAAACCATTTTGCTCTACCTAATTTGTCCAAAATGTCTTCTAATCTAGTTAAAGGAAATTTGTCATTGATAATTTTATCATTAAGTTTTCTAAAATCCACAACAAGTCTCCATTTCTTTTTATCTTCTATGTTTTTCTTTGGTACTAAAAGGAGTGGAGCATTATATGGGCTAATTGATGGTTCTATTATTTTGTCATCAAGCATTTTCTGTACTTGTTCATTTATTATTTCAGTATGTGAGTGTGGTAGTCTATAGTTTTTTATATAAACTGGTGTGTTGTCCGAGGTCGTGATTGTTTGTTTATAAAAATTTTTGACGGTTAATTTTTCGTCTTCTAAATGAAAAACATTTTGACATTGATTAAATATTCTTATTAGTTGTGCTTTTACAAATTTGTCATTATGGTCTAATTTCAGTTCATTCACTATTCTTTCAAAACGTTCGTTATTGTTCATATTATTGTAACTTAATATCTCATAATTTTTAAGTGGGTCAGTCTGGAGTTGAATGCCTTTTATTGTTACGAAGTCGTTTGTTGTGTTTAAAATTTTTATGTGTTTAAAATATTATGCCGCTTTTGGGTGCTATTGAATTACTTAAAAATATTCCCTCTTGTAATTGTTTATTAAATATGACGCAATCTTCTTTTAGTTCTAATTTTATGGCTTGAATAATTTCTGTTCTGGGTGGTATTGTTATTTGTAATGAAGAAATTGGTTTTGATTGCATGGGTAGAATTGTGGTAGACTCATTTATAAATAGAGAAATTGTAAATGTCTCGTAATCAATTTTACAAAGATATTTTTGAAGAAAATCTCTACCAATTACGCCATCTGTTTCTATAGGGAAATCTGAATTTACTAGTTGGAAAGAATGATTACATTTTTCATTTGATAAGGAGAGTTCAAGTTCTATTGTGCCTAAAGAGTATATTTCTTCCTTTGTGATTCCAGTCAGTTTACATTTTTGTTCTGGGTTAAATTGTTCACCTTTAAAGTCTTTACACATACGACAAAGTGATATGTCAGCGCCTGTGTCGATAAGGAATGTCAATATTCTATTCTTGTATTTTGTGTTTATAAAATTTGTTCTGTTTTCACATATCCTATGTATTCTTAATTCTGGCTTTCCGGAATAGTTATGTATTCCGGGCCTACTTCGTTTCCCGAACTTTGTATGGTGTGTACATACTTGTTGTTGTTTCTGTTGGTGTAATCTTGGTTATTGTTAAAGTTTCTTCTGTAATTGTTGTTATTCCTATTGTTACTTTGATTATTTCTATTATTGAAATTATTTCTATTATTGTTGAAATTATTGTTTCTAGAGAAATTGTTGTTTCTTGGTGAGTTATTGTTACTATTGCCATAATTGTTATTTCTTGTGTAACTATTTCTGTTTAAGTTTTGTTTGTTATAAGAACTGTTATTATTGTAGTTAGTAAATGTGTTATTATTTCTGTTGTGATTTTGTGATTGATACTGTTGTTTCTCTTTTCTGATATGTAGAATTGCATTATTAGTTACCTTCTTTTCATTTTCAAGTTCACTTGCAAGTTCTGATGCTTCTTGCAATGTGGTTGGTCGCGACGCGTATATGGTCGATTTAAAGTCTTCATTTTGTCCCTTTTTGAAAGTATCTAGGGCTAATTTATTATTTAATTTAACTATGATATTCTTTTCTGCTACTGTCGCAGTATTTCATAGTTCTTCTATCCCTAACTTATTTAGGCTATCTATTATATATAATATTTTGTCTTTAAACGAATTAACTGACATTTTTCCTTGGAACAATGTACTAAGCTTGTTTTGCAATTCTGGTATTGTTTTAGTGGTTTTGTATCTTTTTTCTAACAATTCTTTTAATGCTTCAAAGTTTTCTGGTTTGATGTAACTTCCTATCGCTTTTCTAACGTTAGATGTTAGTTTAGCATAATAAATGTATTGAAGAAAATCTGCTTTAGCTGTTGCTGATAATGATTTGTTTATCAGCTCCGCTGTTATTAACTTTCTAGTTCTACGAAATTACCAGCAAACAATGGTAAAGCTTTTGAAACGGTTTCTAAGCTAAATGATGCCATTGTGGTATTTTGTTGTTCTAATTCTTTTTGATTTTCTAATAATAATTCTTTAATTCTTGCATAAGTGCTATGAAATTCTATCTTTAGAGAAGATAATTTTTCTTCGTTTTCTTCTTCGAGGGTATTTGATTGAAAATCTTCTTTTATTTTTTCTATCGCTTCTAATTTGCTTTTAACTGTCTTCTCTGTGTAAGTTCTGCTTGGATTTTTCCTTAGAATCTTTAGTATTTCGTTTAAATCGAAAATATTTTTCTCCATTTAAATTATTTATTATCATTTACAATTACAAATATGAACATTTTTATTTATTTATTTTTTTTTAAACTTCTGTAATAGCATTATCTGTGTTAAGTATTTTTTTGTGTTTGTGAACATAATTTTTGAAATAGGTATTAATTTTATGAGCCATATATAATATTAATGCTATTATGATTAAAGTTATAATATACTCTGGTATAATATTGGTAGTATTTTTTCCTTCACCGTTGTTTACACTATTTTCTTGGATTTCCACCTTGCTCTGTGGTTTTCCCATTTTGTTTTTTATTTTATTGCCCCAAATGGGTCCTACCATTTGTATGTATGTATTTATAGAAATTTTTGTTTGTATTTTTATTTTAATTGTTTTTGTATTTAAGCTTTTTTATTATATTTTTTATATTAATTTTACATTCTACTGTGGTCGCCAATGTTAAGTCTTTGTACAGTAATGCTAGTTCCTTCCGCTTCTGGAATTTCTTGCCAGCCCTTTTTTTTTTGGTTTTGGTTTGGGAGTTGGTGTGTCCTTTCTTTTGTTGGTTCGTCTCTTATACTCTTCTATAGTAATTGCTTTAGGACCTGCTGTACGGGGAAGTGGTGTGTATACTGGAGTCGATTCTAGTGTGTTCGATAAGTTTGCAGGCTCGTATTCTTTGCATTTGTTTTCTTCAATGTACCGTTCCCAACGGGTAATGATTTCATCTATATCAGCTTCCGTCATCAGGAATTGTACCACCAGGTTTTCTTTCTTCGACTGGGCCAAGGATCAGATGTTTTCAGGATCGAATGTGGTCAGGATCGCCATGTAATACATAAGGATCGTCAAATTATGCAATATAAAACGTCTTTGAAAAGGGAGTCCCTATAGCCCCTTTTTATTTTAAAACAGCTGGGGGGTCCCAGCTAAAACTTAGGCGTTCAAAAGAACTGCCAAAAGAAGTTTTGAAACTTTAAAAGAAAACAAGGCTAAAGAGCCGATTTATGTTAATCAAATTAAAGTCTGATTTTATTCTACTTATTCCTTGGCTTATATACTAATTTTGAAAATAAATGTTAACCTTTCTAACTTATTCTAAACATACAAATATTATTGTTTTCTCTTTCAATACCATGAAGGATCGTATACACATTCTCGCTTGACCAATCATCGTGTTTTATATTTAAAATTGCACTCAAACAAAAATGTGTCACTCAAACAATTATTCATAAGCAGTTTAGCATTGCACCATGCATGCATACAATGAAAGTAATGTTATTGATACTTTATTGCATTCATTGTGTAAGCATTATCAACTTGTGTGATACACTACACCTATCAAACTCATCATAAACCTCAGCTTGTCTAGGTGGAGAAAGTGGATAGTGCCTGCACTTCACCGGTGTAGCATCGCCTGTATCTATATGGTGCTCTATCAGTTGTGTGCAGCCTAGCCCTATCTTTTCGTAGGAGAGGAAATCTGAAAGTCTAAGTCTATATTTTTGTTCAAGATTGAGAACGTGAAAGTCTAACTTGGAGTCGTAGTCTAGTTCTACGCTGGATATGATATGAGGTGCTAGCTCAAAAGCTTTCCAAAAATTTACGCCAAGATATCAGTGTAGTGATAGTGTAGGCACTATGTAAAAGACTATTGGTTTTGTGACACCCATATGTGTCACTGGAAGTGAACAATATCCTACAATTTCAGTTCTCGATCCAGACCTTACTTTTCTCAACTGAATGTCGTTCTTATCAACAAATTCTAAACTGCCTTTTCCCAGAACGGATACGTTTGCCTCCGAGTCTAAAAGTTATAATATTTCATGATTTAAAATCGAGATTTTCGCAAATCTCATCTGCACTAGATAGTACTGTTGCATCAATTACATGTCTAAAGGTTTTTCTTTTTCGGTATCGAGATCTGCATTTTTGAATATTTCGTGAAGTTATGAATTGAATAGGTTTATCTTTGGCCTGAAGTTTGTTTTGGCTGTGGTTATATAAGAAATTATTGAGTATGTCTGAGTTTGTTTGTTTCTGTGGGACATGAGGAGAAACCCCCTGTGAGGGTTTAACCGCAATGTTAATTGCATCGTCGGGATTTAGTTCAGAGAACGAGAATCCCCGATAGCCTGCTCGCTCTGGTGCTTGTTTTCCGTATGTTTGCTACATTTCGGTGTAGTAACATTCCTTTTCCCACATTTATAGCAAAAAATATGTCGAGTTTCATCTGGGCAGTAAATGTAACTGTGTGCCAATTGGATACAGTTTCAACATTTTATTTTCGAATAATCCCCTTTCACATATGATCGCGTTGCTCTGAGAGCCTCTATTTGTGGATCCGGTTTCTCGTCTGATTCTGATTTTGATTCTATAGGGGTATTATCAAGAGAAATTTCGTTGATACGACGTGGTTTATTTAAGGGATTCGTTGAAGTTTTACTTTCCTGCAGAATCTTTTCGGATTTTCTTACTAATAATCGAAGTTCGCCTAAGTCCCTAGTGTTAGCAATAAAAATCATAATTCGCAATTCAGGGTTAACGTTTTTCTTAATGACTTCAATTAGGGAAATATCTGATATTGGATCTCGAAGCCTTGAGTTCATTTGCACAATATATGCATGAAAATCGTCATAAGTTTCTTTTGGAAGTTGTTTTAGCGTTGAAATTTTCAGCAAGATTTCATTTTCAGTTTCCTGAGTGCCAAATTCTTCAATAATAGCTGACTTCAAAAGTGTATAACTTGCCCTTGGATATTGTTTTATAAACATCCAATACCATGTTTCGGCCTTTTGTGTGAGAAACATGTGGAAATTGGTCATTAAATGTTCTAGCGGGCACTGAGAACGTTCAGTGAGAGTATATATTTTAAATAAAAAATCGTTTACGTTGCCCTCGCCACTATTAACAACCTTCCAATCTTTCAGCCTAACGGATTAAGCTGACGAAGTGTTTGAAAGCGAATTGTTTTGATAAATACCGACGATGCAGGGGAGGCTGCGTCATTATGAGGCCAACCCCAAGACTCTCTAACCGCGTTAAGCTCCTGCCTAAATTCCTCCCGCATTGCTCTCATAGTTTCACGCATATATGTGGTCAGTGTTTCCATAGAATTTACTTCTGTGGTTTCTTTACACCCTGCTGCAGCCGAAGGGCCGGCTTCAGAATTGTCGTTACGCGATGCCATTAAAGACCTATTACTTAAATTTTCTTGACTACCCACAATATCTTGGTCCCTTATTGAATCTTCCATATATTACGTGCCTAACTCCTGCAACGAGTTGTCTAATCGCTCTGTTTTTGAGTTATTCACTATTACCAGAATTTCTTCGCTTTGATCGTATGATTCTAGAGATCCTGAAACTGGGGACGATCTTATTGCCTTAATAGAAGTGCTAGAATTAGTCCCTGCTAAACTGGTATTGCTAGTTGGTACTCTCTTTGCTGTATTTCCACCTGTAATATGCGCTCGCGGTTTCAAAGTAGTTTTGCCTCTCCCTCTTCCAGGAGTTAAAGTCGAGTTTGAATTACGATTGGGAGGTACAGTGCTTTGTGATTTTGAGCGTGTGTTAAGTTTGTGCATACTGCACTCAAGCACAAATCAAAGAAATTTAGAACTTTGCAAAAATGTCGCAGAGTTTATCGAATTACGCGTAATCAAATCCGAATTACCGCATTTATTGGTAACGCTATCTAAAACGCTAATTTATTTTCTGAATTATAAAAAAAACCCGATCAGTGTCTTTGGAAATATTTCAAAAGAAGAAAAATATGTGATTTGTATATACATAGGTGCATACCAATTTTATGAGTTAGAAGAAAAATTTTGATTACATATAAAATAATTAATAAGGCTTAAAATATTTATTGATGCTTAGTATATATTTCAAAAAAAAAGTTTATATATTGCAATCAAAAAAATTTACATACCGATGAATGTTAGGCAATCACACGATACGCCAAAAAACCCATCGTATAATCCATAAGAGCCATTACTACCGCATTGTGTGAAATATTTTCAGTGTTTTACTTGGCTGATCAATTTAAATAAATAAAAGAAATTAAATGATGACTCAAGTAATATGCTACACTTTCACAATAAAAACAAATTTTAGTACCATTATCCTGCACAATCTAGTGTATAAGTTATACGCATTGCATGTATTCAGTCTAACTATGTTTCGCAACATGTCCACCATATATACATAGTCGAACACTGACTTAAACAATTTAACACTAAATACATATTGCTGTAGTAAAAATAAAATTTTATAGCAACAAACAACTGAACAATTCGTTATCGTCAGCCTGGACTTATAAAAATTCCAAATTAATAAAGCAATATTGGTGGTGTTACTAATACAGCTTAAAAGCTTATATTTCCATTACGTCGTTGTACTTCATATAGCAATTGATTCCAGCATTATGCAAACAGCCAAAGAATCAAGACTTATATAAAGCATAAACATCAGTAATGGAGTCGTTCCTGATGTTATTTGGCTATCTAAACTTTTAGAAAGCTTTCTATTCGACCGTCCTGATAGGATTGGCTTTTCGTTGGGCGCCATTTATGTTACACGCCGCTATAATTTTTTTTTGCTGCAAATAAATTATTCTACAAAATAGGCAGAATTTTAAGCAAAAGAACAAACAGTCAATACTGGCATGGTTTGGTGAAAGGTGCATTCCTGGCTAGCTCTATCAGGGGATAAGTTTCTTGACCCTTATTCTTAGCGAGTGAACATAAAACTAGACTCTCCATGCCCTGAAAATCTTGAGTCTAGAAAATAAAGAAACAGAACAGACTATTTTCTTGGTACTAAAACGATCTTGACTTAATGCTAGGACAGATTTTTTCGAGGCATAAATTCACATTGCTCTAGTATGATGGTCTCTTATACGCTCTTATGTGATCACTTAACATTCCTCAAAAAAAATCTTAACACATCATTTTGAATTCAATTCAGTGTTTATTGAAAGGATGAAAATTTTGTGTTTTTGCTTTTAACAATACAGGGTTTACATATTTTTTTTAATGCATGTATTTATTTATTGTATCTTCAAATATGAACTAACAATAAGTATTCAAATCTTAAATCTAGAATATAATTTTTAGGCCCGACCACTGTCGGACATAAACTTAGTGATAGTTATAAATAATACATAAGTACTGATAATCAAAAAGGAAAAAAAAAAGTATTTTCAAGTAGTCCCATCTGGAGTGTTGAGTAAAAGAGCCCTTGTGTCCCTCCTTTTTAGGCGGATGTGTCCAGTAAAGTTCAAAATATTACGAACAAGCGGATTAGGATGTGACGAGTTTTGTTAAATATTTGCCTGCGTACTTTGCAATTTCTTCAATCACTAGTGGCATATTCAAATCACGATGTATATTTGAATTTTTGATGTACCATGGAGCCGAAGTTATCATACGTAAAATTTAGTTTTTCCTTCGTTGGATTCTCTCGAAATTGGAAGCTAAAGCAGTGCCCCATAGTTGAATTCCGTAGCACCATATATGTTTCAAAAGTGACTTGTATATCAAAAGTTTGCAATCTAGGCTGAGAGTTGAATTTCTGCCAATCAGCCAATGTACTTGAGCTAATTTTAGTTTCATTTGTGTTAGCTTAGAATCAATGTGTTTTTTCCATTTAAGCCGTTGATCAAGGTATATACCAAGGTATTTTACATGTGAATATTGAGGAACAATTTGATTATTGCTTGTAATGGGGGGACAAGTATCTTTTCGTAGAGTAAATGTTTCCTGCGCACACTTCTGCTCATATACTTTAATTCTCCATAGCTTTGACCATAGTTCCAGTTGGGTAATATGTTCCTAAAAATATCGGGATGTCTCGTGAGGGTTTTCGTGCATGCTAAAGAGGGCTGTATCATCGGCAATAGTAGATATATGGATTTTAGTGCTAACAGGCATATCACAAGTATAAATCAAATTAAAACCTGGTCCCAGTATACTCCCCTGTGGCACACCGGCAGAGATAGATTCGGGAACACTCATGAAGTCTCCTTCCACAACAATGAATTTCCGGGATAGAATATAACTTTCCAACAGCTTTAGAAAATTTATTGGTAGATATGTCTTCAATTTTAAAATTATGCCTTCATGCCATACTTTATCAAATGCCTGAGAAACATCAATAAGGAGAGTAGAACAATACTTCTTTTCTTCAAATGTTCTTCTTATAACTTGAACCAATCTATGCGTTTGTTCAGTGGTACTATGCTGACTTCTAAAACCAAATTGATGGTCCGGTATGCACATACTATCAGTTAGAATTGGGGACAATTTTGTCATGAGCAGCTTTTCGAAAAGCTTTGATATTGTTGATAGTAACCTTATTGGCCTGTAAGACTCAGCTTTGGTAAGATTTTTGCTCGGCTTTGGGATCATTTTGACCTTGCCAAGCTTCCAGCTGTGTGGATAATACACTAGTCGTAATATGGCATTAAAAATAAATAGTAAGATTCTAGTTGCAGTGCGAGGCAGATTCATCAGCATTTTGTTACTAATACCATCAATACCTGGAGCTTTCTTCGGATTGAGCTCAGCAATTAGTTTATGTATATCACGCATCTTAAACTTTAAGGGTCGAGGGGGTAGAGCAACTACACTCGGCAAATCAGCAACACCAGTACATGTATTTGGGGTAAATACGGATTTTAAATGCTCAGCAAATATTTTGCCTGTTTCAGTATCGCTTCTTGCCCAATGAGCGGTCGAAGTGCGCAGAGGTGGTTTAAGCTCAACGGGTCTTTTAAGCTTTTTAGTAGCGCGCCACAAAGAGAAATTAGATGCTGGTGTGACATCAAGACCTTCCAGGTAATTTTTAAAAGATGCAGTTTTCTCAGATGCAAGCAACTCTTGGAATCGTTTCGTGCACTCTTTAAATCTAATTTTATTTCGGGGTGATCTACGCTGTTGCCATTCCCTTCTAGCTCTTCTTTTTTCACGTACAACGTCTCGTGTCTGTAGAATAAATTCTTTTAAACCCAGTCTTCGGATGTGAGGTAGCGGCATGTTTAGCAGCATGTTCATTTAGTTTGTAGGTTTAGTTTTAAATTTTGTCGTAGTTCGTTTCTTTTGTTGTATTATTTGACAGTTGGTAGGTAAATTTGATATTTTATAGTTGTTTAGATTTTTTAATAGTTATTAGATTTAGTTTTAAGAGTTTTAAATTTCTTTAGTCTTAACACTTTTTATTGATTTTTATATTGTTTTATATTTGACTACTGTTACTTATATAGAGTTTATATAGTTTGTTATACATTTTCACACATTATATATGTATTTGCAAATTCTAGGATTTTTTTTTTAAATATAAAAGTGTTTTCAGTGCACTAAAACTTTTAAGAAATTTTTTCTTTTACCTATGCTTTTCAATATAAGCAACCAAAAATATTAAATTAAGATGAAATTTAAACCTTCAAAAAGATTTTATTTAAAGCGAATTAGGAATAAATAATGTGTGTTTAAAAAAATTCGCTTTAAAAAAATAAAAAATTAATGCAAAAATAAAAAAATTATATAAATAACAAATTTTTTTTGGCTTATAAAAAGTTAAAAAAAGCAATGTGAGTCCGATCACAGAGGAGATGTGTAAACATCTAGTAATGAAATTTTTTTTTAAGTTGGAAGTACTTATGCTTTTAGTATCTTTTTTTAAATTAATTAATTAAAATTATCAAAACTTTAAATATTGTAAATACATAAATATGAATTTGTTGGTTTTTGTTTGTTTTATTAAACTTATTTGGTTAGTAAATGGGCACACTGCAGTATATGTACTGCATTAAAAATTGCAGTAAGCAATAAATTTACTGATTACTAAAAAAATTCAGTAAATTTTTACTGCTAATGAAATTTAATTTGCATTACCAGTCAAATCGTAGGGCCGTAATCATAATAAAATTGTAGCAATTGGCAAAGTTTTTTCATTCAAATTTTGAAACTTTTGTATGAAAAACATTTAGCCACTTGGTAGAATTTCATTATGAATACGGGCATTACTGATTACTGAAAATTCAATGCACCTCATCATATAACAAATCATTTAGGTAATTTATAAAAATTGCAGAAAGAAATTTTAGTAATCAGTAAAAATTTACTTGTTAAAAATTTTTTATTGTTTTTACTGAAACTTTAGTGGTACTGCAGTGCTCATCTATGGTAAATGCCTTTACTTTTACTTTTTAATTTTTAATTCCTGTTGTTCATCGTTTAGTGGTTGCTGTTCTTGTTGCTGTGTACGCATTGCAATTAAAATAAATTCAGTAAAGTGCGACTTTGACTCGCGCACATTCGGTTTTGATCATTTTTTTGATTTAGCTTTCTTTCTTTTTTAAGTTTTTTCAGTTTAAACGCTTTTTTTCAGTTTTATCGTTTTTTTTCTCTTTTCGGGTTTTTTTTTATTTTCGCAATTTTTTTCATTTTGGTGATTTTTTTTATTTTGGCGATTTTTGTCTGTTTTTTGGGGTTTTTTCATTTTGGCGATTTTTTTCTGTTTTGGGGTTTTTTATTTAGGCGATTTTTTCATTTTGGCGATTTTTTCATATTGGCGATTTTTTTGTTTAAGGATTTTTTCATTTTGGCGACTTTTCCGGTTTTTCGCGATTTATTTTAGTCCTAGAGATTTTTGTTTTAACTTGGTGCTTTTTTTCGTTTTGGCGATTTTTTTTTTGTTTTTGACGATTTTTTTATATTTGGCGATTTTATATTTTTTTGATTTTTTAGTTTTACCGTTTTTGAAAATTTCAAGAGTTTTGCTCTTACGGTTTCCAAGATACAGCAAGTTGTCAAAATTACAAAGTCAAAATTGCATTAACTGATGGAACACCCACTGATTTAAATTTTTTAAATTTAGTGTTAATTGTTGTAGTCTGTATAAAAATACACTAACTTTTAAAATTTCAAGTGTATATAATATGTACATACAATTGTATGTATATTACATGGGATTTTAAAAATTTTCGTTGCTCGTTTTGGAACACCCTTTAGTTTTTAACTCTCATGTATTTGTTGTTGTAGTGGCCAAATATCTACACATTGTGTCCAAATTTTAGGTCCGTAGCTCTTACGGTTCATTTTCAGACACGCATTTATTAAGTTAAAACAGCTTCATACATAACTAATAGACAATTTTATAGAATCCAACAATTCTGGAAACTGTTTAATCAACAAATACATGTCTGGACCAATTTTAGAAATCACATTTCTAAACAGCTAATGTGTGAATAGGAGATAAGTTAAACGCATTCTATATATTTTTGAACTGCTCCCTACAACCGGAATGTGTCGAAAGTAGTTAAATATATTGTTACAATATTTTCAGGCGTAGTAACAGTACGAATAGACGAGCAATTTTTTTCTGAACATAAGAAACAACGTCGGCAGAATGACGTCACAAAAAAGTTTGTGTTCAAACTTATTTTCAAGGGTGGCTAGACGTATAATGTTAAAACCCAAAATTTAGGTTGTCGTATGCATACAAAGTGCTCGTCTTTCGTTTTAATTTTTTTTAATACTTCTGCCACAGAGCATATATTTTGTTCCTCTGCTTGATTTTTTTGTAATAAATTTATTATTTCTAGTTTCCCGCCATTATTTTCTACTGAAAAAGTAGTTAGTTATCTCCGTGAAGTTAACAAACTAAAGATATCAAACTAAATTAGTATCACTCATATTAAAGAGAACCAGACCCATATTCTCTCTTTTGCAGACTGTGCAGTTGAGAAAATGAGTTTTTTCTTGGTTTGAGCATCAAATTATAGTGATTCCAAGTCAAAAAATCCGAAATTATTAAATTTGTATGGCAATATCTGTAGAAAGATGCTCATTTCATTTTTTCCTATATGGGGGAGGATTTTCAAGTTAACAAACTAATTTGGCAAACTTAAATTAGTACTGTATACTGTAGTAGTATCCGAAAATTTATTAAATATAACAAAAAAACAATGTTTTTTTAGCATCAAATATATTTATTTTTAAGGTTTTGAATAAAGCAAACTAAAAAATTCCTAATATAGTATTTACAAGTTAACATTAACATTTCACTCTTCATATATATTTTAAAGTTAAGCAAAAATAACAATTTGTTCGGGGATCGGACCATCTGTAGCTTAAACTACCCTCTTGTACCTTTAATTTGGCATATCGTTTATATTCCATTTCAGTTTTTTGTTAAACAAAGTTTCAAAAATAAAATTTTATTTGGTACTTCCACTCAAACACTAGGCGTACACTATTACATGAATAGGGCCAAAATAACAATTTGTTCAGGGATCGGACCAATTGTAGCTTAAACTACGCCCTTATACCTTTAATTTGGAATATCGTTTATATTCCATTTCAGTTTTTTGTTGAACAAAGTTTCAAAAATAAAATTTTATTTGGTACTTCCACTCAAACACTAGGCGTACACTATTACAGCGTTTATTTCATTGGATTGGCAGGGCATGCTAAAACAGTCGTTTAATCTGGCATCTTTTAAAATACCAAGAAGACAAGCATCAAGAACAAAATTTGTCAACCATTCTCCATTATTTAATGAGTTCCAGTCGGACGTTTCCAAAGTATCAAAAAATCCAAAGGTGATTAAATCACTTATATTGTTAACTTCATTAAACAATAAATCAAATTTGAAAAGGTAAAATTTGTCTTGAAACTCTTTAGATATTGGTTTTTTCTGACTTCCTGATATTTCTTTACTTGCTTTTGATGCAAGCATTATTTTAGGCCGAATTGTTTTCTGTTTTTTGTAGTCTTTTTTCTTCCATTCTTCCACAGGTTCAATATTAGATACTGCTTTTACATAACTGTGGTCTTTTTCTATTATTTCAACACTTGCATCTTTTTTATCGATGGGTGTTGAACAAATATATGAATGTTCCTTTTTTAACCTTATACTTTTATCTTCTTCATCTATATTGCCAAAACTAGAAGTAAGTATATCTTCAATTTTTTCTGAAATTTGTCCGAACATTTTATAACTATAGCGTTATTCTTTCAAAGAACTAAGATAATCAATTCTCATGACTTTTACAAAAACATCAGCTCTTACCGATTTTTGTGGTAGAATAATATGCTTTTGTAAGTAGTACGCAAACTCAACAGGTGCATTACTTATATGCTTTCCTGATGAATCAACATGAATACCCATAATATTAGTCCAAAGAACAATAAAAGGGCAGTATTTATTTAATATAAACATACACATATCATCATTTCGATATTGATTCAAATCTTGTCCCTTGTTTATTACTTTAATGTCATTTTCAATTTCATGATAAATTGAAAGAAACATCTTCCGAAACGGACTATTTAATTCAATAGATTCCAAGTATTGGTTCTGATCACTTTCAGGAAGATTATATTCTTTAGTTTTTATTTCATCACCAATTTCTATTAAACACTCACGCACTATTTCAAAGCTTCTTTCAAAGCTAGGTGATTTGTATGGCGTAATCAAAACTATAAAAATATGTTTAAACCACTGTTGGCATTCTTCAATAGTGGCTAAGCTAAATGCAGCTATTAAAGCATACTTTAACAAAGGTCTCAAAATGTGTTTTCTACCCAATTTTAAATCTAAGTCCTTGCAAAAGATATGAATATAATGACATTTGCATCATTGCAATACTACGAAACCGGGTTTGACATTTGGATTTAACTTAACGTTATTCAAGTATGTTGCACAAGCGTTAAGGTATTCCAGCAAGGTGTGATTATTAAAACATTTTAACACCGCACCGTATAATGCTGCACTGACATCTATGCAAACTCTTCTACAAAAAGCACATCTAAATTGATATTTAACCTTATTTTCTTTTAAATACAATTTTAAGGTGTTTAGAAAAGCATATATTGCATCACGTGTGTGTCGTGATAGAATGGCTTCAGCGATTGGTATTACCTTTTTTAGTTTACAGTTTCGTATAACTAATTTATAAGTTAAAATTCTTTTTTCTGTACATTCTAGTTATCTTACACTTTCACCAGAAGCGTCTAAGTGCAGTGTAAACTTACAGTCCTCAAGAATTTCTTTATGACTAGAGAGTGTCTCAAATGTAAATTTTTCCCATGTGTAAACTGTAAACGGTGAAGCAACCATATGTATATAACTTCTATATGGCCCTCTCTTCATCAAAAGGAGAGAATAGAATGGATCTGAATGATAATAAAAATCAGAATTTCCTTCAGACTTACATTTTCTCAGAGTCTCCAAATTATGAATACCCTGAAAGTTGCCTTTTTCGGCAATATCATCAGCAGCGTTCATAATTTGTTGCTTTCTGAATAAATATGCTTTATTTTGCTTAAGTTTATTCTTGAAAACATATCTTTTCACTCCTCTTATCTGTCCACCATGTACTTCATCCTCAGCATGCTGTATTTGATTCGTTCTGTAAACGGAAACATTTCCAACAGAGCTAATTTCAAAGCGAAAAGTAGTACAATCATTAAATCTGCAATAAGCATATGCATATATATTTTTTTAATAGGCTTAACGCAGTAAAAGCACAAAATGCATACATGGTTGTGTTTATTATATTCTTCTCTTACTACGTCTTCGAGAAGCTTATTTTTTAAAATATCCAAATTTATGGAAAAAGAGCTATCAAAAAAGTTTCTTTTAAATACCCTTTTCGGCTTTGAGGATTTCGATTCACCCCGCATGACAATTCTATTGCACTTTTCGTTGGGATTAGCTTCTTTTCTGTACTTTAAATATTTAGATACATATAAAGAATCATCAGTTATTTCAAAAGGGCCAAGAGTATGATCGCGATTATTTTTCGCTTTCGGCTCTTCTTTAAGACTTTCGAGAATATTGCAAGTATTTTTACATTTTTCTCTCTGATTATCTTCAACACTCGAAGTATTATTTTCAGGACCTTGTTTTTCTAAGACCTTTTTTAAATATTTTATTAGTGTTTTCAAATTAGAGCTGCAAAACTATCGATAGTCGTTCCACTCGATAGTTTCATGTAAAACTATCGATACTATCGATAGTATCGAATAGTTTTATAAAAGTTGCCACATAAACTACATTTGACTCGAAAAAAATCCAGAGTCCTCAACATTTTCATTCGTATATAAAAATATATCAAGCCTTTTTTCGATTTTATCGTAAGCGGGGCATATTATCGAAAATATACTTTGTATTGAACTTAAAATTTTATGGGCCTACCCATGGTTTAGAATTATCGAAATGCGAAAATTGTTGATAACTTTTAAGACACTAACTGTAAAGTTTTATCGTAAGTAACGATTGGCGGCCGTCTCGCCAAAATTTATCTTTGTGTCGACGATGTTGAATTTATTAAGATACTTGTGACTACTATTTGTCGAATAACACTTGGATTTATAAATAAATTCATATACATACATATGTATTTAAGTACTTGTGCATACAGAAGCAGGGATGCGATGTCATATTTGCAAATTGTACTAACTTTCAGAAAAAATTTTATTTTTTTCAGTACGATTGTACCTAATTCTTTATTTATATTTTTTTAATACTTTTTAATTAACTAAAAATCAAATAACAAAACGCCAGAAGGTGCACAAAGAATATTAGTTTCTGGGATCTGAATATAAAAGTAACATTTACGATATACTAATTACGTTTATAAACTTTTTTTATTCGATTGTTCACAGTCGATGCAAATAGTCGGCTTCTCTCCTTGGTAGAAAAATAAAATTTCCACATTTGCAGATGAATTTGGAATAAATAACATTCCTCCAGCAATTCTTTAAGTACCGGAAACCATCGTTTGATTTACTTAATTTTCTAATACCTTCGTGCTAAAGATTAACCCCTTGTGCAAAAAAATAAGTGAACGTTAAAACCGGTTTTTCTATGGAATTTTTTTTAATGTACACTTCAAGCACGGATTATTTTTTTCATAAGGGGTTAATATATTTTAATGCAATTTCGGCATGTAATATAATATAAAGAGATGTAATATAATATAAGAGATTGCTAAATGGGTCATTGCGGTGCTACGGTACTTTTGGCATTCAAATAGCGCTAAAATTATACAATTGTACTAACTTTTCCATCGCTGTAAAAAAGCATAAGTCAACTACGGATAATTTGCTTCAAAGCTGCCGGCTACTGTTTACTGACTTCGATTATTTTTACTCTTTTAATTACTTGTTTTTTTTGCCGATAGTATCGATAGTGGAAAAAACTATCGATATTTCATTTACAACAAAACTATCGATACTATAGATAGTACTATCGATAGTTTTGCAGCTCTATTTCAAATCAAATTTGAGCTCGTCAATGTCTTTACGAAATTTTTTAAATAATCGCTTGAGGAATTTTTGTTAAAATTGTCATCAACTTCATTTAAAGTTTCTTCGTTCAATTTATTTTGCTCAATCGAATTTTCCAAAACATTTGAGACTGACTCATTCATTGCAGATATGTATTCTTCTCCAATTGGAAAATAATTTTCTCTGCAGTCTCTGCTAAGACTTTGATCACAGTCAAATATAATTTAATTTTCTGAAGCTATATTGCTAATATTGCATATAATATTTTCCTTCGCTTCAGAAATACCAAAATCAGATTTTTTAACCTTGCCTGATTTCAACAAGTTTTTCGCCATACTACAGATTCTTCTTTTATTTTTTAAACTGTTTGCAATCTTTCTATATTTACTCCGATTATTCATAGCATTTAAGGAGTTAATAATTATTTGAAACAATTCATCATTTTTCGAAGAAACAATCTGCAACTCCTCTAAAAAGGAGCAGTTTATTAGTATGGACTTCAAATCATATAAATATAACTTACTATTACCTCCCATGGTCGCTCTCTCTAAATTTAAAAGACAATATTTGCATTAAATAAACTCTAAGACAAGTTTGTATTTTTCACATTTTTAGTTTAAATATTTATTATTAACTGAAACTATGGACCATATTCTGTACAGAAGACGTTATTTCACGTAGAATACAGAGCATGGTCTTACGTTAGACTGCATACTTATACTATGAAAGTCAATAAACTTTCAAATAAATATTTATTTTATTTATTTTTTACTATATACAATTATACATAATTTATGTTTAGAAACTTACGTCGCAGGATTTCGGGAAAAAATTCTCAATATGTAATGCAAAATTAAGTCGCAGAATCTCGGGAAAAAATTCTCAATATGTAATGCAAAATTAAGTCGCAGAATCTCGGGAAAAAATTCTCAGTATGTAATGCTTCCAACCTGTAAAGAAAAAAAACGTTTTAATTATTTAGTGTAAAATATATTCATAACCATTTGTTAATTTTCACTCATGTATGTTTCACTTACTTTATCAGCCGCCTTTAAAAAAATGTTGTGCACTGTAATCAACCTGTAGATAAATTTCTTTAATAAAATCACTTCTAGCACACTTTACTCATTACAACTTACCTAAATTATAATTCCATTTGCAGAACCCTTCACCATGTAATAATTTTTTGCCTGAAAATGAAATAAAAATGGTATTAATAGTATATATATTTATTTTCACAATTTTTTTGTTTTGAAGTGAGCACTCATATGGAGATTGTAATGCCAAGTTTATTTTATTTTGTATATAAGTAATCAAGGCGAATTCACATAAGGTGGTCTTGATGTGCAACTCTGCATAAAATGCATGTATTTTGTTAGTGTAAAATATTTTTGAAAAATTTCCTGCTGTCAAAAGCAGCTGATACAAGAGCTGATATGAATGAAGAAAAATATGTGTGTATGTGTTTATGTTGAAAAGTGGTGGAAAGTGATCAAGAGTGATTTTGCTAAATTATAAAATAAATATATTTGTGTAAATTACCCGAATGATGAGCTCAATTTACGAAAAGCTTATAACTATCCATGCTTTCCAATGAGGATGATACTCGCATAATAGCTTTACGTCTGCTGGTGGAGACACACAACACCACGGATTCTTTAACGTTGCTGGAGTCCTACCAAATATTTGCAACCTGCCATGAAGGCCAAACTAGCAAATCGTGTAGATAAATCGAAAAGAGCTCCGCTATTTGCACCCGAAAAGCAAAGCGTTTCATCAAATTCTCCACATTTCACTCTCAACACAACAAGACAATTGGACCTGATACTCAAGCATAATTATTGTGATTACAACGATGACACTTCTGAATAGAACTCCACATGGCAAAGTATTTAAAACCGATGGCGATTTAATGCTCAAGGGCTGATTGATCAGTGAAACGCCGAAAGCAATTGCATTGTACCTCCAGCTCTTTTATATCAATTTCAAGTATGTCGCTGTGCTCGAGCAGAGTAGTAGTAGCAATAATCACCAACAATTGTCTCTTGCTAGTTCCTTGCTAGTGTCCTTATTGGGTCCTAAGCTACAAACAACCTATTCGGATAATGTGACTACCACTAATAGTTTGACGGAAAATTAAAGTGAAAAGTTACTATGGGCTGTATTGCAAGCACGAGATGCAGATTTGAAGATTTTTATACTGCAATTTTTTTTCGGCAAACTCATCAGTAGACTTCAACCAATGTGGCAGCTAATTATAACAAGGTAATGAGAAACTAAAACTAGATTCAAAATTGAAGATGCTAGCTTGTAAAGCTTTTAAGCTTATTATTATTAATGGCCTTATTATATTTAATGTGCTTTCTGTTTTTTTAATTTTTAAATAAAAAGCAAATATGTACTTTTTTTTAATTACTTTACCCAATGAAAAAATATTGGCGATATTCGATGTTTGATGCACATGTTCTTGCGTTAGTACAAATGCAAAATATCGTAGCTTTTCTT
This sequence comes from Tachina grossa, assembly GCA_949987645.1. NCBI lineage: Eukaryota > Metazoa > Arthropoda > Insecta > Diptera > Tachinidae > Tachina > Tachina grossa. Next base: position 96,076,856 of record OX465274.1, read on the forward strand.
TAAAATCCAACAGCAAAATACACACACAATCGAAAGAAAATCTACGATATTTTTCATTTGCACTAACGCAAGAACATTTGCATCAAACATCTAATACCGCCATTGTTACATTGTAATGTGAGTTTCAAACATTATCCCTCCTTTCTGGCACGGGTGGTGAGAAGAATATTTTATTAAGTACTAAGTAACCGTTTGTATACTTGCCAAAAAGTGTGTTTTCCAAAAAGTATGTTGAAACAACAATTTTGTTTTTTCTCATTTTTATTTAAATAATAAAATTTTATTTGAATTTAAATTTGTTTTTTAATAGTAAAACTGGTTTTAAATTTTTTTTAATCAAATTTAACATCAATTTGAAATTTACAATTTTATAAATTAAATAAATTGGTTTTTAATTTTTTAATGAAATGTAACATCGATTTGAAATTTACAATTTTACAAATGAAATAATAAATTAAATGGAACAAATTTAAACTATTTATATTTAAAGAAAACAAAACAATAATAATATAAAAATATAAGCAAACGAAAAAAATGAATATGTATAAAATCATTGTAAAATGTTCAAAATGATATTGGGTAATATGAATAAAAAAAATTTTTTGTTTTTAATATTTAACAATATTTGTAGTATGACTAATTATATTATTTATGAAAATATATCCCGTGTGCGCTGAAAAGAGAAATTAAATAAAAAATTAAAATAACGTATTTTATAATACTTTCCTTTTTTTGAATGTTGACTGTGGAAGGACTTTCCTTTTCTTTATGGTGAAAGGATTAAGTTATGAGGTGATGCTGAAAAAATAAATTAAATGCAATGTGAGAAGTATGTATGTATAAACGAAAAATTAATCAAAATACTTTCCTCTTTCTATGCAAATTAGTTTAATCTGTAAGTCTTAAAATGTTTATCTGGAACAAAGAGTAATAATAATAATTAAAACTTAGTAAATGTATAAAATAAAAATACTCCCCTTTTCATGTTTTCAGTTGTGGATGTTGATTCCAAAACTCCTTTCGTTGTGTTTCTATAACAGGAATTTAAATAAGTACACACTTGACTTGAGTTGAATTTGTATACATACACATTACATTTGTAGGAGCCTCATATTAACCGTGAAGATATCTTTTTAGGGTTTATATAAGCATTGTGAAATATGCAACAAAATAAAAATAAATGAAAATATTTTCAATTTTATAATGTGTACTTACCAAAGATTAATTTTCAGCATTTTTTTATATCCCATCAGTTTTTGTTTTGTTTTCTGAACTTTAAGGCGTTTATTTAAGTTGCGGATCCGGAAGTAAAAACGGCATTTAAAAAATTCTTTCTTAACTTTTTCCGGCAATTCAACTTTTTTACTGCGTTCCAAAAGAAGTCGCTTCAGGTTTGGACAATAAGCAATTTCCTTGCCATTAACTTGGCCAAATATTATCTCCAATATCTTGGCCTTGGCAAGAAAACAGCTGCTTGGTTTCGTGAGGGAACATATCGACACCTGATCCACCCATGAAAAGGAAACTTCACGGCATTTGTACTCTTCCAGGTTAAGCTTCCTTATTATATAACCGCATACATACTCCAAGGCATCTTCCTGCAAAAGTCCTATGTCTTCAAATCCTTCCAAGACCAGGTCTCCAAATTCTTCTTGAGGCAATTCTTGGGGCAATTCCTCTTGCGATAGTTCTTCAAGGCAATCAGTGGATTGTGTCCCTCCTTTTTCCAAGTTTTCCTTCTGAATTTCTACATTTGCCGACGAATTGAGCCACTCGGTCGAGTTTTCTTCCACATTGCCTTTCCCATCCAAGTGTTCTGTGTTTCTTGCTAAAAAATAAAAAAAATTATAAATAGAATCTTGTAAATGGAAACTTTTTACAAAACTTACCCAGGATATACTTGCGAATCCTAAATTTAAAATCCTTCGGTGACGGATGATCATTTAACCCACCTTTACTTCTTATGGTTCCAAAGAAATGCTCCAATACATCTTGGTTCAAACGATTTGTCACTAAATAAACCATGCTGTATTTTCCGACGCATTTGAGGAGCATAATCAAGGCATTGTTCGTCATTAGGATCCCCTTTTGAAAGTGCTCCAAACTTTTTTTCCCTGGCAGTATATTTGTTGCCATAATTTGGTTAACTTTCAAAAGAATTTTATTTTGCTCATCTAATGCACGGCCATATGGTTCCTGGAAATATTTTCTGTTATTTAATTGAAGTTTTTTATTAGAGCTTTAATTTTACTGATTTACCTTGCCAGGATACCTAAAATTACTCAATCTCGAATTAAGTACGTCGAACCAGTCGTTTATGAGTTGGATAAAATCAGCCGTTTCTGTTGGATTGTAGAGCTCCATTCCATGGGAGTAACATCTTCTTATTGCATTGGCAGTTGTGTGAGAAAAAAGTTGGGCGGCTAGCTTAACTTTTTGTCGACCTAAAGGACCGAGTTACGGATTGTATCTACACATTTTCTTCAGAGTTGATCAAAAACTTACCTGGGCCTTTCACCGACAAGTGTTCATGAGTCAATTTGAATGTTATTGACAAGTCTGACTTTAGTGTGTGGGTCAATAAATCGGAAATTGTGCGCGCGGTCAACAGGCTATTATTAATTATCATTCCACTATCTATGAAATGATTTCGTATTAATTTCAATAAATGTGGAGCGTCAACAAACGAAAAAATTTTGTCATCTACACATGCTGGACTGGGAAACCAAGGTTTTTCTATTAAAAATAGAATTAGAAGGATTTATTAGAAACTATTAATTCTTTACAACCACCTATTTATTTATAGTGTGTACTAATCTTGATATTAATATAAGAAAGCTAATTTAAATCCAACACCAAGTTAAAACTATTTCGGGATCTTAATAGCAATATTGACTTTGAAATCTTAATAAAAATCCTAATTAATTAATTAACTAATCTTATTTACATTTGTATTATTACTAATTTTTTTTAAGTCTTAGCACTAAAAATTATTTTTAAGTCTTAAAACAAAAGAAATAAAAATGAAATTTTTAATTACTCTTTTTTATTTAAAAGATAAGACCTTCAAAATTCCATAGTTGTAGGCATAAAAACGAAATTTATCGATAAAATTCGTTACCGAAGTTTTGTTTTGTGGTGTGTGAGTTTGTGTAATGTGATATGACGGAAAGTTCTTGGTGTTACAACTTAATTAACTTACCTGTGGTAACGCCTAGATCTTTCCACAACTTACGATTGGTGGGTCCCATATCACATACTATGGCCACCACTGGAAAACCTGCACTATACAAATGACGTATTATGTCATGCAAAATTTCTTTAGTCATTTTGCAGTCGAAATTGTAGAAAACTGGAAGTTTCCATGACGTCTTTAGTCCCCGTGCCATGACGACTTGCACGTAATTTGACGGCTTTCTTGCTACATCAGCAATAGAGTCGTACTCAAAAGTTTCCGCCACCTTCATCTCATCAAAAGCTAGCACACATAACTTGTCTTCCTGGGGCTTATCATTTGTTCGCCGCATGAACTCAATGCATGGTTTTAATAAACCTTCTTTAATTTCAATCGTTTCGCACCAACGATGAAGAGTTGAACGATGAGGTAGCGGGAAACCTTTCTTATAAAGATGATTATATGCCCTGGGTCCTGCTGCGTGCAAACATATTGCGCTTGAAATGTCCTTCCACTCCCAATGAGTTTTTCCTGGCGTGTTTAGTCTTCTAATTTGGCCTTCCGTAAAAATTTTGTGAGCACCTTCTACCAAAGCATTTCTCTTCGAAAGCTGAAGCTTAAGCTCAGCATTTTCTGCTTCCAGACCGAGAATCCTGTCGCGGTACTTCTGTAGTATCGTTTTTAAATCTAATTGACTAAAAATTTAATTGTAACTTTACAATAACTTAATAATTATAAATATTATTCTCAAACAAACTTCTAAAAATCATACAATTAGTTGAACAGTGCTTATATTCCGGGAATCACTTCACAATTTATAAATCATCCCCATATATTTCATCTTGCTGTTTGATGTTAAAATAAATAAATTAATTAAATGCTAATTTTATGTTAAAACTTATGTTAATTTTAAATAAACCAAAATTCCTTTTTAAATATACTATTAATAAAGTTAGTTTAAAATTATTTATTTAAACTTTTTTTTGCTTATGACTATATTAGACTAAACTGATAGATTTTGGCCCACTGTATGGTGTGGTTAACTTAATTATTCTACTAAAAGTTAACCAATACTAACTTCAAACAAATTAAAAAATATACTCACTGAGTTTGAGTTCCCTGTTCCTTACGATTTTCCATGACGGCTGCATCCTCCAATCTGCAAAAAGAATACAAGGAACTATCAAAACTATCAAGTAATTTTTGATCAATTCCACTTGGTGCAATATTCTCAGCCCCTTTGAAGACTGCGCTACAATAAGTTCTGAAATATAAGTAGATTAGTAATGGGGACGATAGTCCTGTTTTGGGAATTCAAAACCGGGAAAAAATAAAAACGATGGCAACCCTGTTACAAATGGGGGGATTTTGGGGATTTTCATGCTGAGAGTTTCTTGGCTATGTGTGTGTGTGTGTGTGAGTTTGATTCTTTGTTTATGTGTATGTATACTTGTGTGCCCAGCTTTTGTTGTTATTGTAGAGAAACGTTGTGCTTACAGTGCATGGATGTATGTATATGTGGGTGTTGTATGTGTGTATGTGTGTGAGTTTTATTCTTTCTGTGTATGGGAATGTATGTACACTTGTGTACAGGTTTTGTTGTTATTGTAGAGAAACGTTGTATGTGTGGGATGTTTGTGTGTGTGTATGTATGTGTGTGTGTTTGTGTATGTGTTTTTGTATTTACTTGTATGTTTGATGGTGTCCGATACTTTTGTTGTAGTGGTAAACAATCATTATACCCAGTAGGAAATGTCGATGGTGAAAATGTACTGAGTCGCTTTTGACTTTGTCACCAGTACTACTATATAATTATATCCCATTCAATAATTTTCACTATAGACATTTAGCATATGCTTGTCATTTAAAATATACTAGTAACACTAAAACAATTGAATAGGTATGACTACGTGGTTCTTATTGGAACGTAGAGACATACCAACCAGACAGTTAGTTACTGGTATATTTCTATAATTTATGTACATACAAAAAGGTATGTATATTGACAAGTTGTTGCAAAATCTTTTTTTTTTACTGACAGATAGAATAAAACGTATTATACTATAATGGTCACTAGAATTTTAGTGTTGACACAAAGACACTTGATCCCTGTCTGACTGCAGGGTAGTGACAACGAATTCGTGTGTATGTAGAATCATTATTTTTGTGTTGTGAGTTGTCGTTGCTATGCATATGTATGGTTATTGTGCTCGTATGTATGCATGAATTTTTTTATTTCTGGGGAAATATTCTAGTAGCTGCAGATAGTGGCAACCCTGATATCTGCTGAAAATGGAAGTGGAGAGGGAATGTATTTGATAATGTATGTACATATATGTTTTTGGAGTAATGTACGTGATCGTATGGTGGGGGACGAAGGTGATGTTATGAAATCTTCGTTTATTTATTTAAGAAATATTGTTTCGTATTTCATGACAGAGGAGTTTGAATTTCATAATATTATAAAATTTCATTATGTATGTATGTTTGTGTATTACGTGATCACTTCTTTGTGTATGTGTGTGTGCCAGTATGTAAATGATTTTCTCGCGCTGGTATTTATATGTAGATAGAAATAAATAGTTTTCAATATCGACATTTGGTACTATAAAATACTATCATATGTCTGGACTTCCCTAATCTTATTATGTTTTTATACTTACGCTTGTTTTATATTTTCTCATACTTAAATTTGTCTCGCGTTAAAGTCTGCCTGTGTGATATTTGTTTATATTACAGATTTTGTTTATTTCAATCTTTGAATACATTTTTTTTTTGTCAATGATGTCTTTTGTTCTTCTTGTTGTTGGTGTTGTTGTTGTAAATATTCGTCTGTGTATAGATGCGATATATTCAGTTTTTTTTTTATTTGAAAATAAAAACGTTTTAATTTTTATCTGCGTTTACTTAAAAGTTTGTGAGGATTTTCTGTTTTTAAGTAAAACTGAATTCCTGAAGATACATACTCTATAGTAATAGCAACTATAATAGAAATATTCCTTATACTCAATTTATATTTTTTAAAGTTGATGCAACGTTAGTAAGTTAACGTTAGAAATTTTTGTGGTACATAATTTTTTCTAACTATAGACTTTTTTCTTCACTTTCTACATTTGTTTTCAAAATCTTGCTTTGCTTTATGAAAATGTATAAACATTTTTAAATGAAACTGATCCGGCACTCCAGCTTATATAATGATAGTTTTTTTTTTCTTTGGTAGTCAACTTACTTCTTTTTTTATTTTTATTGATAAACATTTAAAATCAAAAGGGAGCTTTATATTGAAATTATTATTTTCATAATTGTTGAAAACAATCACTAGTTTTTTTTTTTTTTTTTTTTTGTGATGAAATTATTTGAAGTTGAAGCTGATATCTTTGCTTACTGTTTTAAATTAAAATTTTATTCAATAGAATAAAAGCAGCTTTTTTCTTAAATTCTGATGCAGTTAAGATCGGATATGAGACTGAATTTAAATGTACTTTTAAATTAGTCACAATGAACAAACTTATTTTCTTGTTGAAAAGCGATCATCAGAAAACGAAGTGGTTTTCAGAGACTTTAGGTATACCCTTTCGACGGTTCCTCTAGGATACAAGATGACTTTGTTTGACGAAATTTCTGTTGCTTTATACTGATAATATGTTTACATTAATAAGGTACGTATGTATATGTTTATTTTATGAAGGGCTATTACCTATGGCTTTCATTTGACGTTCTATATGATTTTTTTTCTCATTTTATTAAAGTTCAGCGTGTTGTGTATATATTTCTGAAATGTTTAAGTGTGCTTTGTGTGTCCATCGGACAGAGTGTACGTTTTAGTTGGTCAGTCAGTCTATATATTTATTTTTTTTTTCTTCTAATGTACCACACCTTTTTTTCACATTTTACTACTTGAAATAGAGAATTTTTGTCTAATTTTTTTCTGGATATCTACATACATTAGTTAAATATGTGTATGAATTTTTAAGAAAAAATTTTAAATAAAATATTGGAAAAAGAATTAATTATGTGAATGGTTTTTATTTCTTTATTAGCTTTACTTCGCTAGATCAAAAAAAATTTTTGTTTTTGCTTATTTGCAAATTCTTGTTTTCATGTCGCTTAAACATGTACAGTCTTGTTTTCATATCGCTTAGACATGCACAGTCTTGTTTTCATGATGCTTAGACATGCACAGTCTTGTTTTCATGATGCTTAAACATGTACAGTCTTGTTTTCTTTGAGAGGTTATGCACAAGACAAATTGAATTTCACAATATTATGAAATTCCATTAAAAGAGAAACAATTTAGACAATCGGATAAGTCCTTATATTTCTCACTACATACAAGTTTCTGTTATTTTATATTCGAATAGATGAATCCTAAACTTACTTTAAAAAATAACACAAAACAAGGATAAATTTAATTTAATTTTATTTATATTAATAATACATTTTAATTTAATTTTATTTATTTTTATTATAATGATGGAAACATTTCATAATATCCAATTATTAAATTTTCTAATATACTTTTACGCAAAAAATATATTGTACATCTGCAAGTATCTGGTCCTTCCTCACACTCAGGATTATACCAAGGACAGCTTCTGAAGTGACCTTCTGTGTTGTCTTCATCTTCCATGATACCATATTCTTCGTTCTCATCCAGCATATTTTGAAAAAATTTGATCATCTCCCAATGATCAAAAAGCCTGAAGCTTTCAAAATCTCTTATAAATTGGTTTAGAGTACGTCTGATTTGACTCATTTTATTTGCTTATAAGTTAATGAATGATGATTGTTTGAAGGTTCCTTTAAGACTAATTTCCTCTTTTAAATTTTTAAAGTAGTATCTCTTGATCTTTAAAATATCTATACCATCATCTATATTCCATACCTCTTTTTTAGCACTCTATCTCTCTCTACCTCTTTTCTCTCTATAACTGTCTCTTTCTGTCTATCACTACCCCTCCACTTATTCACTATTTCACCATATTTTCGATTAGCCTTCTTGAAGTCGTCATCGCTACTTTCAAGATCATTTTCAGTTAAACATTCAAAGTGCGGAGAAGTAAATAAAAAAAAAAATAAAACAAAAATGGAGTCTACAACAAATCTAACATCAAAATTTAATTCACTAAAAAATAAAACCTTAATCCACATAAAGGAGCTTGAGACATCAACTAAATACACCATTCGAAAAGTGTCAAGAGTAACAAGAAAATATGGGCCAACACTAAAAGTTGAAATGGAAAACCACATAATGTTCCTCCCAAAGCGATATAATGCTTTAACCGATGCTGAAATTAAAGAACTCTCGAGCGGATCATATTGCTTAAGTAGAGAAGGTGAACAAAGCTTAATTGTTGAAAGCGAGCTGAGTGAATTTCTAATTCAAAATTCCCAATTTCCAATTTGACAATAATATATAATAATTTTGTATTTTCAATTATAAATAAAAATACATGAAAGAGTTTTGTAAAATATAAATGTTTGTGATTTTTTATTTAATATTTTCAGTTATTTCATAAAGAAATTTAAGACATAAATGACCACAGGTAAATGTATTGAAATTCTGATGTTGATTATAGTTGTATTTTACATTTCTACCACGATATTTGACTACTTCCGAAGGAGGTTGTAAGTTTCCAAAGCTGTCGAAATATTCTTTTTCATTGTTGTTTTTATAATATGCTACCCAATGTGTACCAGATCCTGTTGATACGTCTAAATTGATTATTCCACACTCTAGTTTCTTTGTTCGTTTTGGTAGAGTATTCAACATGAAAACTCCTCTAAAATGTGGAATATTTATAGAGAAACGGTTTATGTCCACATCAGATAGTGGTCTGTTGGGTAGAATCTCTAAGAGTTTTTTGATTCTTCTTTGCTAATTAAACCATAACCCTTTTTATATGGTTTTAAGTAAAGTCCCTTTCCAACTGCTATAGATTCCATTGATCTATTATGTCTAATTGCTTCATCAAGTTGATTTTTTGCATTCTTTGTGGCATTAACAGCTTTAGCTATAGCAGCACCTCCAGTTGTTAGACTACCAATTGCACCCAGAACAGTTAAAATCGGTATTAGAGGCAAAAACCCACCAATTTTTGGTACACGTATTACATGTGGTACTATAATTTGAGATTTTCTTCCTTTTAATGATTTGTTGATAGTTTTTCGGGCAATTTTAATTGCTGAGTTAATATCTAATGGTTTTTCCTTCTTTAGTATTTTTGTTGCAGCTCTAATTGATGTTCTAAACAGTTTTTTATCATTTATCTTGTTCTTTTTAACATTTTTCTTTTTCTCCACACCCATACCAAATTTTGTTTTGGCTTTCATTGTGTTAGTAACCATATAGGCAAATAATTTTTCAGCAATACTACTATCTTTTGATAAAACTCGATCCCAAGCTGAATTTTCAAGTATTTTATCAGCTTTATGTCTAATGCTTAAATCCTTATTTTTTGAATAAGCTATATCGTGATCTTTACAAGCAGAGTCCAATAAATTAATTCCTTTGTCACCTCAATTTAAACGTTTTTGTAGTTTTGTTTTAGGTCCACAATACTAATATCCGGGAAGATAAAGTTCACCAGTTAGAGAGCTTATTTTTTTATCTACTATACCTCCTCCAACGAAGGTGTTTTTATGACTAAACGTTTTCTGATATTGTATAACTATATCATCTAATTTTGGCGATAATAACAGGTAACATTTATAAAATCTATTTAGTTCGTAATATGGTTCCTTCTACTATTTTTTTTTTTTTTTTGTTTACTTGCCTCTATCTTGACTGATGGTTTCTCAGTCTTTAAACTTGTATATTCTCAACTTCTGTCTTGATGTTACTTTCTTCTTTCATGCGAATTCTTGTTTTTTCTTTTCATATCGCTTAAACATGCACAGTCTTGTTATCTTTGAAAGGTTCTGCACAAAACAAATCTAATTTCACAATATTATGAAATTCCATTATATTTCATTAGGTATTTTCTTATCGACACCAACTGCTTTAACACCATCTCATTTACGTTTGCTAACAGCAAATAGTACAATAGGTGTTAGCTATTAGATCAGCTTATCAGCTATTAGATCAGCTTATTAGCACCTGGTCTGTTTTTCAGATCAGCTTTTCAGGACCTGGTCTGGTTTTCAGATCAGCTTTTCAGGACCTGGTCTGGGTTTCAGATCAGCTTATCAGGACCTGGTCTGGTTTTCAGATCAGCTTTTCAGGACCTGGTCTGGTTTTCAGATCAGCTTTTCAGGACCTGGTCTGGTTTTCAGATCAGCTTATCAGGACCTGGTCTGGTTTTCAGATCAGCTTTTCAGGACCTGGTCTGGTTTTCAGATCAGCTTTTCAGGACCTGGTTTGGTTTTCAGATCAGCTTTTCAGGACCTGGTCTGGTTTTCAGATCAGCTTATCAGGACCTGGTCTGGTTTTCAGATCAGCTTTTCAGGACCTGGTCTGGTTTTCAGATCAGCTTTTCAGGACCTGGTCTGGTTTTCAGATCAGCTTTTCAGGACCTGGTCTGGTTTTTAGATCAGCTTATCAGGACCTGGTCTGGTTTTCAGATCAGCTTATCAGGACCTGGTCTGGTTTTCAGATCAGCTTTTCAGGACCTGGTCTGGTTTTCAGATCAGCTTATCAGGACCTGGTCTCATTTTCAGATCAGGCTATCAGGACCTGGTCTGGTTTTCAGATCAGCTTATCAGGAGCTGGTCTGATTTTCAGGTCAGCCTATTTAGGAGCTGGTCTGATTTTCAAGTCAGCTTATTAGGAGCTGGTCTGGTTTTCAGGTCAGATGAAATAACTAAAGTCTATCTTTTATTAGCAGTATTTTTTTTTCTATAACGAAAATCGTTTAATGCGATATATTTGCTTATAATCAAAAATCGATATTTATCCTTCCAATACTCTACAAATTTTTTAAAACTTGTCAAAATTCATATTACTGCCAACATGAACCTTGTAAACATGCTTCATATTTTTCTCATCTTACTTAAACATTATAATTACATTTGCATTGTCTCTTATTAAATGCTTATAGTCATATTCATAAAAATTTTAAACAGCATTTCAAATGTTGTTTGAGCAAAATTCGTTAAAATTGTATTCATAATAGAATATTAGCTTAAAAACATTTTTTAACTTGCGTAAATCAACAAATCTTATAATTTAAATGCACCCATACTTAAAATAATTTTGAGCTGGCGTCGTTCTAGTTTTGCTTTGTCTGTATGTATGTATGTATGCATGTACTAAGAATTATGCTTATGTTTGGCACAAGTAGAATGAGTCATCATTCTTCTGTCGCCCCATACAAAAATATACACGTACACGTACATATGTATGTATATTATTCTGCTTCCCACATGCAACATCAGCAAATATCATAATTGAAATGTATTAAGCTTCATTACCAGAAAAAAATAAATGTATAATAACCCATTCTTTTAATTATGAAATTATGTAATTTCTTTAACTATTCATATTTGTAGTAGTATATAGATAATTTTAGTATAAATATATGTTTTTAAACGTGATATAGTAGTAGGGAACTGGGCATCTGGTTTAGATTAAAATTTTAAAGTTTCATTACCCATAACTCCGACAACTCCGAAAGCAGAATAATATACATACATATGTACGTGTACGTGTATATTTTTGTATGGGGCGACAGAGGAATGATGACTCATTCTACTTGTGCCAAACATAAGCATAATTCTTAATACATGCATACATACATACATACAGACAAAGCAAAACTAGAACGACGTCAGCTCAAAATTATTTTAAGTATGGGTGCATTTAATTTATAAGATTTGTTGATTTACGCAAGTTAAAAAACGCTTTTAAGCTAATATTCTATTATGAATACAATTTTAGTTAATTTTGCTCAAACAACATTTGAAATGCTGTTTAAAATTTTTATGAATATGGCTATAAGCATTTAATAAGAGACAATGCAAATGTAATTATAATGTTTAAGTAAGATGAGAAAAAAATGAAGCATGTTTACAAGGTTCATGTTGGCAGTAATATGAATTTTGACAAGTTTTAAAAAATTTGTAGAGTGTTGGAAGGATAAATATGGATTTTTGATTATAAGTAAATATATTGAATTAAACGATTTTCGTTATAGAAAAAAAAAATACTGCTAATAAAAGATAGACTTTAGTTATTTCATCTGACCTGAAAACCAGACCAGCTCCTAATAAGCTGACCTGAAAATCAGACCAGCTCCTAATAAGCTAATCTGAAAACCAGACCAGGTCCTGAAAAGCTGATCTGAAAACCAGACCAGGTCCTGAAAAGCTGATCTGAAAAACAGACCAGGTGCTAATAAGCTGATCTAATAGCTGATAAGCTGATCTAATAGCTAACACCTATTGTACTATTTGCTGTTAGCAAACGTAAATGAGATGGTGTTAAAGCAGTTGGTGTCGATAAGAAAATACCTAATGAAATATAATGGAATTTCATAATATTGTGAAATTCGATTTGTTTTGTGCAGAACCTTTCAAAGATAACAAGACTGTGCATGTTTAAGCGATATGAAAAGAAAAAACAAGAATTCGCATGAAAGAAGAAAGTAACATCAAGACAGAAGTTGAGAATATACAAGTTTAAAGACTGAGAAACCATCAGTCAAGATAGAGGCAAGTAAACAAAAAAAAAATAGTAGAAGGAACCATATTACGAACTAAATAGATTTTATAAATGTTACCTGTTATTATCGCCAAAATTAGATGATATAGTTATACAATATCAGAAAACGTTTAGTCATAAAAACACCTTCGTTGGAGGAGGTATAGTAGATAAAAAAATAAGCTCTCTAACTGGTGAACTTTATCTTCCCGGATATTAGTATTGTGGACCTAAAACAAAACTACAAAAACGTTTAAATTGAGGTGACAAAGGAATTAATTTATTGGACTCTGCTTGTAAAGATCACGATATAGCTTATTCAAAAAATAAGGATTTAAGCATTAGACATAAAGCTGATAAAATACTTGAAAATTCAGCTTGGGATCGAGTTTTATCAAAAGATAGTAGTATTGCTGAAAAATTATTTGCCTATATGGTTACTAACACAATGAAAGCCAAAACAAAATTTGGTATGGGTGTGGAGAAAAAGAAAAATGTTAAAAAGAACAAGATAAATGATAAAAAACTGTTTAGAACATCAATTAGAGCTGCAACAAAAATACTAAAGAAGGAAAAACCATTAGATATTAACTCAGCAATTAAAATTGCCCGAAAAACTATCAACAAATCATTAAAAGGAAGAAAATCTCAAATTATAGTACCACATGTAATACGTGTACCAAAAATTGGTGGGTTTTTGCCTCTAATACCGATTTTAACTGTTCTGGGTGCAATTGGTAGTCTAACAACTGGAGGTGCTGCTATAGCTAAAGCTGTTAATGCCACAAAGAATGCAAAAAATCAACTTGATGAAGCAATTAGACATAATAGATCAATGGAATCTATAGCAGTTGGAAAGGGACTTTACTTAAAACCATATAAAAAGGGTTATGGTTTAATTAGCAAAGAAGAATCAAAAAACTCTTAGAGATGCTACCCAACAGACCACTATCTGATGTGGACATAAACCGTTTCTCTATAAATATTCCACATTTTAGAGGAGTTTTCATGTTGAATACTCTACCAAAACGAACAAAGAAACTAGAGTGTGGAATAATCAATTTAGACGTATCAACAGGACCTGGTACACATTGGGTAGCATATTATAAAAACAACAATGAAAAAGAATATTTCGACAGCTTTGGAAACTTACAACCTCCTTCGGAAGTAGTCAAATATCGTGGTAGAAATATAAAATACAACTATAATCAACATCAGAATTTCAATACATTTACCTGTGGTCATTTATGTCTTAAATTTCTTTATGAAATAACTGAAAATATTAAATAAAAAATCACAAACATTTATATTTTACAAAACTCTTTCATGTATTTTTATTTATAATTGAAAATACAAAATTATTATATATTATTGTCAAATTGGAAATTGGGAATTTTGAATTAGAAATTCACTCAGCTCGCTTTCAACAATTAAGCTTTGTTCACCTTCTCTACTTAAGCAATATGATCCGCTCGAGAGTTCTTTAATTTCAGCATCGGTTAAAGCATTATATCGCTTTGGGAGGAACATTATGTGGTTTTCCATTTCAACTTTTAGTGTTGGCCCATATTTTCTTGTTACTCTTGACACTTTTCGAATGGTGTATTTAGTTGATGTCTCAAGCTCCTTTATGTGGATTAAGGTTTTATTTTTTAGTGAATTAAATTTTGATGTTAGATTTGTTGTAGACTCCATTTTTGTTTTATTTTTTTATTTTTTTTTTATTTACTTCTCCGCACTTTGAATGTTTAACTGAAAATGATCTTGAAAGTAGCGATGACGACTTCAAGAAGGCTAATCGAAAATATGGTGAAATAGTGAATAAGTGGAGGGGTAGTGATAGACATAAAGAGACAGTTATAGAGAGAAAAGAGGTAGAGAGAGATAGAGTGCTAAAAAAGAGGTATGGAATATAGATGATGGTATAGATATTTTAAAGATCAAGAGATACTACTTTAAAAATTTAAAAGAGGAAATTAGTCTTAAAGGAACCTTCAAACAATCATCATTCATTAACTTATAAGCAAATAAAATGAGTCAAATCAGACGTACTCTAAACCAATTTATAAGAGATTTTGAAAGCTTCAGGCTTTTTGATCATTGGGAGATGATCAAATTTTTTCAAAATATGCTGGATGAGAACGAAGAATATGGTATCATGGAAGATGAAGACAACACAGAAGGTCACTTCAGAAGCTTTCCTTGGTATAATCCTGAGTGTGAGGAGGGACCAGATACTTGCAGATGTACAATATATTTTTTGCGTAAAAGTATATTAGAAAATTTAATAATTGGATATTATGAAATGTTTCCATCATTATAATAAAAATAAATAAAATTAAATTAAAATGTATTATTAATATAAATAAAATTAAATTAAATTTATCCTTGTTTTGTGTTATTTTTTAAAGGAAGTTTAGGATTCATCTATTCGAATATAAAATAACAGAAACTTGTATGTAGTGAGAAATATAAGGACTTATCCGATTGTCTAAATTGTTTCTCTTTTAATGGAATTTCATAATATTGTGAAATTCAATTTGTCTTGTGCATAACCTCTCAAAGAAAACAAGACTGTACATGTTTAAGCATCATGAAAACAAGACTGTGCATGTCTAAGCATCGTGAAAACAAGACTGTGCATGTCTAAGCGATATGAAAACAAGACTGTACATGTTTAAGCGACATGAAAACAAGAATTTGCAAATAAGCAAAAACAAAAATTTTTTTGATCTAGCGAAGTAAAGCTAATAAAGAAATAAAAACCATTCACATAATTAATTCTTTTTCCAATATTTTATTTAAAATTTTTTCTTAAAAATTCATACACATATTTAACTAATGTATGTAGATACCCAGAAAAAAATTAGACAAAAATTCTCTATTTCAAGTAGTAAAATGTGAAAAAAAGGTGTGGTACATTAGAAGAAAAAAAAAATAAATATATAGACTGACTGACCAACTAAAACGTACACTCTGTCCGATGGACACACAAAGCACACTTAAACATTTCAGAAATATATACACAACACGCTGAACTTTAATAAAATGATAAAAAAAATCATATAGAACGTCAAATGAAAGCCATAGGTAATAGCCCTTCATAAAATAAACATATACATATGTACCTTATTAATGTAAACATATTATCAGTATAAAGCAACAGAAATTTCGTCAAACAAAGTCATCTTGTATCCTAGAGGAACCGTCGAAAGGGTATACCTAAAGTCTCTGAAAACCACTTCGTTTTCTGATGATCGCTTTTCAACAAGAAAATAAGTTTGTTCATTGTGACTAATTTAAAAGTACATTTAAATTCAGTCTCATATCCGATCTTAACTGCATCAGAATTTAAGAAAAAAGCTGCTTTTATTCTATTGAATAAAATTTTAATTTAAAACAGTAAGCAAAGATATCAGCTTCAACTTCAAATAATTTCATCACAAAAAAAAAAAAAAAAAAAAACTAGTGATTGTTTTCAACAATTATGAAAATAATAATTTCAATATAAAGCTCCCTTTTGATTTTAAATGTTTATCAATAAAAATAAAAAAAGAAGTAAGTTGACTACCAAAGAAAAAAAAAACTATCATTATATAAGCTGGAGTGCCGGATCAGTTTCATTTAAAAATGTTTATACATTTTCATAAAGCAAAGCAAGATTTTGAAAACAAATGTAGAAAGTGAAGAAAAAAGTCTATAGTTAGAAAAAATTATGTACCACAAAAATTTCTAACGTTAACTTACTAACGTTGCATCAACTTTAAAAAATATAAATTGAGTATAAGGAATATTTCTATTATAGTTGCTATTACTATAGAGTATGTATCTTCAGGAATTCAGTTTTACTTAAAAACAGAAAATCCTCACAAACTTTTAAGTAAACGCAGATAAAAATTAAAACGTTTTTATTTTCAAATAAAAAAAAAACTGAATATATCGCATCTATACACAGACGAATATTTACAACAACAACACCAACAACAAGAAGAACAAAAGACATCATTGACAAAAAAAAAATGTATTCAAAGATTGAAATAAACAAAATCTGTAATATAAACAAATATCACACAGGCAGACTTTAACGCGAGACAAATTTAAGTATGAGAAAATATAAAACAAGCGTAAGTATAAAAACATAATAAGATTAGGGAAGTCCAGACATATGATAGTATTTTATAGTACCAAATGTCGATATTGAAAACTATTTATTTCTATCTACATATAAATACCAGCGCGAGAAAATCATTTACATACTGGCACACACACATACACAAAGAAGTGATCACGTAATACACAAACATACATACATAATGAAATTTTATAATATTATGAAATTCAAACTCCTCTGTCATGAAATACGAAACAATATTTCTTAAATAAATAAACGAAGATTTCATAACATCACCTTCGTCCCCCACCATACGATCACGTACATTACTCCAAAAACATATATGTACATACATTATCAAATACATTCCCTCTCCACTTCCATTTTCAGCAGATATCAGGGTTGCCACTATCTGCAGCTACTAGAATATTTCCCCAGAAATAAAAAAATTCATGCATACATACGAGCACAATAACCATACATATGCATAGCAACGACAACTCACAACACAAAAATAATGATTCTACATACACACGAATTCGTTGTCACTACCCTGCAGTCAGACAGGGATCAAGTGTCTTTGTGTCAACACTAAAATTCTAGTGACCATTATAGTATAATACGTTTTATTCTATCTGTCAGTAAAAAGGAAAGATTTTGCAACAACTTGTCAATATACATACCTTTTTGTATGTACATAAATTATAGAAATATACCAGTAACTAACTGTCTGGTTGGTATGTCTCTACGTTCCAATAAGAATCACGTAGTCATACCTATTCAATTGTTTTAGTGTTACTAGTATATTTTAAATGACAAGCATATGCTAAATGTCTATAGTGAAAATTATTGAATGGGATATAATTATATAGTAGTACTGGTGACAAAGTCAAAAGCGACTCAGTACATTTTCACCATCGACATTTCCTACTGGGTATAATGATTGTCTGCCACTACGACAAAAGTATCTGAGACCGACAAACATACAATTAAATACAAAAACGCACACATATACACGCACACATACATACACACACACAAACATCCCACACATACAACGTTTCTCTACAATAACAACAAAACCTGTACACAAGTGTACATACATTCCCATACACAGAAAGAATAAAACTCACACACATACACACATACAACACCCACATATACATACATCCATGCACTGTAAGCACAACGTTTCTCTACAATAACAACAAAAGCTGGGCACACAAGTATACATACACATAAACAAAGAATCAAACTCACACACACACACACATAGCCAAGAAACTCTCAGCATGAAAATCCCCAAAATCCCCCTATTTGTAACAGGGTTGCCATCGTTTTTATTTTTTCCCGGTTTTGAATTCCAAAACAGGACTATCGTCCCCATTACTAATCTACTAATATATGTACAAATATATATGTATATACATTATTAGCTTTTGATATATATATGCACAAGCTTTAATTTAAGAAAGCTACTTACTCTGCTGAGCAAATTTTTCTTATGGGAGGAGTAGAAATTGCTTTAAACAAAAACGGTTCAGCATTGGGCACAAGGGATACTCTAGTCCCTGTACGTATAATGCTGGACGACAGAAAATGGTCTGCACAGACCAACGCTGTTGCAGTCAAGCGCATGCAACAAATGTTACTCCACTTTACTCTCGACTCCACATCTTTGGGAATACGGAACAATGTTCCTTCTCCCTTGCTGTATTTTTTGTTACAAACAGCACAGCTTCGCATTTTCAATGTTTTTTTGTTTAATAAAATATTCACTTCAACAATATTCACAAGTTTTCAGACACAGAATAAATTTTTAACCATTTGGCGCACAAAATAATTTTCAATTGAAAAAAATCAAAACAAAGAAGAACAAGCAAAAGAAGATTTTGACAGCAGGAAATTTATCAGCCGGTAGTCAGCTGGCGAATTAAGATCACCTTATGTGAATTCGCCTTGTAAGTAATGTTGCCATGATTTCAGAGAAAATAGTGGCCCACTCCAGTTTAATATCACAGTACGGCACCTTATTTCAGCAAAAATGTAATGCCAAGTTAATTTTTAAGTAATGTTGCCAGAATTTCAAAGAAAATATATAGTGGCCCACCTAGTTTAATATCACAATACGGCAGCACATTTCTGCACAAATTCTTATAAAATGAGAACCACTCAATTCCCTGCTCTCTCGTGTCCATTTCTCTCTCTATTTATATCGAGTGAAAATTTTAGTTTGTTATCTCTAGTTTGTTAACTTCTCGGACGCAACATAGTTGCTCAGACTTGTGTTTGAGCAATTGTTTCCAAACATGTGTTCGAACACTAACATTTACGTTTTGCACAGTCATTTTTTGTGTTAGCAACACAAAAATTTCCAAACTTTTATGTCTCGTGTGATCTCATTGTAAACAAACACAAATAAAATTAAAAAATACCAATTTATGAAAATAAATTTATTTTAATTCAATATTTTTTTTATGGTACAGATATTTTCCCTAAATTTTCACTTTTTCAGAAAATGTGCGCGTATATCCGTATTTATGATAAGCACTTTTAAATTTGTTGCGGTGGACCTGTATGATTCGGCAAATTTGGCCAAGTCAATGGAGAAAATTTTTCCTGCGTGGATTTCCCTTGACCTTTGGGAGGAGATCAAACTTAGATTCCGACCACGAGTCCCATAGTTAATAAATCTAGGAAGAGGCCTTATGATAAATTGGAGGGAACTACTCTCCAGGCCAAGTCCCAGTCCAATTTTTTTTATTTATTTTTTTACACCTTTATGGCCCACTTTGTGCATGCGGATGGTCTACCGCAGTGGAGCCATAGGACGACCAAGTTGACGGCTGAGCAATACCGCAAAATAATAATGCTCGTGTCACGGAAAACCTATAAATAAGATAAAAAATTATGTTAATTTCATGGCCAGAATTATTGGAACGATACTTTTTCTTTCCCACGTCCTCAGAATCTGAAAAGATAAAAGAAAATAACACAAAAATTATCAGAAAACAAATAATAAAGAAAGGATTTTCTCCACCATGGTGTTTCCTGAAATGCTACAGCCTAGGAGATTTTTTGCCTTGTTGTGCTGGAAGCCATACTTAAATACAATAATAATAATTACTGCAGTGCTGCCAACATGAATTAATGTCATGAAATACACCACTGTTATCGACCTCAAATTAAAAAGATAATTTTATTGTTTAAATTGTTATATATTTATTATTAATTGCACATTATTAATAATGAAATTTATTATTAGTTTCAATTCGTGGTGGTAGTCCTTATTTTTGCTGCCACATAAAACTGTGATATCAATAGAAACACATTACTATCTACATTTTATACCTGTGTTATCGGTAGTTGCACACTATTCTCGACAACTTATATAAAGTCTGAAAATTGGAAAATTATTACAAAGTTGTAAGTTTGATGTAGTATAACTTCTGAATTCCGAAAATTCAGAAAATGACAGTCACCAAATTAAAAAAGTAGTTTTGTTTTCTATCGATTGCTATATGTTGCAATTAGATAATATGAGTGGTTTCTATTCTATGAGTGGAAAACTTTTGTCCTTATTTTAGAGCCTTCACCGACTTTGCTAGGATATAACTTCTGAAATAAAATAATACAGGCAATGACAGTCATCAATTCTGAAAATAACTTTTATTATCTATAAAAACATATATGTGTTAATACTTAAAAATAAATAGTTATTATTTTATAGGCATAAAAGTTTTCTTGGTCAATTTTCGTTACAAAATTTTTTTATTGGGCTATAAATTCTGGAATAAAGTATTTCAGAATATCGCAAAAACTATTTCTGAAAGATATTTTAATCCTCTATCCAATGGTATATACCTTAACAGGGTACAAGAAACCATTTTCTATTTATATTCAAAAAAAAATTCTAAGCGCGATTTTCAAGAGCATTTTTCTCCCCTAAAAACTAAAATAAAAATAATGACAGCTAGTAAATCAGATTCTGCTCACACAGTAGCATTAAAATTAATAAATTTGATTGAAATACAGTTTAAACTTACCTCTTTTTCTCGTGTTACAAAATCTCGATTTATTTACAAAGTTTGTTTACATATTTTACTAGAAATTGACTGGTACTAAATCGGAAACCTACTTTCATCTTTTATCGATTGGTATATTACTTATTACGGTACAGTGAATGGTTTCAATTTTATAGGCGAAATCAAGGCATATCAAACAGGTACACGTATCAGGCATATTGCTCATCCGCTGATTTTTTGTTTACAAGTTTATAACGAAGAATTCGTTTGACAATTACTTTTGTGCCTTGTTTGATGCATACAAACTTTTAACAATTACTTTGTAAAGCTATGTGAGAAGCACAGAGTGGCTACAGAGTTTTTCCTAATGCATGTACCTGTTGTAAATGTGCCTTGGGTGAAATGCTACTTCCTTAATTTTTTGACTTTGAAAAGTTTGCTGGGCTATAACTTCTGAATGCGAGTATTTACAAAAATAACAATTACTGTTTCTGATAGGTATTTTATATCCCTATTGACTGGTACTAGTGGTACTATATGGTACATGGAATCGTTTTTCATTTGTAGGCCAAAATTTTTTTTTTGGTAACTTTAAAAAGTTTGCTGGGTATAACTTCTAAGTGCAAGTATACACGAAAATAATTATTTTAATTTCTGAAAAGTATTTTAATTCCCTATTGATCGGTACTAGTTGCTATATGGTACATTGTATAGTTTTTCAGTTATAGGCAAAACAATTTTTTACTAAGTTTTTGACTTTGAAAAGTTTGCTGGGCTATAACTTCTGAATGCAAGTAGTTAGGAAAGTAATAATTACTGTATTTTAGTTTTCTATCGACTGAAACTAGTCGCTATATGGTACATCGAATAGTTTTTCAGTTACAGGTGAAACAAATTTTTTCTTATTTTGGTGACCTTAAAAAATTTGGCGGGGTATCGCTTCTGAATTAAAGTGTTTGAGAAAATGACAGTTACAAGTTTTTAAAGGTATTTCAATTTTCTATCAATTGTTATAGGTCGCAATACGGTACAACGAATTGGTTTTGTTTTATTAACAGAAAACTTTTTGTTTAGTTTGGCTGACTTTCAAAAGTTTGCTGGGTATAACTTCTGAATGATAGTGTTTCAGAAAATGACAGTTACCTTTTCTTAAAGCTATTTTAGTCTTCTAACAATCGGTAAGAAAATTTATGCTACAACAAATAGGTTTTGTTTTACAAGTGAAAGAACAATTTTTTAATATATTTGTGATTTTCAAAGGGCTATAACTTCTGAATGCAAGTATTTGGAAAAATGATCTAAAAGGTATTTTAATTCCCTATCGAATGGTACTAGTCGCTATTTGGTACATCGAATAGTCTTAAAACTTTTTCCAGAGTGCTATTTTCAAGTGCTCTGTTCTTCTAGAGTATGGTAATGAAAAGTGACAGTTATGAAATTAGGTTCTACGCTCCCTAATGTACCTAATTTGGTTATTGTTCTCTTTAAATTAATTAGTTATTACTTATTTTCAGTACAATAAATATGTTAATTATTTTGCCAAAAGTTGTTTACTTTGAAAAAGTACTTTTTTGCAACTCTGAAAAAGTTTGCCAAAAAGTTTGCTTTCTTCTCGCCGATCCGTAAGAGCTACGGACTTTAAATTTTGACACAATGTGTAGACATTTGGCCACTACAACAACAAATACATGAGAGTTAAAAACTAAAGGGTGTTCCAAAAGGAGCAAAGATAAATGTTAAAATCCCATGTAATATACATACAATTGTATGTACATATTATATACACTTGAAATTTTAAAAGTTAGTATATTTTTATACAGACTACAACAATTAACACTAAATTTAAAAAACTTAAATCAATGGGTGTTCCATCAGTTAATGAAATTTTGACTTTGTAATTTTGACAACTTGCTGTATCTTGGAAACCGTAAGAGCAACACTCTTGAAATTTTCAAAAACGGTAAAACTAAAAAATCGAAAAAATATAAAATCGCCAAATATAAAAAATCGCCAAAAACAAAAAAATCGCCAAAACGAAAAAAGCACCAAATTAAAACAAAAATCTCTAGGACTAAAATAAATCGCGAAAAACCGGAAAAATTGCCAAAATGAAAAAATCCTTGAAAAAAAATTGCCAATATGAAAAAATCGCCAAAATGAAAAAATAGCCTAAATAAAAAATCCTAAAAACAGAAAAAATCGCCAAAATGAAAAAAAACCCAAAAAACAGACAAAAATTGCCAAAATAAAAAAATCGCCAAAATGAAAAAAATTGCGAAAATTAGAAAAACCCAAAGAGAGAAAACAAAACGAGAAAAAAGCGATAAAACTGAAAAAAAAAAACATTTAAACTGAAAAAACTTAAAAAAGGAAGAAAGCTAAATCAAAAAAATTATCAAAACCGAATGTGCGCGAGTCAAAGTCGCACTTTACTGAATTTATTTTAATTGCAATGCGTACACAACAACAAGAACAGCAACAACTAAATTAAAAATTAAAAAGTAAAAGTAAAGGCATTTACCATAGATGAGCACTGCAGTACCACTAAAGTTTCAGTAAAAACAATAAAAAATTTTTAACAAGTAAATTTTTACTGATTACTAAAATTTCTTTCTGCAATTTTTATAAATTACCTAAATGATTTGTTATATGATGAGGTGCATTAAATTTTCAGTAATCAGTAATGCCCGTATTCATAATGAAATTCTACCAAGTGGCTAAATGTTTTTCATACAAAAGTTTCAAAATTTGAATGAAAAAACTTTGCCACTTGCTACAATTTTATTATGATTACGGCCCTACGATTTTACTGTTAATGCAAATTAAATTTCATTAGCAGTAAAAATTTACTGAATTTTTTTAGTAATCAGTAAATTTACTGCTTACTGCAATTTTTGATGCAGTACATATACATATACTGCAGTCTGTCCATTTACTAACCAAATAAGTTTAATAAAACAAACAAAAACCAACAAATTCATATTTATGTATTTACAATATTTAAAGTTTTGATACTTTTAATTAATTAATTTAAAAAAAAGATACTAAAAGCATAAGTACTTCCAACTTAAAAAAAAATTTTCATTACTAGATGTTTACACATCTCCTCTGTGATCGGACTCACATTGCTTTTTTTTAACTTTTTATAAGCCAAAATAATTTTTTATTTATATAATTTTTTATTTTTGCATTAATTTTTTATTTTTTTAAACACAAATTTTTAAATAAAATATTTTGAAAGGTTTAAATTTCATCTTAATTTAATATTTTTGGTTGCTTATATTGAAAACCATATAAAAAAGCTGCGTTATTAATGAACGGTATTGTGATGTATTTACCTGTTGCATGACTTGTTTTCAACCCTTAAAAATAAATATTTTAGCAATAAAAACCATAAAATCATTTATAAAAATGGAATAATTGTGGTTTTACCACAACGGGTGCAATAAAATGCACATGTGTACTGCTGTCTGCACATCCCAAGTTTTGTGATTAAAGCACATATACATATTTCGCTTAGGCAGGTATATTGGAAACACCCACATACTTTAAATAAAATATCTGTGTTAAGCATTTTTTTAATATTATTACCTGCATTTTTTATTGAAAGACACTTGTTACTTTATTTTTCCTGATGAAAAGTCATTAATTTTTTTTGACATATTCAATTAGCAAAGGAAAAATTTGTATATGACAATTATTTACCTAAATAAATCATAAGATGTTGAGTATGAAGTGAAATTTTCTTATTCTACATCTTATATATATATACTACAGCAAAAAAACTGGAAGAAGTGATATATTCAACATATTTGAAAAAATCAGAAACAACGATGAAGTTGTTAAAAACTTTGTGGCATGTTTGCGGTGTAAAAATGTTTATAGATTTAATGACAAGTGTATGTCAAATCTCTCCCGTCATCAGAGACCTGCGCCGAGTCGGCTAAAGCCGGCTAAGCCTAGCCGGCGATGAGTTTTGATAGCCGCCGCCGTTAATTTGACGACTAAAATCGGCTTAAAACTAGCCGCCGATTTATTTTTATTTTTCCTTTTTTCTACAAGAATTTCTAATATTTTTCTATTATTATTATTTAACAACTTTTCGTATCACTTCGTCTTGCACGAAAAGCGCTAAGTTAGCATCGCAGAACAAGATGATGCAAATTTTGTTCCGTTATTCTGCCAACTTTTTTGCTTGAGAATGTACATAAGAATTGACTTGGTAACTTGAATTTGTCGGTGTTTTGTGCTTGTTAAGTTTAATAAATTTTTTCGGTGCATTCGTATACTGTATATGTAAAATAATGAGCAACAGCAATATAACCAGTTTTATTTAAAAAACTATTGAAAAAGGCTTAGAACTCAATAAAAATTGTGATAATTCCACTAGCTCGGAAGAATCCGTGGAGTTTACTGAGCTGGAATCGGATTTGAAGCATTATCAAGATGTAATGAATCAAAAAATAGAATTAAAGAGTAAAACTAAAATAGTTTTGACTAAGAGGAGCGCAGGAGGGTCCTCCGTGTGGAACCATTTCGGCCAAATGTATATTAACAACAAAGCTGTCCTTAAGAAATATTTTGTCTGCAAGCAGTGTTTTGAAGATACACCGACCAGGATAAAGGGGTAAGTGTTTTATAGTTTATCAACATATGTACATAGGTATGTGCATACATATCTACACATGTATGTATGTGTTTCTTTACAGCATATTACCCAGTCAGCATTTTATGAAATTAATGATCATATTCGAGTCTTTTTCGACTCCTCCGCACGATTAAAATAAGTTTTTATGCGCTGGTTTTCGAGTCGAAAATGACTGTTCATTCGTTAGAAAATGGTACCCTAGCCGCGAGTCTTCTAAAAGAGTCTTTTATGACTCGCAATTCTAATCAATTTTGATTCACTTTCGCGACAGTTTGTGGTAGTATTTACGATCAGTTTTTTTTTGTTTTAAATTTTTATACTTTCTTGATTTTACTGCACGAGCTTACTGTCTGTTTTTCTTTTCTACACAAATCACTTTCTAAGTGTTTCTCGGAATCATTTTCGATACATATTTTAAGCGCAGGACTGATTAATCAGTTTTTGATCATCTAAGGGAGTCGAAAAAGTCAGTTTGGTGAAAAAATCTTCCACTTGCTGACTGGGTAAGACTAAAGCATTAAACACATAGACGACAGCAGGCTTCATGGCTACACAGCTAAAACTGCCGCTGGCAACAAGTGTTGCATGGTAGCCAGCTACTTAATTTTTTTGAAGATGGCAGGAGCAACATAAATATGTATTTCAGTGGTGCCACTTTCAAATATTGCACATTTATAAAAATAAAATAGTTTATTCAAAAATATAAAAACAAATCAGTAATTTCTTCAATACTTTTAGCAGTTTTTCGCAAAATTGCCATTTTTCGCGTTTTTTCGATGTGGTGAATGTGTTTAATGCATAAAGACGTGGACAGATTTTACCAAATTGAATTTTTTTATGGAAGAGGAACTTTTTTTAGAAAATATCCTTTTTTGGGAAAGGTACTTTTTTGGAAAAAGGTATTTTTGCGAAATATACTTTTATTATAAAAGGTAATTCTCTGAAAAAGCTCCACCCTTATTCTGTTTGGCGTCGGCAACATAAAACGACGTCGTTTTTAATGTTGTTTAGCAAATCGGTATTACCGTAGATAGTATTGCCATTTATCGATGACTGTCAGCATATGTTTGGTATTCTGAAAGAAACATTGATGTTGATGTTGCCGTTCATTTTGTCGTCAGTGTTTTTGATGTCGTGTTCTGTTGTGTGCATGCCTCAACGAATTTGAAAAATAATTTAAATGGTAAAAAAGTGAAATATAAATAGATATAAAAATGTACATATTTATTTGAAAAAAGTTCTTAAAAAAAAGTGAAAAATATAATATGGACAAAATTAAAATTACCAAACCCAACCAATTTGAATAGCTTGTGGATGAGTTGGAAAAGTCCTTCTTTTGCTAGAGGATTCCGCAGGGGCAGTATTCCTAATAATTTCAAGGTGCAGTGGGAAAGTGAGACTGCACTAAATTCCCTCGGTCCACCAATTAGAACTAGTGGTGGATGGCAAAATGTAAGGTAAATAGTGTGTTGGGAAAGTATACTGTATGATAAAATTTTTTTTACAGGCCTGGCGGGACTTGAGGTTTAAATTAAAAAAAGGTTGCAAACAACAACAGCAAAGCAACTGAAGGCGGGGTATAGAAACAATTAGCACTGAGTACCTTTGGAGGAAGCTCCAAGCTCCAATAAAGTTGATCTGATCCCTTTTGTTTCAAAAGTTAGGCTCTATTGTATCCAATACATTCCTAAATGATGTTTTGTTCATCCTAAAATATTTCTAAAATATTAAAAGGATGAACATTACCCATTATTTTCCAAAAACATGAGAGAACTTATCACTTACTTTTCTCCGTGGGTAACTGGCAAATGCATGACTTTTGTCTGAGAAATCTTATTTTCACTATTATTTTTTTTTATTTTCATCGTCTCAATAGGAAAGAAAAACATTTTATTTTAATTTATTTACAAAGCTTTTACTTATACAAAAATACTTTTACCAAAAATAGTAAACAAAATGAACCACTTGACTCAAATATTAAATATGTGTATTGTATTTATCGATAAATAGGCAACGTCGTCATAACACTGTTAGGGAATACGAAGTTAGCATTGATGTTGTGTTATATTGATGTTGTTTCAAAATTGATGACGATGTTGCCGACGCCAAATAGAATAAGGGTGGTCATTTTATTGGAAAAGCCACTTTTATTAAGAAATAAGTACTATTTTGCACAATGTACTTTTTTGGAAAAGGTACTTCTCTAGAAAGGGTCCTTTTTTGAAAAAGGAACTTCTCTGGAAAAGGTATGTTTTTGTCTTCAGCATATATTTTCTTTGCTGTGCAAATTTTATTAAATTAAGGGAAAATATTTTTAGATTTGGGACATCCACTGCGACTTCCAATCTTAGCCACCATTTACGGAATGAGCATGACATAAACATCATCTCGAAAATTGCGGAATCAACCCAAAAAAAACTATATCTACTCTTTCGGGGAACTGTGGTCTACTCAACAGACCGGATACACATAAGTTTGCCAATGCTCGACTATTGGTGGAAATGTGTTGCAAAGACCTGCGACCATTTAACATAGTTGAACAGCCAGGTTTCGCTAGTTATATGCATGTCATTAGACCCAACATAAAATTGCCGTCGGCCACAACTCTCAGTCGCTCTGCCTTAACAGATGTATATACAACTTATGAAAATATTGTAACAGAATTTATTAAAAAAAAACTGCCCAAAAAATGTGTCGTTAGTGCTGGACATGTGGACAGATTCGTATAAAAGACGTAGTTATATAAATATACGTTTAATTTTTTGCCACCAATTTAAGCCGATATATATAACAATGCAAACTGAAGTGTTTCGTCATCCGCACAACAAATACACGATAGCCGAAAAAATAACAGAAACACTTAAGAATTTGCATTTAGAAAATAAGGAAATTGTTGTAGTAAGCGATGGCGCAAGCAATATAATTGCAGCAATAAAACACAACAATATGAAAAGACTTGGCTGTTCTGTCCACAGTATGCACAGATTAATAGTGCACGATATCATCCTAAGCCCCAAGTTCAAGGTCTTTTGTGACGTCACGCGCAAATTAAAGCTAATTTTTAAAAGTTTAAATTATAACACTGACAATGTATTAAAAATACAAACAGCTATTGAAGATAGCTCCATATTTAATGTTTTGAACGAGGCAACAGACCTGCAAAATATTATAGAGTCTGACGAACAGTTTCACCTTTTGTGTGAGGATTTCAATTTAACGAAAAACTCTAACGAAACTAGGTGGAATACCTTATGCTATATGTTTCGTAGTTTTTGTAAAAACGAAAAAGTTATTAATATTGCTTTGAGAGAAATCGGGAAAACTGATCTAGTGCTTAATAAAATGGAAAAATTATTATTGGAAGAACTACTAGTATTTTTCGAAATATTCGAATATGCAACTAAGCATTTACAAGGAAGAAAATATCCAACAATTACCTTAAGGGCCATTTTCACAACTTGCCTTTAGTTAAAGGTAAGATTTTATCTGCCTGACATATGGTTTTGTATTATAAAACCTTCATTTATTATTTTTTTATCCATTAAATATTATTATTATTATTGGTAATAATAACAATAAAAATTTAAGATTTAATAATGCAAAGATATTTATCAGGCAGACAAAATCCTACCTTTAACTAAAGGCAAGTTGTGAAAATGGCCCTAAATATAGTTTTTATTGAAAATATATTAGACTCCCTCAATGAAAATTACGGAACTGCAAGCTTTGCAGAAATCATTAATATGTACATACACCTTTACAATTGAAAAATTCCCTAACAGATTCAAAATCTAAAAAATTCATGTTATTGCGGCGATGTTGGACCCGGTCCAAAAAAACTGGTCAATATTGGATAAGTGGCTCAAAAAAATGCCTGCCAACAAAGAGTTAGATCTATTTGAAGAACTTAAATTTGACGATCCTGATGGAGGAATATCTCGTAAAAAAGCAATTATGGATGAATTAAAAAAAATGTTTGGTAGCAGTGATAATTTGGATAAGCCAACGTCATCCTGTACAATAAAACGCAGAGTAATGCACTAACAAATAAATACATTTTGAAAATAAATTTTAAGGATTTTTTTCTTTCAGAAACAAGAAGAAAATCCCGTTGCGTTTGTTTGTATTAGCTACGTCACAAAATAAACCAGAAGACCCATGTTCACAGAAGTTTCTAAGTATTTCGCTGCTTCCCATGATAGTACTGAAACTTTTTCCTGGTGCAAAATAATGAAAAAGTAAATATTAGTACAAATCCAGCTAATTAATTTCCATTTAATTCTTATAAAAAAAATCACATTTTAGGATTATCCCTATATTGCAAAGCTTGCTGCTTTTATATTAAGTGTACCCTCTACGAGTGCCTCCGCCGAGGAAGCCTTCTCTAGTGCTGGTTCCCTAGTTACTGCGAAGAGGTCAAATTTAAACGCACTTACAGTCAAAAAAGTTCTTTTTATTCATGATAATTATGACCTAGTAAAGGAAATAATTGGAAAGTAGTTTTCAAAACAAAATTTTTTTAGAAAACAATACATAAATTTATGTATTTATATGTACATATGAAAATGTACATATATAAATGAACATGTACAATCAAATTAATCAATTCAACATTTATTTATTCCTGAGAAATAAAACTTATATTGCGAAATATACATGTATTTTTTAATTACTTCAAATTATTCGAATTGTGCTACAAAATATTTTCATTTCATTTAATGTAAAATGTGGCCTATTGACCATTCATAAATTATTACAAAATATAATATCTATTACAGTCGTTGAGCAGCTCTGGCTGGCCTGAATAACAGCTCTAGCGTCATCGTAATTATTTCTTGATTTACTTTGTATAAAATGTATCAATAAATAAATAATAATATTTATTAACCATTTAAAAAAGTAAAGCCATTTTTAGTATAAAGTAATATAAATTTATTTATATGAATGTATTAATACATATCCGTATATACAAACATGCACGCACTTACATAAGTATGTATGTATCCATATACATACATATGTATACATTTTGTAAAACGAGATCTATACGAATTTATCAACTTAAAATATTTAAACAATTTATTATTGAAAATCTTGAAAATAACTGAATTCAAGCCGATTTTTTTGTATGTATCAGCACTTTGTGGTATGAGCTGAACATAAATGGGCTAAGCTAATCAATTGTCGGCTACAGCCGGTTTTGAGCCGCCGCCGATCTATTTTCGTCTAGCCGCCGCCGCCGATGAAAATGCTCGGCGAAGGTCTCTGCCCATCATATTTGCCATGGTACAATTATACTAGGTACATGCACGACTACAACGAAATTACAATACCAAAAAACACATTCATTTTGTTGGTATAAACAAACGTAGAATTGTTAGAAAGAGATGCCTTTTGTTTTTAAAAATAACAATTACAGGGTAACTAAATTACAATTGCAGACGCGGCATTCATGAGTCATTATGTTCATTCAGTGTTGCCAATAGGTGTGTAATTACACAGAGTGTGCAATTACTCTCATGTGTAGGCCATGTAATTACATTCATGTATTATCTGTGTGTAATTCTACTTTATGTTCTATTTTTATTTATTTTTGTTTTAATTTTAACTTACAAAAAACAGCTGTAGTGTAATTTTCTTCAATGAGTAATTGGAAATACATCCATGTGTAAACTCAATGGCAACACTGTAATCATTTTAGTCACAACACATACACCAAAATTTTTGCAGCTTCTAAACAAAGTTTGACAACTGTATGTATTGTATACATTAACAGGCTGGGCTTGTGCATGTACCTGTTATAATTGTATCATGATAACTGCTTTAAAAAGTACAAGGCTTCAAAAGTTACGCAAATTCCAAATTTAAGGCCGGGGCACAACGTTAAACTTCGCCTTTTTCAACTGACAGCTAAGTTGAAATACATGGTTTCTTATGAGGTCTGTTACATTCAGTACGTGTCAAAATTTGGTCAACTTTTTACTTACGTTGAGTAGTTTGACATATATTGGTTGGTTTTTTTTTTTGATATGTTCTGATTCAGATTTTTGTGTTTTGTGGCAGCAAAAATAAAATTAAACAAAAGAAATAAAGGAAATAAATACAAAAATTTTAATTTAATAAATAAAATGGAAAATCGACCTGTTGAAGCTGTTCAAATGCTTCCGTCAATAAAGTACTCATTCCCTATCGAATGGTACTAGTCGCTATTTGGTACATCGAATAGTTTTAATTTTATGGGGCAGCAAACTTTTTCCAGAGTGCTATTTTCAAGTGCTCTGTTCTTCTAGAGTATGGTAATGAAAAAAGTGACAGTTATGAAATTAGTTTCTACGCTCTCTAATGTACCTAATTTGGTTATTGTTCTCTTTAATTTTAATTAGTTATTACTTATTTTCAGTGCAATAAATATGTTAATTATTTTGCCAAAAGTTGTTTACTTTGCAAAAGTACTTTTTTTGCAACTCTGAAAAAGTTTGCCAAGTAACTGTAAAAGTTTGCCAAAAAGTTTACTTTCTTCTCGCCGATCCGTAAGAGCTACGGACATTTGGCCACTACGACAACAAATACATGAGAGTTAAAAACTAAAGGGTGTTCCAAAAGGAGCAAAGAAAAATGTTAAAATCCCATGTAATATACATACAATTGTATGTACATATTATATACACTTGAAATTTTAAAAGTTAGTATATTTTTATACAGACTACAACAATTAACACTAAATTTAAAAAATTTAAATCAATGGGTGTTCCATCAGTGAATGCAATTTTGACTTTGTAATTTTGACAACTTGCTGTATCTTGGAAACCGTAAGAGCAAAACTCTTGAAATTTTCAAAAACGGTAAAACTAAAATATCAAAAAAATATATAAAATCGCCAAATATAAAAAAATCGCCAAAAACAAAAAAAAATCGCCAAAATGAAAAAAAGCACCAAATTAAAACAAAAATCTCTAGGACTAAAATAAATCGCGAAAAACCGGAAAAATCGCCAAAATGAAAAAAATCCTTAAACAAAAAAATCGCCAATATGAAAAAATCGCCAAAATAAAAAAATAGCCTAAATAAAAAACCCTAAAAACAGAAAAAAATTGTGAAAATGAAAAAAATCCCAAAAAAAACAGACAAAAATCGCCAAAATAAGAAAATCACCAAAATGAAAACATTGCGGAAATTAAAAAACCCAAAGCAAAAAAAAAACGCCAAAACGAGAAAAAAGCGATAAAACTGAAAAAAATCATTTAAACTGAAAAAACTTAAAAAAGGAAGAAAGCTAAATCAAAAAAATTATCAAAACCGAATGTGAGCGAGTCAAAGTCGCACTTTACTGAATTTATTTTAATTGCAATGCGTACACAACAACAAGAACAGAAACAACTAAACGATGAACAACAGGAATTAAAAATTAAAAAGTAAAGGCATTTACCATAGATGAGCACTGCAGTACCACTAAAGTTTCAGTAAAAACAATAAAAAATGTTTAACAAGTAAATTTTTACTGATTACTAAAATTTCTTTCTACAATTTTTATAAATTACCTAAATGATTTGTTATATGATGAGGTGCATTGAATTTTCAGTAATCAGTAATGCCCGTATTCATAATGAAATTCTACCAAGTGGCTAAATGTTTTTCATACAAAAGTTTCAAAATTTGAATGAAAAAACTTTGCCACTTGCTACAATTTTATTATGATTACGGCCCTACGATTTTACTGGTAATGCAAATTAAATTTCATTAGCAGTAAAAATTTACTGAATTTTTTTTAGTAATCAGTAAATTTACCGCTTACTGCAATTTTTGATGCAGTACATATACATATACTGCAGTCTGCCCATTTACTAACCAAATAAGTTTAATAAAACAAACAAAAACCAACAAATTCATATTTATGTATTTACAATATTTAAAGTTTTGATACTTTTAATTAATTAATTTAAAAAAAAGATACTAAAAGCATAAGTTCTTCCAACTTAAAAAAAAATGTTCATTACTAGATGTTTACACATCTCCTCTGTGATCGGACTCACATTGCTTTTTTTTTAACTTTTTATAAGCCAAAATAATTTTTTATTTAAATAATTTTTTATTTTTGCATTAATTTTTTATTTTTTTAAAGCGAATTTTTTTAAACACAAATTGTTAAATAAAATATTTTGAAAGGCTTAAATTTCATCATAATTTAATATTTTTGGTTGCTTATATTGAAACCCATATAAAAAAGCTGCGTTATTAATGAACGGTATTGTGATGTATTTACCTGTTGCATGACTTGTTTTCAACCCTTAAAAATAAATATTTTAGGATATACGAATTAACTTTTTAGCAATAAGAACCATAAAATCATTTATAAAAATGGAATAATTGTGGTTTTACCACAACGGGTGCAATAAAATGCACATGTGTACTGCTGTCTGCACATCCCAAGTTTTGTGATTAAAGCACATATACATATTTCGCTTAGGCAGGTATATTGGAAACACCCACATACTTTAAATAAAATATCTGTGTTAAGCATTTTTTTAATATTATTACCTGCATTTTTTATTGAAAGACACTTGTTACTTTATTTTTCCTGATGAAAAGTCATTAATTTTTTTTGACATATTCAATTAGCAAAGGAAAAATTTGTATATGACAATTATTTACCTAAATAAATCATAAGATGTTGAGTATGAAGTGAAATTTTCTTATTCTACATCTTATATATATATACTACAGCAAAAAAACTGGAAGAAGTGATATATTCAACATATTTGAAAAAATCAGAAACAACGATGAAGTTGTTAAAAACTTTGTGGCATGTTTGCGGTGTAAAAATGTTTATAGATTTAATGACAAGTGTATGTCAAATCTCTCCCGTCATCAGAGACCTGCGCCGAGTCGGCTAAAGCCGGCTAAGCCTAGCCGGCGATGAGTTTTGATAGCCGCCGCCGTTAATTTGACGACTAAAATCGGCTTAAAACTAGCCGCCGATTTATTTTTATTTTTCCTTTTTTCTACAAGAATTTCTAATATTTTTCTATTTTTCGTTTTGACATTTTCTATGATCTTTTTAACGTAATTTTAAGGCTATATACCTGTAACTGGCAACACTGATCGATTTCGTTGTTATTGATTATAGTCTAGTGATTTTTCCGTCGAATCTAGCGATTTTGATGGTTTTGAAGGTGGAAGTACATACCACGCGGCAACGCTTTTCTGGCTTGTTAAATGTTCAACGCCACACAAATGGAAGGTTACACACCACGCTTTTGAAGCTTTTTTAGTTGTAAAATTTAAATCCTTTGCCGGCTATTTTTTTTTTGCATTTACGTTGCATTTTTCTTTAAACATTTAATTCATTTTTGTATCCATTGTTTAATAAAAAAATTAATTTCTAATCATGTTTGTGTATGTTAGTTTATGAATCTGGCAACACTAGCTGTCATTTTGTATACAACGCGTGAAAGTTGAAGAATGTTCAACTTTTGGCGAGGTACGCGCGTCGCGAACTTGCCTTATGAAAACACACTAGTTCAACTTTTTTGACAGACGCGTGTATCGCATTAGCGCATTGAACGCGTGTTATGTACTTCCACTTTTAGTTTGCAGAGTACATACTATGGATTTTGTTTGACTCTCAAACTGTCATTCAAGAAAGAAATTTGACACAAAGATGCAAAATACGAAAACTGGATACGCTTAATTGATAACAAAATTGTTTATAATAAAGTAAAATAACTTTTTTTATTATTTAACAACTTTTCGTATCACTTCGTCTTGCACGAAAAGCGCTAAGTTAGCATCGCAGAACAAGAACATGCAAATTTTGTTCCGTTATTCTGCCAACTTTTTTTCTTGAGAATGTACATAAGAATTGACTTGGTAAATTGAATTTGTCGGTGTTTTGTGCTTGTTAAGTTTAATAAATTTCTTCGGTGCATTCGTATACTGTATATGTAAAATAATGAGCAACAGCAATATAACCAGTTTTTTCAAAAAATCAATTGAAAAAGGCTCAGAACTCAATAAAAATTGTGATAATTCCACTAGCTCGGAAGAATCCGTGGAGTTTACTGAGCTGGAATCGGATTTGAAACATTATCAAGATATAACGAATCAAAAAATAGAATTAAAGAGTAAAGCTAAAATAGTTTTGACTAAGAGGAGCGCAGGAGGGTCCCCCGTGTGGAACCATTTCGGCCAAATATTAACAACAAAGCTGTCCTTAAGAAATATTTTGTCTGCAAGCAGTGTTTTGAAGATACACCGACCAGGATAAAGGGGTAAGTGTTTTATAGTTTATCAACATATGTACATAGGTATGTGCATACATATCTACACATGTATGTATGTGTTTCTTTACAGCATATTACCCAGTCAGCATTTTATGAAATTAATGATCATATTCGAGTCTTTTTCGACTCCTCCGCACGATTAAAATAAGTTTTTATGCGCTGGTTTTCGAGTCGAAAATGACTGTTCATTCGTTAGAAAATGGTACCCTAGCCGCGAGTCTTCTAAAAGAGTCTTTTATGACTCGCAATTCTAATCAATTTTGATTCACTTTCGCGACAGTTTGTGGTAGTATTTACGATCAGTTTTTTTTTGTTTTAAATTTTTATACTTTCTTGATTTTACTGCACGAGCTTACTGTCTGTTTTTCTTTTCTACACAAATCACTTTCTAAGTGTTTCTCGGAATCATTTTCGATACATATTTTAAGCGCACGACTGATTAATCAGTTTTTGATCATCTAAGGCAGTCGAAAAAATCTTCCACTTGCTGACTGGGTAAGACTAAAGCATTAAACACATAGACGACAGCAGGCTTCATGGCTACACAGCTAAAACTGCCGCTGGCAACAAGTGTTGCATTGTAGCCAGCTACTTAATTTTTTTGAAGATGGCAGGAGCAATATAAATATGTATTTCAGTGGTGCCACTTTCAAATATTGCACATTTATAAAAATAAAATAGTTTATTCAAAAATATAAAAACAAATCAGTAATTTCTTCAATACTTTTAGCAGTTTTTCGCAAAATTGCCATTTTTCGCGTTTTTTCGATGTGGTGAATGTGTTTAATGCATAAAGACGTGGACAGATTTTACCAAATTGAATTTTTTTATGGAAGAGGAACTTTTTTTAGAAAATATCCTTTTTTGGGAAAGGTACTTTTTTGGAAAAAGGTATTTTTGCGAAATATACTTTTATTATAAAAGGTAATTCTCTGAAAAAGCTCCACCCTTATTCTGTTTGGCGTCGGCAACATAACACGACGTCGTTTTTAATGTTGTTTAGCAAATCGGTATTACCGTAGATAGTATTGCCATTTATCGATGACTGTCAGCATATGTTTGGTATTCTGAAAGAAACATTGATGTTGATGTTGCCGTTCATTTTGTCGTCAGTGTTTTTGATGTCGTGTTCTGTTGTGTGCATGCCTCAACGAATTTGAAAAATAATTTAAATGGTAAAAAAGTGAAATATAAATAGATATAAAAATGTACATATTTATTTGAAAAAAGTTCTTAAAAAAAAGTGAAAAATATAATATGGACAAAATTAAAATTACCAAACCCAACCAATTTGAATAGCTTGTGGATGAGTTGGAAAAGTCCTTCTTTTGCTAGAGGATTCCGCAGGGGCAGTATTCCTAATAATTTCAAGGTGCAGTGGGAAAGTGAGACTGCACTAACTTCCCTCGGTCCACCAATTAGAACTAGTGGTGGATGGCAAAATGTAAGGTAAATAGTGTGTTGGGAAAGTATACTGTATGATAAAATTTTTTTACAGGCCTGGCGGGACTTGAGGTTTAAATTAAAAAAAGGTTGCAAACAACAACAGCAAAGCAACTGAAGGCGGGGTATAGAAACAATTAGCATTGAGTACCTTTGGAGGAAGCTCCAAGCTCCAATAAAGTTGATCTGATCCCTTTTGTTTCAAAAGTTAGGCTCTATTGTATCCAATACATTCCTAAATGATGTTTTGTTCATCCTAAAATATTTGTAAAATATTAAAAGGATGAACATTACCCATTACTTTCCAAAAACATGAGAGAACTTATCACTTACTTTTCTCCGTGGGTAACTGGCAAATGCATGACTTTTGTCTGAGAAATCTTATTTTCACTATTAATTTTTTTTTATTTTCATCGTCTCAATAGGAAAGAAAAACATTTTATTTTAATTTATTTACAAAGCTTTTACTTATACAAAAATACTTTTACCAAAAATAGTAAACAAAATGAACCACCTGACTCAAATATTAGATATGTGTATTGTATTTATCGATAAATAGGCAACGTCGTCATAACACTGTTAGGGAATACAAAGTTAGCATTGATGTTGTGTTATATTGATGTTGTTTCAAAATTGATGACGATGTTGCCGACGCCAAATAGAATAAGGGTGGTCATTTTATTGGAAAAGCCACTTTTATTAAAAAATAAGTACTATTTTGCACAATGTACTTTTTTGGAAAAGGTACTTCTCTAGAAAGGGTCCTTTTTTGAAAAAGGAACTTCTCTGGAAAAGGCATGTTTTTGTCTTCAGCATATATTTTCTTTGCTGTGCAAATTTTATTAAATTAAGGGAAAATATTTTTAGATTTGGGACATCCACTGCGACTTCCAATCTTAGCCACCATTTACGGAATGAGCATGACATAAACATCATCTCGAAAATTGCGGAATCAACCCAAAAAAAAAACTATATCTACTCTTTCGGGGAACTGTGGTCTACTCAACAGACCGGATACACATAAGTTTGCCAATGCTCGACTATTGGTGGAAATGTGTTGCAAAGACCTGCGACCATTTAACATAGTTGAACAGCCAGGTTTCGCTAGTTATATGCATGTCATTAGACCCAACATAAAATTGCCGTCGGCCACAACTCTCAGTCGCTCTGCCTTAACAGATGTATATACAACATGAAAATATTGTAACAGAATTTATTAAAAAAAAACTGCCCAAAAAATGTGTCGTTAGTGCTGGACATATGGACAGATTCGTATAAAAGACGTAGTTATATAAATATACGTTTAATTTTTTGCCACCAATTTAAGCCGATATATATAACAATGAAAACTGAAGTGTTTCGTCATCCGCACAACAAATACACGATAGCCGAAAAAATAACAGAAACACTTAAGAATTTGCATTTAGAAAATAAGGAAATTGTTGTAGTAAGCGATGGCGCAAGCAATATAATTGCAGCAATAAAACACAACAATATGAAAAGACTTGGCTGTTCTGTCCACAGTATGCACAGATTAATAGTGCACGATATCATGCTAAGCCCCAAGTTCAAGGTCTTTTGTGACGTCACGCGCAAATTAAAGCTAATTTTTAAAAGTTTAAATTATAACACTGACAATGTATTAAAAATACAAACAGCTATTGAAGATAGCTCCATATTTAATGTTTTGAACGAGGCAACAGACCTGCAAAATATTATAGAGTCTGACGAACAGTTTCACCTTTTGTGTGAGGATTTCAATTTAACGAAAAACTCTAACGAAAGTAGGTGGAATACGTATAGCAATATGTTTCGTAGTTTTTGTAAAAACGAAAAAGTTATTAATATTGCTTTGAGAGAAATCGGGAAAACTGATACAGTGCTTAATAAAATGGAAAAATTATTATTGGAAGAACTACTAGTATTTTTCGAAATATTCGAATATGCAACTAAGCATTTACAAGGAAGGAAATATCCAACAATTACCTTAAGGGCCATTTTCACAACTTGCCTTTAGTTAAAGGTAAGATTTTGTCTGCCTGACAAATGGTTTTGTATTATAAAACCTTCATTTATTATTTTTTTTATCCATTAAATATTATTATTATTGGTAATAATAACAATAAAAATATAAGATTTAATAATGCAAAGATATTTATCAGGCAGACAAAATCCTACCTTTAACTAAAGGCAAGTTGTGAAAATGGCCCTAAATATAGTTTTTATTGAAAATATATTAGACTCCCTCAATGAAAATTACGGAACTGCAAGCTTTGCAGAAATCATTAATATGTACATACACCTTTACAATTGAAAAATTCCCTAACAGATTCAAAATCTAAAAAATTCATGTTATTGCGGCGATGTTGGACCCGGTCCAAAAAAACTGGTCAATATTGGATAAGTGGCTCAAAAAAATGCCTGCCAACAAAGAGTTAGATCTATTTGAAGAACTTAAATTTGACGATCCTGATGGAGGAATATCTCGTAAAAAAGCAATTATGGATGAATTAAAAAAAATGTTTGGTAGCAGTGATAATTTGAATAAGCCAACGTCATCCTGTACAATAAAACGCAGAGTAATGCACTAACAAATAAATACATTTTGAAAATAAATTTTAAGGATTTTTTTCTTTCAGAAACAAGAAGAAAATCCCGTTGCGTCGTTTGTATTAGCTACGTCACAAAATAAACCAGAAGACCCAATGTTCACAGAAGTTTCTAAGTATTTCGCTGCTTCCCATGATAGTACTGAAACTTTTTCCTGGTGGCAAAATAATGAAAAAGTAAATATTAGTACAAATCCAGCTAATTAATTTTCATTTAATTCTTATAAAAAAATCACATTTTGGGATTATCCCCATATTGTAAAGCTTGCTGCTTTTATATTAAGTGTACCCTCTACGAGTGCCTCCGCCGAGGAAGCCTTCTCTAGTGCTGGTTCCCTAGTTACTGCGAAGAGGTCAAATTTAAAAGCACTTACAGTCAAAAAAGTTCTTTTTATTTGTGATAATTATGACATAGTAAAGGAAATAATTGGAAAGTAGTTTTCAAAACAAAATTTTTTTAGAAAACTATACATAAATTTATGTATTTATATATACATATAAAAATGTACATATATAAATGAACATGTACAATCAAATTAATCAATTCAACATATATTTATTCCTGAGAAATAAAACTTATATTGCGAAATATACATGTATTTTTTA
The DNA here is from genome assembly GCA_949987645.1 of Tachina grossa. Taxonomy (NCBI): domain Eukaryota; kingdom Metazoa; phylum Arthropoda; class Insecta; order Diptera; family Tachinidae; genus Tachina; species Tachina grossa. The sequence continues at coordinate 96,117,393 of OX465274.1, forward strand.
ATTACTTCAAATTATTCGAATTGTGCTACAAAATATTTTCATTTCATTTAATGTAAAATGTGGCCTATTGACCATTCATAAATTATTACAAAATATAATATCTATTACAGTCGTTGAGCAGCTCTGGCTGGCCTGAATAACAGCTCTAGCGTCATCGTAATTATTTCTTGATTTACTTTGTATAAAATGTATCAATAAATAAATAATAATATTTATTAACCATTTAAAAAAGTAAACCCATTTTTAATATAAAGTAATATAAATTTATTTATATGAATGTATTAATACATATCCGTATATACAAACATGCACGCACTTACATAAGTATGTATGTATCCATATACATACATATGTATACATTTTGTAAAACGAGATCTATACGAATTTATCAACTTAAAATATTTAAACAATTTATTATTGAAAATCTTGAAAATAACTGAATTCAAGCCGATTTTTTTGTATGTATCAGCACTTTGTGGTATGAGCTGAACATAAATGGGCTAAGCTAATCAATTGTCGGCTACAGCCGGTTTTGAGCCGCCGCCGATCTATTTTCGTCTAGCCGCCGCCGCCGATGAAAATGCTCGGCGAAGGTCTCTGCCCATCATATTTGCCATGGTACAATTATACTAGGTACATGCACGACTACAACGAAATTACAATACCAAAAAACACATTCATTTTGTTGGTATAAACAAACGTAGAATTGTTAGAAAGAGATGCCTTTTGTTTTTAAAAATAACAATTACAGGGTAACTAAATTACAATTGCAGACGCGGCATTCATGAGTCATTATGTTCATTCAGTGTTGCCAATAGGTGTGTAATTACACAGAGTGTGCAATTACTCTCATGTGTAGGCCATGTAATTACATTCATGTATAATCCGTGTGTAATTCTACTTTATGTTCTATTTTTATTTATTTTTGTTTTAATTTTAACTTACAAAAAACAGCTGTAGTGTAATTTTCTTCAATGTGTAATTGGAAATAAATCCATGTGTAAACTCAATGGCAACACTGTAATCATTTTAGTCACAACACATACACCAAAATTTTTGCAGCTTCTAAACAAAGTTTGACAACTGTATGTATTGTATACATTAACAGGCTGGGCTTGTGCATGTACCTGTTATAATTGTATCATGATAACTGCTTTAAAAAGTACAAGGCTTCAAAAGTTACGCAAATTCCAAATTTAAGGCCGGGGCACAACGTTAAACTTCGCCTTTTTCAACTGACAGCTAAGTTGAAATACATGGTTTCTTATGAGGTCTGTTACATTCAGTACGTGTCAAAATTTGGTCAACTTTTTACTTACGTTGAGTAGTTTGACATATATTGGTTGGTTTTTTTTTTGATATGTTCTGATTCAGATTTTTGTGTTTTGTGGCAGCAAAAATAAAATTAAACAAAAGAAATAAAGGAAATAAATACAAAAATTTTAATTTAATAAATAAAATGGAAAATCGACCTGTTGAAGCTGTTCAAATGCTTCCGTCAATAAAGTACTCATTCCCTATCGAATGGTACTAGTCGCTATTTGGTACATCGAATAGTTTTAATTTTATGGGGCAGCAAACTTTTTCCAGAGTGCTATTTTCAAGTGCTCTGTTCTTCTAGAGTATGGTAATGAAAAAAGTGACAGTTATGAAATTAGTTTCTACGCTCTCTAATGTACCTAATTTGGTTATTGTTCTCTTTAATTTTAATTAGTTATTACTTATTTTCAGTGCAATAAATATGTTAATTATTTTGCCAAAAGTTGTTTACTTTGCAAAAGTACTTTTTTTGCAACTCTGAAAAAGTTTGCCAAGTAACTGTAAAAGTTTGCCAAAAAGTTTACTTTCTTCTCGCCGATCCGTAAGAGCTACGGACATTTGGCCACTACGACAACAAATACATGAGAGTTAAAAACTAAAGGGTGTTCCAAAAGGAGCAAAGAAAAATGTTAAAATCCCATGTAATATACATACAATTGTATGTACATATTATATACACTTGAAATTTTAAAAGTTAGTATATTTTTATACAGACTACAACAATTAACACTAAATTTAAAAAATTTAAATCAATGGGTGTTCCATCAGTGAATGCAATTTTGACTTTGTAATTTTGACAACTTGCTGTATCTTGGAAACCGTAAGAGCAAAACTCTTGAAATTTTCAAAAACGGTAAAACTAAAATATCAAAAAAATATATAAAATCGCCAAATATAAAAAAATCGCCAAAAACAAAAAAAAATCGCCAAAATGAAAAAAAGCACCAAATTAAAACAAAAATCTCTAGGACTAAAATAAATCGCGAAAAACCGGAAAAATCGCCAAAATGAAAAAAATCCTTAAACAAAAAAATCGCCAATATGAAAAAATCGCCAAAATAAAAAAATAGCCTAAATAAAAAACCCTAAAAACAGAAAAAAATTGTGAAAATGAAAAAAATCCCAAAAAAAACAGACAAAAATCGCCAAAATAAGAAAATCACCAAAATGAAAACATTGCGGAAATTAAAAAACCCAAAGCAAAAAAAAAACGCCAAAACGAGAAAAAAGCGATAAAACTGAAAAAAATCATTTAAACTGAAAAAACTTAAAAAAGGAAGAAAGCTAAATCAAAAAAATTATCAAAACCGAATGTGAGCGAGTCAAAGTCGCACTTTACTGAATTTATTTTAATTGCAATGCGTACACAACAACAAGAACAGAAACAACTAAACGATGAACAACAGGAATTAAAAATTAAAAAGTAAAGGCATTTACCATAGATGAGCACTGCAGTACCACTAAAGTTTCAGTAAAAACAATAAAAAATGTTTAACAAGTAAATTTTTACTGATTACTAAAATTTCTTTCTACAATTTTTATAAATTACCTAAATGATTTGTTATATGATGAGGTGCATTGAATTTTCAGTAATCAGTAATGCCCGTATTCATAATGAAATTCTACCAAGTGGCTAAATGTTTTTCATACAAAAGTTTCAAAATTTGAATGAAAAAACTTTGCCACTTGCTACAATTTTATTATGATTACGGCCCTACGATTTTACTGGTAATGTAAATTAAATTTCATTAGCAGTAAAAATTTACTGAATTTTTTTTAGTAATCAGTAAATTTACCGCTTACTGCAATTTTTGATGCAGTACATATACATATACTGCAGTCTGCCCATTTACTAACCAAATAAGTTTAATAAAACAAACAAAAACCAACAAATTCATATTTATGTATTTACAATATTTAAAGTTTTGATACTTTTAATTAATTAATTTAAAAAAAAGATACTAAAAGCATAAGTTCTTCCAACTTAAAAAAAAATGTTCATTACTAGATGTTTACACATCTCCTCTGTGATCGGACTCACATTGCTTTTTTTTTAACTTTTTATAAGCCAAAATAATTTTTTATTTAAATAATTTTTTATTTTTGCATTAATTTTTTATTTTTTTAAAGCGAATTTTTTTAAACACAAATTGTTAAATAAAATATTTTGAAAGGCTTAAATTTCATCATAATTTAATATTTTTGGTTGCTTATATTGAAACCCATATAAAAAAGCTGCGTTATTAATGAACGGTATTGTGATGTATTTACCTGTTGCATGACTTGTTTTCAACCCTTAAAAATAAATATTTTAGGATATACGAATTAACTTTTTAGCAATAAGAACCATAAAATCATTTATAAAAATGGAATAATTGTGGTTTTACCACAACGGGTGCAATAAAATGCACATGTGTACTGCTGTCTGCACATCCCAAGTTTTGTGATTAAAGCACATATACATATTTCGCTTAGGCAGGTATATTGGAAACACCCACATACTTTAAATAAAATATCTGTGTTAAGCATTTTTTTAATAT